>WKFP01014840.1:2060500-2084933 GCA_011057875.1 Pterocles orientalis | reverse complement strand
GAATTCTGGTTTTGCACTTCTGTTTTGTATAAATGGGCCTGACCCAGGTTTTGGGTCACTGCGTACAGATGAAAGCCTTTCCCCTTTGCAGTGCCATCAACAGACCTGTAGAGAACAATTTTCCAACACCAGTGTTGTGGCCAACAAAGCAGAACCTTTAGCCCATCTAAACACTTCTTCACTTGTGCTCTGTGAGTCAGGAAGAGACTTCCGAGCTCAGGGTAGCAGGAGTTTTAGGGTTTCCACCTGGCTGGAAAACAAGTGTCAGCAGCAGAAACATCTGGGTGTTAAGTGAGGAAGAGTAAGACTTTTGAGCCAAGATAAAAAGGCAGAAATTCTAAGTTTTCCCAGGATAAAAAACTTGTGAAAATGTTTATCCTGAGAGATATGCAGTACTGTATTTCCCTGTATTTCAGCCAGCTGTCCGGGGATGGAGTCTTGCCTTGGAGACCAAGTGTGCAGGGATTTGAACATCATGGGAAAAGCTCAGGGTAGAAGATTGTGGAGCCTGAGCTCACAAAGATATAGGCAGGGTGACTGAATAGGGTTTTAAACAAAGCATTTACGTTCATGTGAAATCTTTAGTACTGTCTGGACACATATAATCTCCAAAAATTTTGGACCTATCCTCAGCCACTGTTAGGTTGGATTAACTGAGCATATTGATTTCATCTTCAGTCTCAATCTAAAGAGAAGGTGGAAAAACGTTCACATATTGCAGCCAGACTTAAGGTATTTTTGCTATTACGGTGCAGACAAACCTCAGTAACTATGCGCAGACACTCTAGCAGAGGAAAGGAATGGCTGTAGTTTTCCTTTCAAGCTGATGAAATAACATCTTTATAGTAAAAAACTTCCTTTTTTTTTCTCATTCCTCTTCCCACTTTCATTTTTTTTTTTGTACGTTTGCTTCTTCATTTTCAAAGATTTCATACTCATTGCTTTAGGACAAGAAGAACTGTGGTGACAAATATGGTTGTTATGTTTCATTTTATTCCCAAGGGTCTTTTCTTCCGCAGATGATGAGCATCTGCTCCCAGTCATGTAGAAATCTGATTAACAAAGCATGATCTTTGATTAGCATATTTCAGAAATTGTTTCTTATTATGAACTCTCCTTAGGGCTTGTGTTGCATAGCAGTAGAACAGCCTTCTAAACTTATTTAACATGTTGAGGAACTTTGCAGGCATATAAATCCCTGTTTTGACCTTTTATGTTCATATGGATCACATATTCTGCACAAGTGGAAAAAAATCTCAAGAGATAATAATCCAGATCGTGGGGGTTTTTTGATTTCTTCTGACAAAGGCCACGGTTTTGCCTGTGTTTAGTAAACTCCCTTCTACTGGGATGAACTGTATGTAAGGGCTGTTTGTAATGAATAATAAATGATGCTTCCACACTGTGTTCCATTTAAGGATCTTCATGAGCTTTTCCACCATGAATGAAATATTCCTCCAACACAGGCAGGGAAAAGTTTGCTTTGTTATTATTGCCAGCATTATTATTCTTTTCAGATTTTAGAAGCAAGACACTGGGGTAGAGAGAAGTTGAAGCCTGATCTGAAAGGCTTTCCAGCCACATCTTTTCCCATTCCTGTACTTCAAGCTGATGACCATGCAACAATATTTTTCTTTTTTGATAGACAATTTTTAATTGCAAAACTTTTCAAAGTTGTGTTTCTTTTAACAATACGGTATTGCGTGATGTTCTTTCAGAACATACATACTTCAGAAGTGCATGCAGGTTTTTTTGGCCAAGAAGATGTAGGGAGTTCCTGAAGTGGATATAATTCTTCAATTACAGTAAATTTTACTATGAAAAAATGTTAAGTATTAAAACTGTGCATGATATCACATAGACCATGTGGGCCTAAATCTTGCTCGTCTGGTTCATGCCAAACTAGTGTTGACTTTCAGGGCTAACCCCACATCCCCACGTATGCAGGCTCTGGCTGATAGAGAACCGTGGGCTCAAAGCCAGAGTGCTTTCCAGCAGCCCGGCAATGTTGGCAGCTATTAGCCCTGGGCTCCTAGCCAATTTGCACAATGGTTTCTGTTGATGCAGCATTTTGCATCAAGGATGGGTCACCAGCAAAAGCAGACAATGTGCGTGTGCTCCAGTAAAAGAGCAAGGGCAGCTGCAAGCCAGCAAAAGGTCTGGTCATTAATTTTTTTTTTGTATGGATATGACCTTTGAATTATTTCGGCCCACTGAACCTGTAATCTGGTGACCCTTCACGCTCCAAGTGGCGCTTACGTACCGAAGGTTTTGCAGAAGGAGGGTCTCTCACTCTGTTTTGCAGTTTCAGAATATCTAGGCAGACCCATAGGTAAGGACATGTGGCTCGTCATTTCAACCCCTGTCAAATATTCGCCTTGGACTTTAACGCAGTCTCCAGTGGGAGAGAAGTAAGAGGATTAACAGTGTATATCTCATTTTCTGTGTTCTGGGAATGTAGAGAGCAGGGGATCGGCTACTTCCCATGTGCCTGTTAGTCTGTCTTAGGAAAGAGACCAAAAAGTAACAGCAAAGCACCCCTGAAGAGCCTTTTCAGCCTTTGGGCTTTTCATTTGGGCAGACCCTGGCCCCTCAAACACTGCCCAGATATTTTCCTAATGGCAACTCCGTGTTATGGTGCAGGAAACCGATGCTCTTTCCTCCTTCCTTGCTCACTTCACCTTTTGGATCAGTTTTAATGGCTTTAAAAGAAAAAGCTTTTAACACTTTGGTTTTGTTTTTACTATTTCCCCTTGTCTTGCACCAAAGGCATCCTGCTAAATACACATGCACTGGTGAAGCCCAGTTGCCCGTCAGAAATGTGTAACGGGTGTGAATGTGGTCAGAGCTTGTAGCTCTGGCTGTTCAAACTGACACAGAACAGCTGCAGCCCTGCAGGAAAACAGAAGAACCCTCTGCTTGTTGGAAGTACATTTGCTGTCATATTAAAAAAATTTGGTACGTAGCAAACTGAAACTTCTTGTACTTCAAATAGTGTCCTTTAAAAGTTTCTCTGATCATTCAATAGAAGTCAGAAGCACTATTCTATTACTTATACAATACGAGCTTTATACAATCACAAAAATTAAACTTGGAGTTGCTCCTTTCCAAGAGTGGCCCATTATGTGAGGAGGGAGGGGGGAACACAGTGAAGAGGAACAGAAAGTCAAATCCGTGGCACAATAATGTCCAAAAAAAGCTTATCTAAAAATCATGGAAATTTCTCCGTATGGCTGTATCCCTTCTTCTGAAGTATGCACTTAACCATTTTTTGAATATTTGTAATTCATCCTGGCAGATACATCTTATTGCTGATCTTTAGAAGCATCCTTTTTGTAAGAGGATGAATTTAGAGTGAGAGCCTTTCAAATGGGACTTGATTGCAGAGCAGTATTTAGAAGAGATTTTCCCAGGTGGGATCAGTGCTCTAATTGGAGTGGTATCCAGTATAGCACTGTATCACTCCTCTTTTTTTCATTTCAAAGATTACCAAATCATCACTCATTTAAGCAAGCAGGCTATGGAAACTCGGCGGGGGCAGGCAGGCTTGCACACTGGCAGGGCAACAACTGCTGTCTCTGTTGAGCTTCTGTAGGGACCAGGAGGCTGCTCCAGCATCAGTTCCTAATGCACCAGTATTGCCTCTGTGAAGGTGCAGATAGTGCCTCTGCTGCGTTCAGACCCTCTTGCTCCCTTTGGGTGCTAAACAGGATGATCCCAACCCAAAATCCTAATTTTCCCACATCAGGCCCCTGATATATGTTAATATCTTCATTTATTTGAGCAGAGGGGAAAGCTATGTGCAGTTTTAGTGAAAATAGTGTAATATGCCGTGTACTAATTGCTTTGTTAAGTGTTAGGAGACATTTTTGTGTATAGAGAAAAAAAATGAAGAGGGTCCTGAGACTCTCACTGCTCCTTTCTGAGTGTGTTTGTTGCACCTGGGGAAGACAGTTCATCACAGGCTAAATGGGGATCTTTGCAGGAGCCTCCTGCTAGAATTTTGGCAGTGCGTTGCTGGGCCATTTCGGTTTCTGGGAGCCCTTTTCAGATAAGCAGTGTGTGTGTGTGCCTGTGTTTGTGTTAATCAGGGAACCAAAGCCTCGGAGCAAAGCAGGGATTGTACCACCAGGAGGGGGAACGTTGGATGGTGTTGGAAGGAAAATAAAGAGGGTAAGGTCTGACTTTGGAGGAAGAACTTTCCCTGGGGAGCATCAGCAGGGACAACAGCTTGGGCATATTTGCTCTGAGATAGCAACTCATCGTGCTCTCTGATCCCACTTCCAGCAGCACTGCTGGTGATGTAAATTGTTGTATAAAAGCCCAGGATTATTTTATTGCTATTAATGATCTACTAAAAGCATTTAAAGTACAGGACGTGCTTGTCTGTAAAAATTCAAGATAATTTCTACAAAATAATATGCCTGTTATACAGTATCTGTGAAATTAAATTTCTTATCTGTCTGCAGTATGTCAGTTATTGGATAGCTTCTCAAATACTGGTCAGTTTGTTACTTGTGAGTTTATTTTATTCCACCATAACTTTTCTGTGAAATAAACAGCATGATATAGATTACTATACCAGAACTTCATCCTGAAGTATCATGTCTAATATTAATATGAATGCCAAGTTAGGCTTAGATCACTGTTCAATAGTCAGACTCTTTAAGGTCTCCATCTGTCTTTCCCCTTAAACATCTCTATGTAACATGCAGGTCAACAACAACGGTGCATACTGCCAAGTGGCACAATATATATTTGCTCTGATGTGGGAGTGTTCATTCTAACCAGTTATCATCTGGCAACCAAGAGATAACTTTATATGCATTTCTCACTTTCTTTTGTAATACATCTGCTTTTTTACAGCCCTTGATCCATCCAAAGATCCATGTTTGAAGGTGAAGTGCAGCCCACATAAAGTGTGTGTCACTCACGACTACGAAACTGCCATTTGCGTAAGCCGCAAGCAGCTGGTGCACAGGTAAGGAAACTTTGTGATGTTTTGAGGGTTTTTGTGTCTTCATAGACATCCAGTATGACGAGGAGAAATGAAACGAGAAAACTTCAAAGTTAACATTAAAAACCAGAATTTTAAAACATTCCTTTAAAGTTTAATTTTTTCCAAAACCAAATAGAAGTCTTATTATTTATAACTGAGGCTATTCCGAAAAGATGAACTGGAACATGGTGCACCATGCAGTGTGGCATGCAGGATGCTCTCCTAGTTCTGGGAGTCGTTTTCTCCTCCCAGAGACCAGAAACTGTGCATATGTTAAAATCTGAAAACCTGGAATATTAAATGAAAACATAGTGTCAGAGACATCTACAATTCCAGTAACTTAATTACTTAGAATTAAGCAATTAAGTATTTAGAAGCAATTAAAAAGAGATTAATTAAGATTTTTAAAAAATTTATCAAACCTCTGCTTAAATTTGGTGAAGAACTGAAACTGTTGGTGGAACTTTGCAGAGCATCTCCCCGGGAATCACGTAATTACAGAAAGCTCCAGATCTGATTGTTGAATGACTGAATTAAGAGCAAATGAAGTAGCCAATATGTTAAAAGCTTTGGCTGAGTTCAAATTAGACCACAGAACTTCACTGAGAAAAGCTGTGAGTAAACAAATAAAAGTCTACTGAATATAGGGTGAAGTATGCTACAATCAAGAATTAAGACATTTATAAACAAATTGAGAGAAAACTATCTAATATTGCCCTATTTTGGATGCAGAACAAGTAGAACCAGTGAGAAAACTGGTCTTGAGTATCTCCAGAGTCTCTCTGAATCAAGACCCAGAATAAAATTGAATAAGCCCCTGCACTTGCCAACAGTTGTCAAATAAAACCTGTACTGCTGTAACGGGCAATGCTGAATGGCTGGTAGTCTTGCCTTCATTACATTCGAGTGATAAATCTGGGGACTGGTCTCCAATTTCTTTCCTTATTTAGTAGGGAACCAAAAATTTGCCTGTAACGACACAGGTCCCTAAATGTCATTGTCATCTGAGATTGTAGCTCCACAATGGCTTAAGCCAAACCAAATTCAGGATGATCTGATGCCTGTGCACCGGTACTACATCTCGTCTTATCTCACTGCTACCTGGCTGAGGAAGCGAATACAATTGGAAAAAAAAAAAAAAGTACTTGATTTATAATACGAAGTTAATGGTGTAATGTGCATGAGGTGGCGTGTTTAATCTTTGGTTTTCAATATGGAATGAAGCCTGGAAGGATGTCAGTGGTATGGCTATGTGCAGCGCGTACATCCTAATGATATTTTTGGCATTATGTAGCTTAGATTTTTTAGTTAGGATGGATTTAAATCACTTGTGTTATATAGTAGTCCTTATGATATATAGACACAGGTGTTGAGCCAAATGCTTTCTGAGCTATTTGCAGTATTAATATCCCAAATGTGGTCAGAATGGAACAGAGTAATGGCATAGAGGAGCTGAATATCCCTTTTTTCCAGAAACCAAGCTGTGTTTCATGTGCTCTCTCTATGATTCCTCCACTGCCTGCAGCTCTTTCAGCTAACCTTTGAGCAGCACTGACTATGGAGATGAATAGAAAAGTATTGAAAACTTACTTTGAAAATTCTCCAAACACTTTCCAGCAAGTTTTGTAATGCTGAAAGAACTGCTGCTGATGTGTGATGGTGGCTCACATGTCCCCAAAGTGTTTTTATTCTAAAAATATCCGGAAGGCAGACGTGTCAATGAGGGAAGTATCTAGGCCAAATTCTCTGCTGATTTGGATCAGGGGGGTGACACCATGTTTAGTCCCACAACATTCTGTTCTTTTTTTCTGTGCCTGGCCTGAATACTGCTGTACATCTGACTCCAGTCGTATTTACGGCTGTGTTAATCAGGAGTAAATGCACTGCAAGAGGTGGAGTTGCACCTATTTACACCCAGTGAAAGCCTGAACACTTCAGTGTGAGCACACCTGTAGTAAGAACCATCAAATAACACAGCACCACTGCGGTTGCCTTCCGGATCCACGGTGCTTTTGGGTGTGCTCAGAAGGATTTTCCATTTCATGCATCATTATCAACTTGCTGTAGTAGCTTTACAAAGCATGTAGGCTCAGCAAAAAGTAATCAGGAGAGCAACATCTTGCATTATTGCTGATGCTCCCAGACAGAGCTACACCGATTTGCATCACCTGATTAACCAGCCTGCTGAAGACTTGCAGCACAAGGAAACTGTATTTCTCCAGGCGTACCATAGCTAACGTGAAATCTCCAGTGACAACGCAGTGCCATTGCTGTTCCATTCCCTTTGTGCTGGAATGCACTTTTTAAACCACTGCAGGAATACAATCACAGTGTATAAAATTGAGTTAGATGAAAACTTGTTATTTTACATTTACTCAGCCCCTGGCTCTGTGATGGGTAGCTCATCCTGCAAGGCTTGCAGGCAGAGTGAGCCTCCTGCCTTTGGAATAAGACTCACACCTGGCAGCATGGCGATCAGGTATTTCACAAATAGCACCATGGCTCTGGCTCTGCCCGTGGTGGACGTGCTGGATGTGGATCCCCTGGCCCAGCTGGCAGGGCACACGGGGTGGGTCGGTGGGAGGGCAGCCGTGGTTGTGGGTTACCCCAAAGGATCCTACAAGAAGTCAGTGCCCCAGGGACAGCCTGGCAGCCTGTGTGTCCTCTTCCTCCTCCCCTCCATGGTCACCCCGTGAGCAGCCCTGGGTCTGGGAGAGAAGGGGGAAAATGTCGGAGAGGTGTTTCAGACGGGTGACAGCGTTTTGTCAGCACATCCTCTAAGGCATTTACAGTACAATTGGACAGGGCATTAAGAGAAAAGGCAAAACTGAGCAGAGATTGAAGAGTTTGTAAAAGATAAATTTGAAGGTACCTTCTTCTATGCTTAACAGTGTTTGGACTAACGATAGAGCCTTATGAAATCTTTCGTGTGGATTAAAACCCCTTTCAATTTGGACATAATCTATGAGGAATAATATTTTTTAGTTCATTTTTGCATGAAATGCAGTAGTTAATGTCTCTCAAAAAGTTCTCATACACTTGCATTCCTGTAAAGCTTTATGCCATTTGTGCAGCTGATGGGAAGGAAAGATGTCACTTTGGGGCTTTTTTGGAAGGAACAGACTGAGAAAAGAGGATTGATGAAAAACTAATGGCCATATTAACATGTCCAGGCTTTACAGCTTTGTTCAGTCCATTTAACTTGCGATCACCAATTAGTTCATCACGGCAGTGTTTGTCGCTCACAAAGGTAATCATGCAACGACTGCTTCTCTGCTGTGACTGAGAGATCCAGCTATTTATTCAGTATTTCTTCTGTGCTTTTGAGGCTACTGCTGACAAAAGAGGCCACTACTGAGTTCCTCACAATTTTATTTTTTTTTTGAGATCTGGACAAGTTCCCAGAGAAAACATCTGTTCTTCTAAATTACGCGTCAAAGGCTTGGTCTGACCAACGTGGCAATGTTGGCAACCACACTGATCCGCAGTGAGCAGACAAATCTCCTTCTTTCTTTACAAATCCTGCAGCTGACATGCCATCTCTGGTTAGGAAGGACCCTGTTGAAAACAAGTCCAGTAAAACATCCCCAGATGTGAAACTGAGCATTCTCCTACCACTGCTATGCTATGTGCTGTTTGTGGGCTTTACACTGTATCCAAAAGGGAATTCACCAATGAAGGAAATTAATAGTTGCAAAAATGTCAGTGACCCACCTGCTTTCAAGAGGTGCTTGGGAGCGTTACAGAAAAATCTTTGACCGCAGCAAATGCATTTTTAGGGATTTACTGAAAAGTTGTGTCCATAAGCACGGATTTTAAACAGCGCCATCCCTCAATATCTGCGTATTAGACCAACAGATACCTTTTAAATGCACTAAGTATAGGACCAAGAAACCCTAACTCTGTTGTTTTGCTCTCCTAACTCGTGCATGTCTGTTTTTTCTCGTGCTTGCTTTCATGCTCCACCGATGCTGTTAAATGCTAACGAGGGTTGGCACAACCCCAAGCCCTCCTTTGGGGGTCATATCTTCCCATGCTGAAAATCTGACTCCCACATTTTCAGTGGCCTGACCGATGCGGGGGAGGGCTTGTTGCTAAGCTCGTGATGTTTCATTCTGCGTGATTTATGGGGAGGGTTTACCCAAGCCTGAATACGTGAGCAATCTCTATGAGGTGGTGTAACAGGACCAGACCTGGGAGGTGATTAATTATCTTTGGATCTAGTAACAACATCAGTTTTTTCCCCAATTAGCCTTGCTGTGTTCATAGCTTTTTTTCTATTCTCTTGTTCATTTTCATGCTGATTCAGAAAATAATTGTTGTTCATTTTGGTATTAAGTACAATTCAGGGAAAAAAAGCATATCCCAAAGGGAACTTTATGTTGTTCAGCTTCCTGCTGGTATATTTATCAGTGTTAATTGAATGTGTTTGATTTGTTGTATTGTCTTGAAAGGGCTACTACAAGCAGCAAGGTGGGAGAACCCGGACAGTAACAGGGCAAGGCCACTGTGTGGTTTATTATTTTTTTTGTCTTTCTCCATGGAGACTGTCCAACTAGTTTTTCTAGTAAGCTTTTATTACTTCAGAATATTTCCAAAGCCAAGTGTCAATATTTCTAACTTCTCTGCAAATCCCTACTTTTCTTGCAGTTTGTGCTAAAATGGAGAGGGAAGAGATGCGACTCCCTAAGAGGGTGATTTCTCCCCAATTTCACTGAGGTCTTGATGCTTTTTTGTAAGCTGATGCAAGACAGGCAAAATTATGCAGAAAATTTGGAAAATCTGCTGTAAAAAACACTATTTTTGCAATTGCCATTTAATCTTAGCTGAGTTAAAATGCAGTTCTTTTCAACAGTGCTGCAGTAGAACACAGTTCATTCATCCATCCTGGGTAGGCAGCATGCCAAAAATTGTCATCTGGAACACTGAGACCTTCCTAGAGTAACAGGGCTCCAGAACTTTAGTGGTGAGTGGTGGGACTGCCCTCAATAATTTAGGATAATGCAGCTCTATAATAAAACCGTTACGAAGATTAAATTGTTAATGTATGCACTGGATGCAGAAAACATAAATATCAGAATTATTTTTCACATCCCCAGAGCTTTTCGGAAATTCTTTGGGATGAATTCACAGTTATGAGTTATTTTTTACTGCAGATTTGTTTATGGGCACAAAAGGAATTCTTTTTTTGAACATAGGGAACAAAACTGCCCAGTTCATGGCAAAAATAAAATCTTTTTACCATTGTTTTAGAAAAAAATAAAATCATTTCAAATTTGTTGGATATTTTTTTTCCAGGTAACACTACAACAATATTTACATCTCTCTGCAAACTGTTTTGGAGTCACTAAATCTGATTTTTCCTTACCAAAAAAAAAAAAACCAAACAAAAAAAAACAAGGAACGTTTTCATGTAAAGCATTTTATTCACCTCTAATGCTGAGCATTGATTTCTCTAATCTACTGGCATGGATTTTTGCTTCAGAAGAAAGGGCGTTGAAATATTTGATTAAACATACACTCACAAAAACCATCAGATTGCATTAGGGTTTTATCAAACAAATATATTGCACTGGGGAAATTGCTAAAATTTAGGCTTATTATTCACAAGGGTACCTTTGACAGAATCTTGGAGAATTATTTTAATCCTCTGTGAATGAAAGTTCTAGATATGAACAGGATGAAGCAAATGACATTTTTTGGTAATTTGTAAACTATAGTGCATTACCCTGTAAAAACTGTTATTCTTTCTCATATCTAATCACTCATGGTACATCGCACAGTTTAACTGTAGCTCATGCTGTTTGTTCAGAAAAATAAATGAGAATCCAGGAAAATCAAAGAGAGAGAGGGCTTTGAGGTCACAGCCGAGTACATTACATAACGTGATGTGCGAGTGGTGTGCACGTGATGTGCGCAAGTCTTTAGAGAAAACTTGAAAGTTTTAAAAAATATTTCATCTCTGGACTACCTGACAACAAAGTCATGCCTCTGCTGCACTGCAAAAGCTTGGGATTTTGCAGCAGACAAGTAACAGACACGTGGAAATCAGGAATGTTTGTTTTTCTCATGTGGGCTAAGTTGCCTTTTAAAAAGGCAGAGAGCACGTGGTACCATGTGCCATCAAACTGCAAGAGCTCAAGGGGACCACAGAATATTAAAAGAGAACAGCATAAGAGTCTAGCACTATCCTTTGTTCCCCGTTACAGTTATTTTTAAAATTTGGATTATGAAAATTGTGATCTAAGCGTGAACTCCCAAAGGTCAATAGCTTTTCCTCCATCTTTAACAGCCTGATATTTAACAGCTTAAATATTGGAACAGCACTCACCGGTTTGAAAAGCAGATATTACTCTACTGAACAGGATGGTCTGTAAACTGCAGGTCTCATTCTCCAAATGGTCCATTTCTCAGTTTCAACTCTGCCTAAGGTAAATTGCTTTTAACTAAAGAGACCACAGGGAGAGTCTGCAGAGGGACTAGCTTTCATCAGTCAAGATGCTATGAGCTAGTTCAGCTCTGAATCATGAGAGTGACCTACTTTCTGCCAGGAGTTTCTGCACAGAAATCCTCCAGTTTATTATCTTCTGGAGGAAGCTGGCTATGGTATCTCCCCTCTATAGACAAGACTTCATCTACTTTTTGGGCTGTTCTCTGGCTTTCCTGAGCTCTGGATACACTGTTGATTTCAGCATATTTCAAAACTGAAAGACCTCTGAACAATAGCCAACATGCAGAAGGAAAGATCCACTTTCCTTAAGTACTGCAGTCCTCTTTACAGCCGAATTCAAATACAGTTCCTGACCCAAAGCAAAAAGTGTCTGAGTTTTGCACCGTGCATTTTGGCATTTCCACACATTTTCAAACTTTCACAGAAAAATGTAGACATGCTGAAGTATGGTCAGGCAGAACACAGATATCTCCCATGGAAACTGCACAACAGCTGACAAGGGGATTGTCACCAACAGCTGAGATGTGAAACTTCCTGCATCCCGAGGCCAATTAGCCCCTCTGCACTTCTCTCCCCAGCACCGGGAACTCATTGCTAGTCATGCTTCATCAGCTTCAGAGCTCATTAGAGTAGAGCAAGGTGACTGTCTCCTATTGGACATGAGTAATTTTTGAAATATATGATAGTGCACAGCTCTTTTATAATGGATTTTCGAGTGTGTAGTCCTCGTCTCTGTCTCTTTGGCATAGCGATAGATGAACTTGTTCTTGCTATCAACAGGGGATTTGCTGTGTTTTATTCACAGTCACCAAGCACCTGGCTGCTGGGGTGAACGTCTTACTGCTAAGGTCATTGTCTTTTACTCTGCAGCCCTTATCTTACTGTGCTTTACTTTCCTGTGAGGATGCTGCAGCACAAAGGAAATACAATGGTTATTGAGGCGTTCTCCGGCTGCAGAGCTCCTCTAAGAGCAGTATCCAAGCACTCACCACCTCAATACCTCTGCTATAATCAGAAAGTTATTCTATGAAATAGAATAAGAAAATAACCTATTATCTTCTGCACTTTAATTAACATTTATAAATAGTTTAGTTTGTGCATTTAAAGACAATATGATTGGATAGGTTGAATACCATTTTATAATATTCCTGCTCTTAATAGTTCTAGTTGTATGCTTTTAGCAGTGTATAAAAATGGACCAGAAGTGACCTCTTGGATCATTAAGTCCAAAACCTCTGCAAGAGTAGCATATAAACTTTTTCATTATCCTACCGAGTTCTGTCTTAAAGATAATAAGGTTTATTGCCTCCTCTACTCAGTCTGGAAGAATCCTTAGCATCTCAACCCTTCTGTTTAGAAACCTGCTAATATCTAGTCTGAATTTATTCAAATCCAGCTAAAACTTCTGGAGTTTTCCTAAATGGTTCCTCAGTATTTATTTGGAAATAATGACCCTCTGTGGTTTTGCTAGAGTTAGCAAATGCTCTTACTCTTCTCTTACATCTCTCATAAAAAGACATTCCTCTTGACGGTCTCAGTTTTCCTTTGCAGCAGAGCTTATTGGGCTTGGCTGCTGAGATCAGTCAAGAAATTAAACCCCAAATTATCACTTTGTCTTCTTGCTATTTAAACTCTTCACACATCTTTAGGTATTATATTCCCTCTGAGTCATGGCTTATTAAAATTTTAATCTTTATTTCTTAAATGAATCCCCGCTTTTAAGTGCCTGTTCTATTGATGCCTGCTTTCAACTTGTGGTTGTCCTTCATGAGCCCCAGTCGAACATCCAGGTGTTCCAGGTGGGCTTTCAACCGAGAATTCTGGAGAACAGGTCTGGCTTTAATGTTCTGTGTATCTCTGGATTGATTTCCAGTCCAGAATTGGGTAGAGATATGTGCAATTTACTGTCTCGAGGCTTTGTACATAGCATTCTCTGTTCGTTTCATCCTCACTAGAAACATACAATAGCCAAAATTACTTTTCTCTGAACAAAACGATTTTTATTAACATGATAACAGAAGGAGGGGGAGGGGGGAGTTTGAAATAAATATAAACCATAGCTAGCTGAGCATTGCATATAAACTAGATATAAAATTCAGTATTTAGAGCTCTGAGATCTGACTAATATCACAGAATCACAGAATCACAGAATGTTAGGGAATATGAAACTTAAATGTATAATGGTGGAAAATGCATGTCTAGAAAGTGAATGTGTAAATAAAAGTTTGTACAGCAGATTCATAGGGATCACAAGCCAGCAGGAAGACTTAAATATGTGAAAGCTAAAATAAGGGCAACACAATATTTGCTTTTCAACAGTTTTGCTATCTCAGTGGGTTCTTTTGTTGACTGCAGAATTGATCATCTATAAACCTCTTGATATAGCTCTTATCAGCTTGTCAAGAGCTAGCATCCAAAGCTAAGTTAGCATCCAAAAGCTCCTGTTTCCCTTGAGATATCTGGAAGAAGGCTGACTTAAAAGTTCAATCACCTCCTCCATGGCATTTGTCTATTCCTGACTTGGATTGAGAGCTGTTTATAGCATAAGGGATGTTGGCTTTGGTGTTGTTTGGAAAGCTCCTCTTGCTCACTCCAAAGTGAGCTCACTCTAAAATGAGCAAGAAATGAAAACAGTAATTGATACATATGTCATCTGCTTGGCAAATGTCAGGAGTTTGCCAACAAATGAATAATGAACAAATGAATAAAGCTGGATGAGACTCACTGCCTTTGTATCCTTGTCCTGTAAGATGACTTTGGCTTTGCTTAGGGAGCAGCTCGGTAACTCTTGGATTTTCAATGCTTTTCCAAACAACCTTAACACATCATCATTGTGACTGTTAAACGCGAACAGGGAGGTATAGTAAGATGTGGGACCCAAGAGGACAGTTCTGCGGGCTCTCCATATACCTGTCAGCAGTACCACGGTTGACCATTGATCTTGTAGGTCATATGAATGTGTTATTGCCTCGAGCTGCTGGCTGACTTTCTCTGACTACGCTAATCCTCACAGGACCTGGAACCTGCAATCTTTCTGAGTTTACCATAGCCCAGTAGATTAAGTATCTATTTCCTGGTTCACACTCTTTGTATTTGCTATAGACTAAAAATCTTAACCACAGAATTGCTGGAAGCGTATTTGTAATAATATTTAATATGTGTCTGTAGTTTTGCTGTTTATCCTTATCTTAAATCTGATGAGTAATTTAGTCAGTCAGAAATTATTATTTAATGTTTACAAATGACCTCCCATGCTCTGAAAATTATTCTGTATTTATACAATAAACTGTTTACTGGAGATTCTAAATTTATTGCTGATTTTTGCTGTCAAAGCCCCAGGACATGAATGTGTTCAGTGGAAAAGTCTTTTTAGTGCTAATAAAAGGCAAGCTTTTGTAAGATTGGGACTGGTGTTTACAGCGAAGGAATTTTATTAAAGCTTTTCTTCAATTTCCAATATCCCATTATATTGGAAAAAGTATTAAATGTGCCGCATTTTAAAAATTTGCCTTTTGATGAATGGCATTATACATTCCAATCGCAGTGAATATTGCAAACAGTGTATTTTATACAAAATCTGCAAATTAAGCCTTAAAAATGTTGCATTTCATTTGATGCTGGTCAGTTTGCTGCCTTCTACAATCATGTGTCTTCAACATGATGCAGACTCAACATATATAAATTTAAAACCTACCAAAGACTGATCTTTATTGTTCATAAAACAGTTCTATATTTTTCCATTACACTTCTGAGATTTTCCAGTTATTGCTTCTAAAGCCTTTCAATAGCAGTGAAAGGCATCGATAACAATTGGCTAAAATTCTAATGAGTTGGGCCAGACTCTTTTGTATAGTTCACAGATTTCTAGCCTGTGTGTCTGTGGCTCTTTTGGCTGGGAAACTTTGGCTCCTCTAAAGGTGGAAGAGGTTTTCTGCTGAATTTCAGATCTCGTTCAACACCCTTCATCATTTCAGGCACAAAACTCCACTAGGAAAAATGATGAAGCCATATCCAAGCCCACCCTGAAGAATTCATCAGCAAGTATCTTGGCTTTCATTTGTGAGATAAAGGTTGCAAAAAACTTCTACTGTGAAGACCTTTTCCGCATAGGTTTGCCAGCTCCAAACTAGATAAGGAACAAAGGCGTGAATGACAGCTAGTGTAAGAAGTTGAAACAGGTAGTCTTGGGTGTTTTATCCCTTTTGCAGCCATGCTGTTCCATCTAATGGCATTCTTATGAAAGAAAGGAGCTCCTTGCATCAATCATTTTCTTATTTGGTGCAAGTTATGTTATCAAAATTAACTTTTAATGTATTACTTCCCACTTCTTGAATATTTCAATTTCTGTCATTCTCTTTTCATTAATAAGCTTATGATTGCCTGCTTAGTGCTCTGCCAGAACTCATCAGGAGCTCAACCTACAGCTTTTCAATTTAGTAATTTTATATCAGATTAATTCAACCAATGAACCACGAATGACATTATTTATGATCATGAGCCACAGTCTGTTTAAAGCTCTGTATGTAGGGACTACTAAAGATGATTAGAAATCAACCCAAAATATTTTGCTTGTTTAAATATGTTTGTTCAGGTATCGCTGTTCCACTTACAAATTAACTAAAGAAAGACAATGCTGCGCCATTCACTTTTTAGGCAAAAAGAGTAATATCGTCAGCACAGTTGTGAAAGGTATATTGCTTGTATCTCTAGATTTAAACCATTTTTATCATATATGAGAATTGCATTCCCATGAGCATCTTCTGTATCTTAAAAAGAGGGGAGGAAAAAATCTTGATGTTGCTGTGTAATACTTTACGCTTCGTAGTGTTCAGCCAGTTTTTGAAGGGAGTCAAGGAGGGAAACACCATCCCAATGGGAGCTGTAATTACGTCCATATCACCAATGCAAAACTCTTGTGGGATCTCTGTAAGAACTGGAAGAAATGATCAGATGTTTCAACTTCAAAAACTGGTAAGGAAAAGAAGGAAGATCTCTTCTGTGGTTTGAGCTCTTCTCATTCTTTCTCCCTTGAATCTGCTGTGAAAGTCAGTGCTAAGTTCTCAGTGCCAGTATTCAAAAGATCAAATTTTATCTCATACTAAGCCCCTTCATGGCTCCTTAAAACTAAAAAAGAGTTATTGTTTCAGAATCCCACAGCTCTCGGGATTTGGCCTGGTGGATTTGATCGTCTGGATGCTGTGAGCAGGCAGCTGAACTCCCAACATTCCCTGCAGCCAGTGTAAAACTGCCACTTCTATGAAATCAAATATTGCAATTAAGTACAATGCCTAAAACTGGGGTCTTTTTAATATTCTGTGATTAGCTCTTAACTCTGTAGAATTATCTGTATAGTCTTTGCAGTCTCAGTTTGCACAGCTGAGCTCCCTGCTGAGGTTTTGTTCACATTGAAACATTTTGAGAAAGTGAAAATAGAAATGAACTTAAAATAAAAACAAGCTTTCAGCTTTCAGTGTTGAGGAGACATGTTCTGGACTCTGACAAAATGGTTTTCCTGTCAGTTCAACAAAACATTTTCTAGGAATGTAAAGAATAGTTCTTGACAAGAAAGTCTCTCACCTCAGAAGTGTGAGTAGGATGGTGAAGAGACCTTGAACGTTGAATGTAAAAGAGAGAGAGTGAAGCCTTGTGACTCAGGTAGAATAGTCTTTGGGATCTTCTGATAAGTAGTAATTGGCTTTTCCTTATGGCTTTCCCTCAAGGTCTGGAGTTTTTGTTCCTTTCTCTTGGTGTTAATTTGAGACGGGATTTGGTCTCATCAGCCCAGCTGAGTGCCCTAGTCACTGGGCTGTCCAATTGGTATCTGTGTCTGACCCAATGAATATTTCATTAATTATGCAAAATTCACTCAGTGGCCTGATGGTTATGGCATTCAACTGGGACTCAAGCTCTGCTGAGTCTGTACTGCTGCTATTAACAGAAGGGTAAATAAAATCCACTCCCATGACTTTCCAGTATATCACAGTCGAGAAGTCGGTAAATCGGAGTGATGTAATCACCACCTCCTGTCTTGATGGTGTGACAAATTTAATGTTAAGGTTGTGAAAAGAGTCTATAGCATATAGTTACCCCCAAATCACTTAAGTCTTCAATTATGATTTTTACCTATAGAAAATAAGTCATTATTTTCTTTCATTATTATCTCAAGACATAGAGTATGGCTTTGCTCCTGGAAAAGTGTCCGGAGACATTTTCTCTCCTCTTTCCATTATTTGGAAGTGATCTAGCATTGCTGCTTTCACATTTTATTTCTAAAATGGGAGAGATGAAACATATTGGATTATGAATTCTAAAAGAAGAAATCCTTTGCCTGGGTCTTCAATGGTTTCTGACAAATGCCAAGGGTTTCAAAAAAAGAATTCCTACTCTCCTTTCTTTTACATTTTCTGGAACAGTATCTTTACTAGGTGGACACTACAAAGAAGACTTTCCCAATAATCCTCAACTAGCCTTTCTTCATGGCATTCTCTCTGTGTATTGAAGAATAGGCAATTCCTACCATTATCTGTGTTCGTACTTTTCCAGGAAAAGCAAATGCTTCGGAGTGTTCAAAGGGGTCACTACTAGATCTGCAGAATTCAGGAAAAAAAAAATAATCTCACAAATCTTGTGAACACTTAGTGATGTGATCACTCTAACTACTGCAGTGTTTTGCTTCTATTACATTTTAACTCCAGCAGCAAAACTTGTAATGAAATAAATATTCTCTGAGAGTCTCTGTACTTTTCTCCTGCTTAGAAGATCTGTGCTTTGAAATTATTTTGTCCCTTAATGAGGGCTTATGCTATCTCACACATCTGAATAAACATGTTCCTATACAACATAGTACAGTTTTAAAATAAAGAACAATTTTTGTACCTTGAGGCTCTTTTACGACCCTGTAAAATTTCAAAATTATGTTACTTTTCACAAAAGGAAAATATACCCAAGGGCTAAAGCATGCCTTGCCGTTCATGGAATCCCAATTATTTTCACTGATATGTTTTATCTCCTGTTTATTTTTATGTATTTTTATTTGTCCTCTGGCCTAAACTATATTGTCATCTTTAGATTTTTCTCATCTTTCTTTCAGCACTGTATTTTGGAGGATCAGGACTGTCCTGACAGTTCTGATTGGGATTAGAGGAGCTTTCTACTGCAGTCCCAGTTTTGACCCAGACTGAATCAATCATCTGTAAATTTTTCATGTAGGACACTCTACTAGAAAGGACTGGATTTGTAAAAGTTTTGGGGAAGATGTTTGATCTCACTTTTACAAAGAAATCTTTGCAAAGTTTGTATTAACAATATTGTTCACACTCGAATTTAAGATGTTGTTTACAATGTACCTTCAAGATACAAAACTGAAGTTTTGTTCTGAAGTAACATTTGAACTGTCACTGATGGAGAATGCAGCCTTAAGACATCAGATGCTGTGGCATTTTGTCAATTTTTCTTTTTCCCCTTTTTCTTTCTCCTTTCACTGGCAATAATAGTTGAGCCTTCCAACTGTTTCAAACTCAAGAGTCTTCATAAAATACAGAGGAAATACGTGATCTAATAACTCACATTATATCAGTTCATTACATCAAAAAAATCTTTGTTGGAATTGGTGGGAAACTTTTTTCTTGTCTCTTCACAAATTTTGAGTTTTTAGCATTTTTCCATCTCAACAAAAAGCCAG
The DNA here is from genome assembly GCA_011057875.1 of Pterocles orientalis. NCBI lineage: Eukaryota > Metazoa > Chordata > Aves > Pterocliformes > Pteroclidae > Pterocles > Pterocles orientalis. The sequence goes on along the minus strand of WKFP01014840.1, from coordinate 2,065,802 downwards.
AATCTTGAAAAAATTCATGTTAGATACACAATAAGGCTCAGTCAAATTACTCCAAGTATTTATTCATCTAATCTTGAAATATTTCAGTTTGATTTTGATGTTTCTTTTTTAACAACTTCTGGTGTAAGTTTTGTTTTAACACAGAAAGTCTTTTCATATAAACTAGCTTATAACTCTGGGGTTGTAAAACATTTTTACGAGATTAGCTCTTTTCTCCTTCAGCATTTTTACAGACAGGGAAATCCATTTTCCCACGGATTACTTTAGTTTCAACTAGTCGGCATGTGCTTCTTTGAGAAATAAAAGTTAAGTATGTTTCTAAACTTTAAGTATTTTGTTTCAAGACAAGGGCCATTGGGGCACCAACTACTTGTCCTGATGCACAGGAAATAAAGTTGTAGGTTGGAAATCATGCTTCTATATAATGAGGTCAAAATAGCTGAAAGAGAGGTATTTATAACACCTTATCCTTTCAGTTGTTCCAAACCAAACATTTGTGAAATTTGATGGAATTAGCAAAATTTAGGTGAAGGAAAAAGCTCTTTCAAACAAGTGATCACTTGGCAGTAGCACACCAATCTTTCCATGCTAACCTGGAAGGCTATTGCTGAGGTTTTTGGATGGCTGCATGCCTAATGTCTCACAAACTGCCTGCTCCATGCCAGAGTCCTGTTAATACGCGCTTTATTATGGCTTCTGATTGTATTTCTGGTATTTATCTGTATTTATGCGGCTACTAAAGAGAATTGTCTTTGTGTCATCCACACTCATACCATATAAAGTCTAGTTTTGCTATTGTAACTCTGTCACTACTTTATTATGATAATATGTAGAAAAATGATATTTAGTACGTATGGGGAGTGACAGCTGGGAATTTTGCTTTCCTGATTTAGCTAGCCTCTAGCTTTGATCACCACGCAACCCGTCTTCCTTTATGAAACAAAACAAACCATTCTAATTAGTTAGTTGTTACAATCAGTGATCATCAACTGTGGAAGACTAATTAACCTTAGTAGTAAAGGATAATATAAGCTTTTTTGTTCGTTTGTTTAATGAGTTCAGAAGTCAAGAGAACAGGGTTAGTTGGGCGTTGAGAATACTAATAAAGAATCAAACCTGCTCCTGTCATCCAGCATCCAGTCTCTTGACTTGCTCAGAAGATGACTCAACAGATAGAAATAAAAGGAACTTACCTGCCCCCTGCTTTTTCTTTCCTGTCTTTAGAAATTCTTTCTTTGCACCCTATTGGCATTTAAATTGATAGTTGGTGTTGAACAGAAAGGACATTTTGTAGTTTCTTTGTATAAATTAGTCTGTCCATTCTCCATCGCTGTACATTGTAATGTTGTGTGCCATTATTCTGGTCAGTCATCTGGCTTTAAATCTCTTTCAAGTCCTCTGACAGATTTTTCTAGTCTTAGCTGATGCAGTTTACCTGAAGCCCAAGACTGCCAAATTGAATTACGCTGCGGTCATTCCTACTTAGCTCCTCATCCATAGTTAATTACTTGAGCTCCTATGTTTTATCTGTGTATAAATTTTTCATTTGCAACAATATTATAACTTAGCAAAGGAAGAGTTCAGAAGTCTGAGGGGGGGGGTAATTAGTTCCTTAGTTCAGAACTTTTTGCTTGATTTTGAGCCAGTTGCCTGTATAACTGAGGTTCCTAGTCCTTTCAGAAACTTATATTCCAGTTTTTGGTGAAACACAATGAGAGCTCTTCATTTCATAATGAGTTTTACCCAGCCCTTGACAGCACACCAGCAATACCTTGAGTGTTGAAATGGAAACCCTGCACTCTTCACGGCTGAGCAGAGAAGACCTCCGTCACCAACACCTTTGGATCAAGATCAGGATGAGACAGATTGTCTGTAGACCGTTAGTCAGAAAACACAAGCTGAAGTTTCAATGTTCCTGACATTCAGTGGTCTTATTATTCCAGTTCACCTGTTCATAGGGCTCTCTGCTAAATTCTAAAAGGTAGGAAAGAAATGAGGATCATTAGAGCATGGATCCAAAACACAGTTGTTGAGATGTAAAGCAGCCTTACCGCTGCTGTTCTGCAGCCCTCAGAGGAACATTTAACCAGCCTTTGACTTCCTTTAGATGTAAGGAAACAGGCTCATACAGAAGTATCTCAGTTTATCTTAGCAGCAAAGTATTTAAATCTGTTTTACAAAACCTGTAAAAGTGACAGGTAATGTCCTTCTATATATATAAATACATCACTGGTTGAGTCTCACTTTTTCGCTTGGTAAAATAAGCTTTTGAGGAAGCTGCTATTAAATGATAAAACTTTCAAAAGTGTAAACGCATAGCTACATTGCATTTTAAGGGCACCTTGAGCCTCTGTGGGTAGAGGAGCCTATGGAGCTACATATTTGAAGAATATGGGAAGAATGGATGGTTTGTAATGCATGGTTGCTAGGCTTCATGATTCAAGGTCACAGCAAAGTTAAATTTTAATAACTCAGTGGAAGTAGCTCATGAAGTGTATATCTTGCAGCTTCTGCAAGTATGTCGATTGCACTCATCTTCAAATTTTACCTGAAGGTGTGTTTCCTCACGTGCTGTCTGTGGACTGGATCATGTGCATTCAGTTAGTATCATAAATTAATGTGATTATGTAAATTCTGTCTATGGGTTTGGGACATTCCTGAAGCTCCAGTCAACTTTCATTAAGTCATAGCTTGATAGAAGATGGGTAGTGCTCCTGATGGCCTCATTTGAGAAGCTGGGAACGGTACAGATATTATGAGCTCCATCTCTAGCATCAAATAACCAGACACGGAAATTCAGCAGAATGTTTAGGCACGCATAGTTCTGAGCTCTGTAAATCAGCAGTGCTGAATAAGCAACAGGAGTATTAGCCTATTTAGATGCTAAAAAGGATGGGATTTTAAAATTACCCCCTCCTTGTAATATTTATAACTGGTTTGGTTAGCATGCGTTTCACTAACATTCATTTTATTCTGACATAGGAAACTGCATTCTGATTGTTTTTCCAAACCAACCTTGAACAGTGGATTTTGACTACACTCTGGAGGTGGCTTTGGGATTGATTTTTTTTATTATTATTTGTCTGTTGTTTGATAAGCCATTTCTATTCAGAAATCATATATGAATCCTTAGATAATGGATGCTAATTGTAAAAATCCTCAACAGCTTAATCTGCTGTAGCCTTCTTGAGAATTTAATAAGCCTCTCTCATAATAAAATGTGTCAGAAGGGGCAAATATTTTGCTAGCACAGCTTGTAACTGATTGTTTGTACTGTGGTAGCAAGTATTCACACAACAGCAGTACTGTGCAGTCATTTTTAAAAAGAAACATTTGGTTTACTGCCTTAAGGGCAAGAATTATTACAATATTTTTCTAAAACGCATTTACTTTCTCATTGCTACCAGCAATATGTCAATTTTTCTGAGGATTGCATGTTATTTGCCTTAGAAAAAGCAAAATCAACATAATGAAGCAGAGCACAGCTGAGCTAAGGATGCTTGGGTTGTGGGGGGGCAGATTTCGTTGATTATTCCTCTGCAGTTGCAAAGTGACAGTAAGATTTCTGAACCTTTTTGCTTCAGAAAAAAAACCAAACTCGCATTTTTGAGGCAGTAGGGCTTTGGGGAGTGTAGAAGTAAGGAATGTGTTGCATGTGACGGAACTGCTGCCTTTGCTGGAGTAAATCAGACCAGGTTATAAACCATACTGAAGGACACGGGGCTGATAAAGATCCCTGATCGGGTGAGTCTGCCACCGACTTCACTCCCAACAATTTCGTTCTGCCAAGCAGCTGAATGTCTTTGGAGACATGAGACATCGGGGGTTTGGTGGTGTTGAACTTTAGACCCCTGCGTTTGGCCAACAACAAGGACCATCTTAAAGCTTGTCTGTCCACAGCTTCTGGGACATTTATCAGTCACACTGAACCTTCCTGGTGTTATTAAACGCTGCCAAGAAACCCACCTTGCTAAGTAACTTGCACCTGTCTGTTTGTACAGCTACTCACCCCCACAGGGTCCAGCATTATCGCTAGAAATACAAGTTGTAGCAGGGAAATGGTGGAAGATGCCTGCTCTGCCAGGTTTGGTGAACACAATTCTGAAGCTGTCTGATTGCCCGAAACAGGGCACGGAGGTTGAGAATCAGCTTCCCTTCCCAACCAAATGCGACAGCTCAGATTAATCTCATATGCCATCAGCAATTCAGCTTCCTCGGAGATATTGGCAAGCTCCACCAGTGCGAGACGGCAGACCTGATCAATACAATATTTTAATATCAAAATAATCAGATCCTGGGCAGGGAAGAGGTACCTTCGTCCTCTTCGAAAGTATTCTTTTCTGGTAGCAGGGAAAAAACATGTAGGCTGTCGCAGAAGGAAGGAAAGCAAGCCAATGTCAACACAAGTATTAAATTTGCTGCACACTTCACCTTGAAGCACTCTGTGTCAAGTTACAGCACCTCTTCCAGGGTTCAGAAGTGCCTGCTGAAGATTACTACAAACTGAGGAGCGGTAGAGAAGATTTCAGCTTTAATTATGAACTTCCTGCTATCTCCCCTCCTCCTTTGAAATTCAAGGCACTTCATTTTATTTTTATATAGTTTGGTGTCTGAGATTCCTTTTTATGTTAGTATGAAAATAAGGATGAAAAGGAAAATAATTCTCTTATGAAAATTCATGAGAACAGGCAGAGTTTAGAAGCTGTGTTATTTATTCAGGAGAGCATAATGACTTTTAAAACCACCAAGACTGTGTGTTTGTGTGGATGTTTTGTTTTGGTTCCTTTCCCTTGTGTACCTTGCCAGTTCTCGTATCTGTGCATCTGTGGAGCATATATATTAGGTCTAAATGTTGCAAATAATTAAGAATTTAGATTTTTTTTAATTGCCTGTAAGCACAATAATCTGTTATCTAAGAATGTAAGAGGACCTTTCAAACACCATTTTTATGTATTAAAGTGTTCAAAGGCCGGAATCCATGTGCTCCTCTATTGACCTTAATAAAGAATTTTATCATTTTTAGTCCAGGAATAATTGAGGCCAGGTACTAACACCTCAGAAACACACTTGTACTGAGAGATTCTGATATGGTGCAGAACCAGTTGTCTTAGCATTTTAACAGCATCCGTATTTAAATACCTTATTATTGCTGTTGAGACACAGACCTTGCTGTAGGTGAGTGGCCTTGCTCAAGCAGATGATTCAGGGGGATCTCTGGCTCGGTGTTGCTGCAGAAATTACCTGCAGCAGCTGTACTGAATCAATCAGTCTGAAAGACTACAGTTTTTCTGGCTGTCTATGT
>WKFP01014840.1:2031906-2060480 GCA_011057875.1 Pterocles orientalis | reverse complement strand
AACACCGATAAAAAAAAATAAAAAAAAAAAAAAAAAGAAAGAAACAAAGAGAAAAGAAGGCATTGCCATTTATACTGGCAAATTTCAGCTCTGTCATTCTTTTCCTCAAGAACAAGAGAAACAGCTTATGCAAAGGAAAGATAGAAGCAGCCAGGCACTGCTGGGTTTATCTTTAGCGTCATAAGCTTCCTTCAGGGAGACAAGAACAAACTGTGCACAAGGCATAGGGAAGGTAGAGACAATACATTCAATACATTTTAAATTCTTCCCACAGTGAATTGTTCTAGCTTCAGGAAATCATTTAAGTTTGCTCTGGCAGAGCTCCTTCCAGCTTCTCAGGAAGCACAAATACCTGGTACCTGCTTTGGTACACTGAACTCTAATTTTATTCCAGTAGGGCTTGAGTGATAAGTAGTTGTATGTGACATACGGCATTTGGGTTTGATAGAAGGTCTAGAAGGAAAGATGGATGGAGTTAATCCTAATCTTGAGGAATGTCTCCATGTGAGCTGCAATTGAAAACTAACGCACATAACTCCCAGTCACCCGGAGACAAGGCTATACGGAGAATCCTTGCAGTACCCTGGGTCCTTAACTCCAACCCACCTTCCAGGGAACCTGCAAGCCCTGAGGACAGTGAGTAATTTGCAATGTGTATTAAGCCAAATTCTATGCTTGTATAACTTTACTGAAACAGATGCTTCCAGAATAAGAACAGGCAGTACCAATCTCTCAGTTTTGTTTATCTGACACTTTCTGTTAGAAGAAATTGTGGAACTTGTTTGTTGGGTCTTTTTTAAGAAACTTTCTGCTGTTATTTGCAGCAGACCTTTGAAAATTTATCTAACAAAAACTCCTTTGGGGAAAGAAATGTCTTTTTCTTGGCCAACAAAACTACTAAATACGTTCTAAACTCCTAAGGAGGACCTTCTACTTCCAGTCTCCTTCCTCCCAAAACTTTGGCAGGACTTTCAAAATAACAGCCTGCCAACATGTATTGAAAGGAGCCTGATTTGTAATTGCACTAAAACAATCAATGCTTAATCTGCATTATGTGCATTTAGAATAGAATAGTCAAACAGACTAATTTCAGTTGGAAGGGACCTACAATGATCACGTTGTCCAACTGCCTGACCAATTCAGGGCATTGGGTTTGACAAACTTTTGGTGAATCAAAGGCAGAGTTCAAACCTTCCTAGCAGCCTGTCTCAGTGCCAAGAGCTGGTGCTCCCAGCCAGGTGGGAAGAGTTTTGGTGATTTGCATCCCCATGGCCACCAGCTGGGTCTGGCTGCCAGCTGTGCACATTAGCTCTCGTTGGGGCTGAGCTGCTGGCTCCTCAGGGCACACCTGAAAGCATTAAAATCATGGGTGGAGGCAGCTTTCCCAGAGCTTCTGAGCTCCTTTTTCCCCAGCCTTTGTGCTGAGAAGACTGGTTGTAGTGGAGGTGTTTGTAGCTCCAGGGTAGGCTGTGTGGTGTGGCTGGACAGAGCTGCCATGTACAGTCCTGGTATCTGCCTGATGGTGTCTGGAAACCCCGCTGCGTGCTCCCCGCTCCTGTGCGAGCAAAGCAGATGTAGCCTCCCTGTGTTTTCATGGCATCTGGTAAGTGGTGTGTCTGTGTGATGAGCAATGGAGCTGAGTCAGTGGATGTTCTCCCTGAGTTGAAGTGTGTATGTTTTCAACCACTAAAAATTTTTTATGCATTAAAATGTTAAGAGGCTGAATTATGTAAAACTTAACTACTCCTTAAATCTCCCAGCCTTCGGTGCATTGGTTCACCAGGCTAGAAAGAAAAGCAGGCAGGGTTTGCGTCTAAGACTTAATACTCGAGCAAGATGTTCATGTCTCTTTGCTTCTGGAATATTGACAATATTTGTCCCTCTTGTCCTTATAGTGTTGCAGACTTTTACCCCAGGGGGGAGCTTCTGGTTTGTTCTCTCAGCACAGTTGTTATTTTCTAGTGATTTGTAGTAGATCCTTTCAAATTTGAGTCTGAAAGCAGGATTAAAGTTGGTTAAGTTCTCAGAAAAAAAAAAGGCCTAATTTGCTTTGGCCTGCCTTGCTCCTGACATATTTATTCTGAAACAAGATGATTAGCATAGCAAAACATGTTCCCAGAGTGTGTGAATGTGCACTTCCATTGAGAAGGGATTTGCAGGCTGTCTGCTCATGGCAGCCAATATTCTTGTCTAGGTTTTAATTTGTTTGTTTGGATGTTCGATGTGTTGTTAGGGGTTATAGGATTAGAAAAGCTTCCAAAAGTCTTATCCAGCTTCTCAAAACATCACTCCAGAAAAATAAACGTTTACTTTTGGAAAATAGATGTTCTCTCCAGGAGAATAGGTGCTTACCTGTATTTTTGGCAGGGGTGCAGACTCTGGGTATCCAGTTAAAACTTTCAGCTGTTGCTCATTTGGCCAAGCTGACAAAAATTATTTTTCATTTGCTTCAAATACAGTGACATTTTGCATTATTGTTTCTGACAAAACTGTAGCTTGAAAATAATATATTCACTTTTGAAACTTAAATTGTTTCTTGCAATCCAAATGGCTGCTGTGCCATGCTGCCAATTAAATCACACCTGCAGAAACTTCTGGGATGGCTGCAGGCTTTGTGCAACCATCCCCTGCCTTGTTACACACGTTATTTGAAGCGCTACTAAAATTAACTTTTTCTCTTTAAAAAAATAAAATGCTTTGAGATGTACTCCTCTGAACTCATCTTATTATTAAATATTGCTCTTTGAGAGGAAAAAATTTCCTTTTAATATCAAAAGAAGATCCTGAAGATGAGTGTGGGGGAGGAAGAGGAGAATGATGTGAAACAGCAGATGGAGTTCAGGTGAGACCGTTACCGTTAGGAGACGAGGGGAGGCTCTGCTTTTCCACACCTTGCCTTGCCCCTGGCTTCAAGGCAGCGCCGGCGAGAACAGAGCTCGGGCCTGAGGCTGGGCATGTTCTCTTTACTCTCGGTGAAGTGATGGAAAGGGCCACCAGGCGCAATGAGCTGCTGGAATTACTTGAAATGGATAAATTATTTTTTTAAGTGAGGATGGGGAGTGGAAAGCATTATTAGCTTCAGAAGAATCTTCCACTAGACGCTGGCTTTGCAAGATGGATCTTGAGGGGACCAAGGTGGAATTAAGGCAATTAAAAGCAGGGGGGTGTAAGGCAATGCAGAGAGGGACAAGCAGCTGTGTCTGGAGCGGACCTTTCCTTTAAAAGTTACAGTGTGAAATGCCTGGATGGGTCTGTGAACACTGTACAGTGTATTTCATACGTGCCACTCAGTGCCTCAGGATCCTGTGATTTGTTCGGCACGTGTCCAGCTAAGCGCTTCAATCTACATTTAATTTTGATGAGATGCTTGTTAGTTCAGCCTCCATCCTGCATGCTCTGTGCCTGATGGCTTTGATGACGATGGCACTAAATCATGCATTTCAAGTTTTGCATTTCTTAGGTGATTTTCTCTAATTAATCCTAAAACTTTCTTCTTAACTATTTTACATATAGACAAGGGTCCCTGAGACTGTGAAAGTCAAAGTTTGTGGAAAAAAGTAAACGATCTGCTTTGTGCCATGATCCACCCTCCTGCAGTCTCTGCAGGGGAAGCCCAGCGCCTCTCACTTCTGTCTCTGCTCATCAGTCCCTACAGCACTACATCCACATGTATTTTTTAACTGAGTTCATGCATTTCTAGAAATACAGGGCTGTAAGTAAAGTGAACAAGGAAATTTTCTTGTCAAGCTGAAAAGACAAATGCCTGTAATTGGAACAGTTTGAGAAAATAAGATAATTGTTACATTTTTAGTAACAAAGCATTGCTGCAGGCAAGGGGGCTGCAGAAAAGTTGGTTACTCTGGAAAACTTAGACAGTCCCAGTGTAAGAGAGCAGGTCTGCAGAGTTGTACTTGGGGGGTTCAGAGCCAAGCAGCCACCCATCCACAGCATCTAGTGTCTGGTGTAATGGTAACTCTGCAAGGCAGAACACATCTGAAAAAAGCTGCTCTGTGCATTAAGAAAACTTCAAAATAACACGGGAATTTAGTCTTAAATACTGGGCTTATTTTCATAGTTTATGATGTCATGATTGGATTCCTTCTGTGGACACAAGCTTCTTAATAATGCCATTCATCACTGTGACAAAGGTTAGACTTGAAAGAAAGCTAGAACTGAGATGAAAGAATAGAATTTTTATTATTTTAGCAGCTGAATGTGTCATTACATCAGAGTCAGTATTGTGTAGCAAATTGCAAGCTGTAGTGAAATTGCTTTAAAAAATATCTGTATATATTTTTCTAAAACTGTGATAAAGTCATTCAGTGGCACATTGAAAGGTATTTCTAGATGAACTGTTATTTTTTTTTTTACTGTGGTATGAGAACAGATGGCAGTTATTTTTCTTAACAGTCTCCAGCAAAGTTGATGCAATGCCTTTCCTTCCCTTGTAAATGCTTTCAAGTGAAAGATGTGGCCTGAACAAATCTGCATTGTAACATTGACTTGTGCTTTCTAAAGCAAACTTTTAATTGGCTTAGAACAGTAGGCTGGTGATAATTACTTAATATCGTATCAGTCAAGTAGTTCATTATGACAGGAAAACGAGCTATTAATTAGAATCAATTGCATGTGTTTTGCAATAAATTTTTTGGAGCAGATGTCTTTTCATAGACATTTTTAATTCAATAATTGAGTAGTCCATGACTTGAGGACAAGTGCAGTCACTCGCATGGTACAAATGAATTTGTAGATTTGGAGATGCTCTCTGTCACTTTATAGCCTTCCCAGGGGGACCGTGATTGATCTGAGGATAACAGCTGTGCAGTGGCTGGCATGTAGAGAGGGCTACTGCTCGTACAATGACAAAGTTTGGTGGTTTTTATACATTTTTATGGGCATAATATAAATTGCAATGTTTTTCAAATGACTTTGTTTTAAAATTTTTGCTACCTTGACGGTAACTTGGAGAAGGCCAGGTGAACACATATCTGACTACAACCTGATGTAACATACTTGCCAGCTTCACCAGGAGCACTGTGTGGTTCAACAAAATGCTGCGTTCTTAAGTGAAGTCATTTGTAGTTAGAAATCAAAATGAAGCTGTCAAGTATTGTAAATCTCAGACTGCCTGCAAATTTATGACTTTTTAGATTGCCTGCTGTAATGTGCTATATTATAGAAGCATTGTTAGGAGCTATATTTAATTTACTTTAATAGTGTGTCGCAAATCCAGCTTTGCCTTATTCAGAGAAGCTTTTTCTTCTGTTTTATAGAAGCATGTTCAAAAAAGCCTGCTGTCTCTTATTTTACAGCCTTCGACAAAAGAAAGGAAACTTGCCTCAGAAGCACTGGGCTGGACCAGCTAACATGGTGAAGTGCAAGCCTTGCCCCGTGACGCATGCCAACGCTGTCTGCGGATCTGATGGACATACATACACCTCCAAGGTGAGCTCTGCTGCTGACCCCAAATCCTGTCAGTAGTGGTCAGCCAGGCTGTAGTATGAAGATGAAATAGCTTTCATTAACAGGCAACATCAAATAAATTACAGTGTACTTTAGTTTTGGAATATTTTTGTGTAAAAAGTGCTGATAAATGTAGATTTTTACATATTTGACAAGCGGCAAATCAGAATGACAAATCAGAATCTTATGGCTTTCGTGATTCATGTTTCTCTAAACAGCTCGTTCTTGCTAATGAAGTAGAACACTTTCAATATTGATGATGCAACAGGAAAAATTCATTTGATCAGATGCGCTTGTTCAGACGTGAGGATTTTGGAATAGTTCTTAAGATTAGGTGTCCAAATGGTAAAATAACTCATCAGTATTATTGTTCTGTGATAGATTTTTTTTTTTTCCCCAGGCTGCGTGGATAACATTAGAGTTCATTTAAACCACAGGTTTAATAGGCTTGTGTGCCAGATGCAGCATATATGGTACCATAAAAAAAAAATCCCATAACCCAGTGGGGATAAATTGGCTCAGTGTTATATTGAAAATATGATCACCTTAGGGCTTGAATCAATAACAGAAACTGGCTTCACAGCCACTGAGTGGTACAGATCTCCCATTATCAAATAAAGCCTTCCATGTGTCAGATACATGTTCCATAAATAGCATTTCAGGCACTGGAAGTCATGGTTAGGAAATACCCCTGAGGTGTTTTTATTTTCCTTCACGTAAGGTAAGGTTTGACAGCCAGTAGAACTACCCTTTAAAATCCAAAAATAGCCCCCCAAAAATCCAGGAAAACAAAGTGGTTGGGGGGAACCAAATTCTCTGCTGTGATATAACAGTGACGATGATGTTGCAGCTACATCATCTTCTCAGCTGGGCAGCTTCAATTCTTTACCGTGGACACCAATATTAAACTGCTGCCATGGCAAAGCCAGTCAAGCCTCTCTTCTGTTCTGGCTGAAGGATTTACATGGCCAAAGTAGCAAATCAGTAGAAACTCTTCATACTTGCACACACACAGACTGCAGAAAAGGGGCTGCCAAGTTGCCTGTTAGACAAGCTCCTCTTTACTCTCTAGGAGTATGTAATGAGGTAATTCAGCATTGGTATTTAGGATTAAAATTAAGTTCATTTTGAAAATAGTTTTTTCTGTCTGCACTCTTGAGAGGATATAAGATATTCTGTAGTAAATAGCTTTCATTGCATATTCAGTCATCATATTGAGCTTATTTCTGTGCATCTTACCTGCATCCCTGTCAGCTCTGAGTCTTTTTTTGACCTTCTATATTTCTTACTGTAAGATCCAAATGGTTTTCATCAGAAATTCCTCCGGCGTCATAAATTCACCAAACTCTTTGTGTCTACAGTGTGAGCCTGACACCTATAATGAAAACATCAAACAATTCCTGTTGCTGACGTGCTTGACTATCAAAGACATACCTCCCCAAAAGTTGCTTCTGTCTGAGTGGTTTTGGTTGGTTTGTGGTTTTGTTTTGTTTTTTTTTTTTTGGAAGGAGACTTTTAGAAGATCTATTGTGGAGCATCTTTGTCTCATCTTCATTGATTGTGTGTTTAACTACCAATGGCTCCTGTCCTAGCAATTAAAAATTAGACTCTTGTTGGTCTCTCAAGAGCAGCAGCTTCTTTTCCCCAGATTTTACCCATGTTCCTTACTACTGCCTGGGGAGGTGGGTTTCATTGCTTTTTGAGTGTTGTTCCACAGGAGCAATTGCTTGTCACATTACATATTTGTAGCTGGTGTTTTTGTTTGGTTTTTGGTTGGGGTTTTTTTTGGATTGAAGGCTCTTCCAGCATCCTGCTGACTGGTAATCCTTCTGTAACATCCAGTCCTAGCAAGAGGATGCACGTCTGCTTAATCTTTACTAAATAACAAGCAGGTGCTTACAGCAGTACTACTGCTCTTTGCTGTATACAGTATGTTGTAAGTCTGTGAGTATATGATTACCATAACCTGTAGAATATCATTGCCTCTCCACAATTTTTTTCTATAAGCTGTGCTTCATTGATCTTTCATTAAAACTAAATGGTATATCTTAATGTCCTAGCAAATAACACGTTTACAGTCAGTAACGATCGTGGGTTTCTTATTTCTTTTATGAACAGATACAACTGCTTCCCTCAAATTCACCATTAGTTTTCACCAAATAATGTGATCCCTCTTTCTTGCCCTTAAGTCACTAAAATCAAAGCTTTTCTTGAGTAATTTTCTTTCATGTGCAGTGCTGTTAGCAAGCACTATCTCTGGCACGGCAGTGCTGGTGTTTTCCAGTATTGACTGTGAAAATGCAAAAAGGTGGACATTGGAGTGTGGGCAAATACCACGCTGCTTTGCATTTGTCTGTATGTGTCCATAGCTGGCTCTGCATCAGCGCCTTTGTGAACGTGTAATGATATTCTGGGCACACGAGAGGATTCTTGCTAAGCTTGTAAACAAAAGATGGAGAGTAGCCACTACATTTCAGGGGAAGAAATGTCTCGTGAAATTGTATGTTGGCTGTCTACCCCCATAGGTAGGGGTATACACATACACAGCAGCATTTTGATCCATCCTGGCTCAGTTTATTTTTGCCTTTTCCTGCCAGCACAGCAGGAGCTTAGGCGGGAGACAGGGTTTGGGCTTAGAGTTCATGGCCTGGCAGAGCAGCATCAAAGTGGTTCACTAATGACCAGAGGCTACCATTCAGCTCTATCAGTCATGGTTGTGCTGGGATTGCTCTTTCTGTACTGTGAACTGTTAGCTGAGGTAAAAATGAATGAGAAGGAAAGGATACGACAGAACTGGTAAAATGCAGATGAAACTTGGGTGTAAGTAAATGCACAGTAATTCACATTAAGAGAAAATAATCAAATGTACACATCACAGGCTCTTATTTAGCCACTTGATCTCAGAATAATTCTGGCTGTTTCTCAGAAGACATTGTAATGATCACTGCCAGGCAAAAATGCAAATAAAATATTAGGAAAGGGATTGAGAACAAGGACAAAACTTTGTGTTTCTGTAAGTGCCTGGATTTCTCGTTGTCTTCAGTTACCATCACTCCATCTCCAGGCTGACATGGCAGAACTAGGAGATGCTCTGAGAGGTGCAGTAATGGCTGTCGGAGGCGTGGAGCCTGCAAGGAAGCACAGAATTAACTGGAACACTTCAGCATGATTTTTGCATGAAATCATGACTAGTGTTGGAAAAGGAATGTTGGACTTGGTAATAAGAGATCTAAGGAAATTTTGTCGGTGGTTTCAAAACAAAACATTTTTATTTTTTCAGCTCAAAATAAGATTGTGGAATTCACTGCAGCACTGTGCAGGCCAAAGATATAAATGGGATTTATATAAATCCATGGAGAGTGGATCTACTGCAGGCTGGTAAACCTCTAACACACTGAGTCCCTAAGCCAGTGCCAGCCAGGAGCTGGGGTGATTGGTGGTGTTTGGCAGTAACGATTTGTTCCTTTACTAGTTTGCTCTTTCTTTTACTCCTTTTTAGTTTTTTTTACTTTTAAGGGTCTGCAACTTGGCAGAATTCTCTGCTGAGGGATCACAGGGCTGAACTGATGTGATTTTTGGATTGTTGTGCAAAAGTGGAGGCATTGATATCTTTAGGCAAGGCAAGCTGATAATGAAGCGGACATACTCCTCTTCATCCAAGTACTGCTCTGTAAGAAAGGAGCTGATTCCTTTTCCATTTCAACTTTGACTTGGATTGAAATTTCTTCTTAAACAGGTCCTGAGTATCCCTGGTATCACTGCTTGGGATTTCTTTGTTTCTACCCCTTCAAGGTTTAGTTTCAGACCTTAAAGCAAATTAAGACTGCAGAACTTGATCTGGAATGATGATCAATAGAACTTGAGGAATGCGGAGGACTTTGATTTGTTCTCTTTTTGTGAAAACTTGAAGAAATCTTTAAGGATTCAATTCAAGGAAAGTGACATAAAATGCATCTTGAGTTGTTTTTCTTTTAAATTATGTCTTAGTCATTCCTGACTGGGTAATAAAATCTTCCATTCATAAGGGCTATATGACAAAGTAGAAAAAACATTATCTTGCTGGTTTGTGCTGTTTGATAATCCTCAAACTGTTCCGCTCTTTGTTCTAGTGCTTTCTGCGGAGATTGCATTTTGAAAGAAAGCATTTCGCTTTTGTTAATTATAGTGCTGGTGGTGCTGGGAACTGACTGTGCCCATCCGCCTCAATGAGAAGAGATTAGGAGTCTCTGAAGGCAGACATTTCCAGAGCAGTGGAGGAAATGTTATTGGCCCTGCAGAGATATGAGCTATGTGGCGTATTCTTGAGGATCATTACTGCTGGTGTTATGCCTGGACATATCTAGAGATGCTCAGTTACTGATACTGTGGGTTTAAAAAAAAAAATAGTTAAACAGAATCATGGATCCTTGCTAAGGTTAATGTGTTGGGTTAGCAGCAGGTCTAAGCCTCGTTGGGAAGTCAGTGCAACAGATTTTCTTTAGGTTTTGTAACTGAATGGCTTTTCCTCAAAATCAACTTTATTTTTTTAATAAGTGAAATTTTCTTCATGAAGAAAGACATTATATACCTAGAGGCAAGAATTTATTTATAAAATTGGCCAGAGTGATATACCCAAAGCACTCAACAATATGAGGGTCATAGGAATAAAAATATAAGATGTAAACTATAAACTGCTATGTTTAAGTTTATTAGTTGATTCAGATAGAGGCTAAGGATTTTTAACTTGGCCTCTCAGTTCCACCAAATACATAGAAGCCTTCAGCCTCTCAACTAATTTATTGAGGGCTAGGCAAAGGAATCTTTTCCAATGGAAGGTGAAAGAGAGAAAAATATTCAAAGGTGGCGGCTTCTAACACAAAGGAAATGGGAAAATGTTGAAGTGCTCAGATCTTGTGCTACAAGACATTTAAAAGTGTCACTTAAGCTATCACAATAGGAGACAGAAGGTACTGAATACTTTGGATCTTAAGTTGCTTTAGCTTCCTACGTGGGAGTTGTACTGCTTGAAAAATCTCACCACCCTGCAGGCATTAAACCTTTCTGATTCTTTTTCTGATGTGTCTTCAAAACCTGTTTCTGTTGTTGATCTGGGTTATTTCACCTGCTTCACAGAAGTGCTAAAGTTGAAGGGGATGAAGATGTCTGGCTGTGGTGTGCAGTGGGGTTTTTTGTTCTTGTTTTGTTTTCTGGAAAAAACTAGTTCTACAGGGTAGTGGGATTCTTTAGTTGCACCAATAACTCAGTGCTTGTGCATTACAAAATTTGAACACAGATGTAAAATGTGGCCTCTGTCCACTGAGTCCTCATACCCATAGTCCTCATAGCAATAATTCCTAGCAGTTTTTTGGACTTGTATAATTTTAATATAACTTTAGAAGCTCTCTATCACCCATTCCTGTTAACTTTGAACACTATGAACTTTAAATTTATCAAAAAATTCACCAAGTGTCTAGTTACGGGCTGAAATGTGACTGTTTTACAATGTGTACACTCTCTCCCATGTTATAAAACCTTGCAGAGAGAAATTGCTGTTTGCTGGGTATAGCAGCTGTAACGCTCTGACAATACAAAGCACTTCCATACTACGTTGCATTCAGAATTTTCAAAGCTCTTTAAAGTACAAGCAAATTAAACTTGGGAGGTAAGCCCTTTAAAGAACGCCGTGTAATTAGTTGATGTTTTTGTCAGCAACACATTAGGAAGAATAACTCTGTAGGTCTCAGTTTTACAGGAAGTTTAATTAAGCTAGTTAATACAGCAATTACCTGAACATGACGATGACTGCATTTAACTAATCAGAAAGTGAAAATAAGGATGATCTTAAAGTACAAAACGTTAACACCTCAATGACTAATAGTGCCTTCAAAGATGGAAAAGTACATTGCTGTAATTATGCTTCTAATGAGGTACATTGTTGTTCTGCAAATTTTAATTAAATCATTACAAACTAATTAAGTCCATGATCATGTCTCTTTTTGTTTGAAAATGGAAAAATTGCCTCCTGTTGTCATAACATAAAGTAATAAATTTGATAGTAAGGGATGTGCAGAAGAAATCATTTTCCAACAATCTTGAAATAGGAGAAAAAAAATAATGACCAAAATAACGAGAAGCCGTTAGTGAAATGTGTGCAGTGTGAGGGCTGCTACCATTAATTAGGAGGAGTCTGTATTCAGAAGCACAATTAACAGATCTTTGTTAAACTGTCCAAGTGTTGGTTATTTAGTGCAACACGGTTTGGTTTTTCTGTGATTCAACTATTGGCTGGGTTACCTGCCCTCTGGGTGTGGGGTGCTGTTACCCAGCGGCGGTTTTGCACAGCTTTCCCTGGCTGTAGTTTGTCTGAGGGGTGACTCAGCCTCTCCTGATGGAAAACAAGATATTTAGCAGAGGCTTTGTATTAGGACCTGTCCTCTCCTCAGTCAGATGAAGAGTTGGATTAAATTCTGTGTTAGCTTTTAGCTTTGGTTTGGTTTTCTGAGGGGAAAATTAAGGCAATGAGAGGGGGAAGGAAAGACAGGAAGAGTAAGACAAGGTAGGATATAGTTAAATCCATGGAGAAGAAAATTGAATCATGCTTATGCATTTCCTCCCTGTACAAAGTTGAAAGATTGTTGGTGGGAAGTACAAGAATTAGTTGTTCTTTCCTGTCCTCTTGTTCTTCAGTCGTCTTATTTTTAATGTATGGACTCTATTCTTCGCTCTTGAGTTCAGGGTCTAGATCTGACATAGTCTCTCTTGGCTTGAACCTGTACATGGTAGGTGTGATACATTACCCAATTCTTCCGCTCACCTGGGTTGTGATGCTGGACAATTTGCATTTTCCTTATTCATTGTTTGTAGAAATCCGGACTCTCTCCCTGAAAATACCGGGAGACTTACTTTGCAGTCATGATGAAAAAAGCCTTCATGATTTAGGGGTTGCAGGGGTGTGATGTTTGAAATCAAATGTGCCTGTATTAAACTATTGCTGAGTGTTGCAGAGTTTTCTGATCAAGCTGGTCAGGATTTTTAATGGAGTTTTCAAATGTCTTTTTGTGAAAATTGATAGGTTTCATGGGATGTGGCTGTCCTGATAGTTTTCTACAGGAAGAATATTTTACAGCGTCATTGGATACCAGTAGTAGGCTTTCAGCATTCATTCCTATTTCATTGATTTGATTCATCTTGTTGCAGGGGGTTTCCTAACTGTAGCAATGCATCTGGTGTGAAGCTTCTAGCTTTACTGACTTGATTCTTACAAACAGCAACAGGGAACCTCCAGAGGACTGTGGCAGAAGTAAAACTTGCTTAATGCTGAGTACCTTTGTAGATCACTCGCTTGTCTCGGGCATCTGGCTCCTGTATTCCCAGCAAGGTAAATGTTCCTCGAGCCTGTACCGTGGACCAGTGAGACTCCAGTCGTGTAATCCAAAAGCTACGTGAAGCTGTTATTGCACAATGAAGTCCTAAATAATAAACCTTGGTGCTCAGAAGGCAAAACACGTAGAGCTCTGCCCTGAGCTGACTGCAGCTGCACAGATTATTTACCTTGAAGCATGAGGTGAGCAATGTTATTTGATTAAGTGCTGTTTATCCTAAAGACATCCTGTTGTTTATATGGGTTTTTTATCAGCGTGGTCTCAAGGAATGAGCAGGGAATCGGGAATAAGGTAGATCAGGATTCTTGTATACCTTGTAACCCATGCCAGTACCTTAGATATTTAGGTCTAAGGGGTATTTGTGCATGTGCTTAAAGAACAATATTTATCTTGTGGTTAATTAATGTACTCAAAAGTAGGCATTGTGTTCCTATGTTCTTCCCAGTGGTACCTCTCAGGGGTGTTTTGGCCACAAATAAACCAGGCAGGAGAAGGAGATCTGTGTTTTCCCCTGGTCAGGGGAACCTTTGTTAAACTCTGGGGGAGCTGGGAACTGTCACATTTGAACTCTGCTCAAATATCCATGTGATTCAGCAAATTCTCAAGCTTCCTTTCAAATCCCATTTGCTTTTATGTTGAAGTAGAGAAACTTTGGGTTTTTGGTGGTATCAATAGTAAATTCAAAATTCCAAACAATCCTCTACCAATTTTATATCCTAACTGGGAAAAACTGTGAAAACGCTGCTCTGTGTGCTGCAGCTGCTTCTGTGACAGCTTCTCAGCTAAACCCCATGAGTATATCCATATTTCTATGATTTTTCACCTGATTCAGTATGAATTGTGAGAACAGCTAAATAGAGGCTTCTGCAGTAGATCAACAAGTAGAGAAAAACCCCTCAAAGCTCTGGGCAGTTTTTACAGGGTGCGGGCTGCTTTGTCATATTGCAAAGTGTGAGGTTCTGTGAATTAGTGAGAAATTGCTGTGGCCCCAGAGATGTTCTTCCAGACACTGTGCTTGTTCCTATCCCCTTAGTCTTTGAAAAAGGAGCCTTCATCAACACAGTTCTGCACACACAGATAGGCAAAAAAAAAAAAAAAAACTTTTGAATGCCATGAAGAATCCTCTTTCACCGAGGAATACTGATTTTTTTTCTTTGTGGAAAACTGTCTGCTCAAAGCTCTGCTAAAGGCACTGGTCAGTGTTGGAAAGAGAAGAGGGTTGCTTTGGTTCTGCTGGAGGCTGGTGATCTCTCATATCCCGCATAAAGGCAGGACAGAGAAATATTGGAGGTGTTCTGGGGACAGAGGTAAATGATTCACAGCTTGGTTTTGTTCTTCCCAAGTTGTATCTCCCAAGTTTTACCAACTGTGGGTTAAGCAGGTTGCTCTAATTGGGCTATGGCAACATTTGTCTCCTTTCTCTAACCTTGCCTAGCAGAGAGAGGGTATTTTTAGTTTGTTTCTCCATACTCGAACATTGCTCAGTCCAAACCAATTTGGCTTTGCACAGACTGGGTTCTTTGCAATTAATGTATTTTGTCAGTTTCTAAATCTGTATTTTTTTTCTTTTTAATTCCTGAATCTGTTATCACACCATAGTTAAGGCTTGTCAAAGTTGAATGTTTTAATTATCAAGTTAAGCCCACAGAATCGGGGGGAAATTGCAATAAAATGTCTCTATTAGGCAACTTGCTGCAAGTGGTAATTCATTCTTCATATTGCTTTGGTAACTTGAGTACACAGAAACCACCGCTCTAAACTCCCTAAAAACCCATCTCTATATGGAGCTGCTGTGGTGATGTGTCCATACCATGCTGGGAAATGCAGCACAAGAACCTGTGCAGAATAAAATAACCACCACTGAGGGACAGGGAGAGGTGATGTTTTGGGTGGTTTTATTACACTCATTCCAATTAACTGGAATTGATAGGATTCACTTCAATGTATCTTCCTTAAATTGGGTATGTTAATTTCATGTTTCTCCACTGAGTCTCTAGAACTCTTAGTAATTACACCTGTTCGATAGTAATGCAGCTCCCTGGGTTTACGTGTCACTTGTTACCAGATTACCCAAAAAAAAACCGATGTGGGGGAAGGGGGAATGGTGTGTGGAGGGATTAAAACATTTAGGATGTCACTTTTCTCCTTCCCATTTACCAAGCTTCTGCAGTGTTGAAGGCAGTGTTTTTATTTAGGCACCCAAGTAACTTCTGCCTGTGATTAGACCTGTGAACATCTAGCATTCCCACTGTTGGCTGCTCAGTATTCCAGAAACATAGAAAATCAACCTTTTTTCTACAGAGTGTTTTTAAACATGTGCTGAAGTCCTACTGAATTAAATGAGACTGCATCTCATTAACGTCTTGAAAAATGAAGCTCTGTGCCCATCTCCAGGGTGGAAGATGTAGGCCTATCAGCTGTGTTTTTTTTACAGTAAATAACATCTTGGTTCGTTCTCTAGAACACTCCAAAAGATATTTTTTTTTTTGTGGTGCTGGTGGTTCTGTGTCTGAATTCCTTCTTTTTAATTCTCATTATCACATTGTGATAGATTTATAAAAAGTATTTGTTGATGAAATGTGCCACCAGCCATGACTTGCTTGGGCACACTACCCCAAAGGAGAGAACATTAGATGCTGTTAGAAGAAAAGCGTAACTTGGGGCTTTTTCTTTTCACCTGGGTGGAAGAAGCCAGCACTGAATGACAGAAGACAACATACTTTATTAATAAGCTTCTACGTTAAAATTACAGCAGGTGCACAGGGAGGAGGAAGCAGTAGTGAGTAGACTTTGTCTTGTGTACTTTGAATTACTGTGTCAGTAACGATGGATGGAGCAAACAATAAAATCTGAGCTGTCACACTATGCTTATGAGGCTATAAGCCTTAAGGCATTTGTAATTGGCTTCAGCCAGCAATGTTAATGAAGGTGGATTGGAAAATTAGATTGTTTGAATGATACAGACTGTTTTACATTTTTAGTATTCAAAAGAAAAGGCTGGAAACTCAAAGGGACTGAAGCCGTAAGGCTTTTTCTTTGTAAACTCTTATCCCCTCATAATAGAGTAGGCAAAGGAATAGTTTTTAGATAACAGGTTCATACTGTGTAGAATAAGAGTTATTTTAAATTATTCTTTTGGGGCATAGTTTTTAAATACTGTATGGGAAGTGCAATGCACATCGTTTCCATTAACTATAATGGGATTTATGTGTGTATCTTCTTTACGTTATGCGTCATGCTCAAATATGCCTCTATGGCACTATTGGACTAGAAAACGCATGTTGGGGTTGACGTTGCCCAATGAGTTGTCAGTGTGGCGTGAAGTACACAAGTGAACACATTGCTCATATTTCAAAAAATCTGTATAGTATAGATGTACATCTAAACTGGGTTTTAAATAGTCATGCACAAAGCAATTGCATCGTTAAATGCATTCAGTTGGTGTTAGAAAACACACTGTTATTATAAACACAGTATTGAGGAGATACTGTGATAGCTGTTGCAAGTGGAATGTCAGGAGTATTTTCCAATAAGAGCATTTTATAGAAGAATGGCAGTCTGACCTCACAGTGTTTTCTTCAAATTCACTTCTCTGAACTTTCACTGATTCTGAGACAAAACTCAGAGGAACCTGTCTGAGCCCTCAAAATATCTGCACCCTGGGCTGGAAATGCCACAGCCTGCTCAATGGTAACTTGCAGGTTGGCAGTTCTTCCTTTCACTGCTTGCAGAGCAGCTCTATACATACTGGCCCAGTGCCCAGTCACTGGCATTTAGATGACACCAGTGGAGCTTTTGGATTCACTGATTTTCCCAGATGTACTACTGCACAAACCAAAAACAGAGAGCTTAACTAGTTGCACTCTCATCATCTGTTATTTTCATCATATATAGAGGAAAACAGAGAACAGAGTTTAAAATCCACAGTTATACCTATTAATTTTTCTTTCTGTTGTTTCGGACTGTTCTCCAGAAGTACCTATGTTTCTTTTACCGGTTTTGATGTATTGCATCTAAAAATATGTAGGGAGAAAGGATCACTGTCAAAAATACAACATTCCTCTAGTTTCTGCTGCAAATACAATTTCTTTTTTTTTTTCAGAAGAAAATGATACACCTTTTGTTCCAAGTGTGTGACAGGAGAATATTTTCTTGTTAATGCAAGTTTTTGTCTTCCATTGCTGTTATCTGTTCAAATTGAGAAAAGAATGTGAAGCCAGCTGTACTTGCTTTTTCTTGCGGGAGATCTTGATGAAAAGGTAGGGAAATAAAGGAGAAAGAAGTTTCCTAGTTTAGATTTCAGTAATGCTGGTTGTATGATCTCGGTATGAATTTCTGCAGATTGATAGAGCAGGCATCTCCAAAGACTTTTTTTGACCTGACATTGCAGGTCACTAAAGAATTTTTTTTTAGTAGTGTGCCAAATGTCTTTTAAAGAAAAGTTTCCTCAGGTAGTACAGCCAGGGTATAGAGCCTTTAAAAGCTTCAGGGGATGAATGGGATGGTGATGGTTTTTTTCAGTCAGTGAGGCAGACACAGCATTATGCTCATTTGCATTTCATGATGAGAGTGAGTTCAAAAATGCAAAAAAGCGGAGGCTTTCGGAGGGGAGATGGCACTGTCATTCAAGCTGTCTCTTCCAATTCCTGTGGAGGATAGGAGAGACGGGAAAACCTCGTAGGATGCAGTTCTAATCGGGGGTTCTGCCCAGCCTTGCAGAGTTCACCCCACAGGACTTCTGCAGATAGATCTCGTGTCCTGGGGCAATACACAGCAGCCTCATGCAAATGCTCCCCTTGGATTGTGTGTGTTTGGCAGATTACATCCACCCGTCTGAGCTCTGTGGTGGGGAACTGGAACCCCTGATGGGGCTCAGGCAGCAGGGTCAGATTTTTTTCCTATTCTCATATGTCTTTCTGTGGCCGTGCACTACATGGTTCCTGAAAATTGGCCTGCAGTCTTCATATTTAGTGTGGAGACATGGAATTTCTTTTCTTACAGCTCTGTAATCACATCATGTAATGCATTTTGTCTGCCACCATGTACTGTTCTGGATTTAGGTGAATATTTGTTTTTCATATTACATTTGGGCAGTTTCTAGTTCCAGTTAGGGGCTACCTTAACCTGGAGGATTTATATCTGCATGGCCCAATACTATTGACCCTGCCAAACAGGAGCTTACTGTGACACTTCAGTTTTAATCTAAAGGTGAAAGTAGAACTGATGATGTTTTCAGAGAGACAATGGAAAAGAAAACTGTTCTTGAATGGTGGCATTGGCAAGGGTGTATGTCTGGAAATGCACAGTGGGGCTTAGCAAATTAAAAAAAAAAAAAAATAGGTGATGCTATAGTTAGTTCCCATGTGGGTGTGAGAGTCTGGCTCCCATCATTCCTATTTCCATTATTTTTGCTCCATTAACTTCAGCAGTACCTACTAGGCAAAGATGATCAGCACAACCCCTCGCATGGCTTTTGCATGCTCCCGCGATGGCTAGGAATAGATTCGTAACGTCTGTCACAACTGTGTGACGTTATTTTGTCCTTCAGTGTTATTTAGAGTGTAGTTGTGATAAAAGGGGAGGGTAAATCCAAGGATGGAGGTGATCTTTGTGTTTATAACCTGCAATGCCACATGGGAGTGAGATGAACCTCCAGTAAAATAAATATGATATTAAAAGGAAATGTGGAAATTGTCTGTGTCCCCAGATATTTTAAACCTAAAATGATTGTATAATCTTTATTTTGCCTGTGAAAGTAATGGCATTCACAAGCCTTTAATGTTTGGATATGACTTAAATTATACTTTACTTCCACCCTTTGTTTAGGTTCAGTGCATAAATAACAACTTCCAAGACTTCTTGACCCAAGTGATAATCAACAGCTGTGATTTTTGTGGGCAGCTTCTTTATTTTGACTTTACTATGGTAGAGTTGTAAATGGAAGATCACAAAAAAAATGGCCTAAATTGTAATTATTTCTCATAGCTGCCTCTCTGAGTAACAAATAACATTAATCAATGGGATTAATTATCTGTGGAAATGACATCTTTACCAGGCAAAAAGCAACACCAGGACTACCTATAAATTTTGAGCAGAATATCTAAAGATATAAAACTGAACTCTGCAGTAAGTGCAAAATAATTACTTTCATTCACAGGGGTTCTTACCAGGGGTTGTCGATGCACCGTTTGAAAAAACCCATCTTATTAAATACAAATTAGATTAGATAAAGTACTAAAAGCCTCCTGTAGTTCAAGGTTTCAACTTGTTAATGGACTTTTTCCCTTTTAACTTCAAATTTTCAAGTTATTTCAGGAATATCTTGCCTTTCACATGAACATAAGCTACTTGCTAGAAATTCCAATTTTAAAGTCTCTGTTTAACATTCTCAAGAGAGGTATGTCAAAGAGGCACCTGCCACCCAGGGCGGCTAAATGCTGTAAGATACAGTGTGAAGGTTGAAGACATTTACCGATCATATGTAGCCAATTTAAATTGCAGGGAGACTGAAATGAGAGGCTGTTTCAGTTGATGTATTGCATGAGGCTGGAATACGGTCTGGTTTGTGCTGGGTGCCAAACCTGGAACCGTAGGATGCACATCATGACCAAATTCTGCTGAAGTTGTTATCAAAAGCCTTTCAGTTCAAACAAACAAAGAGTAGAAAATAACCGGCGAAAGCCTCTGTAAGGAAAATGGAAGAGGAATGCCAGCCTGTACAGAGACCTCTTTGTGTTTTCAAAACTAAAATCTGTCATCGTAGAGCCTGTATAGGAAGGTTAGTATGAGAAGTGTTTTATTACTTAAATCTATCTTGCACAGGCAACACT
Source organism: Pterocles orientalis (assembly GCA_011057875.1). Lineage (NCBI taxonomy): Eukaryota > Metazoa > Chordata > Aves > Pterocliformes > Pteroclidae > Pterocles > Pterocles orientalis. Next base: position 2,040,826 of record WKFP01014840.1, on the reverse strand, counting down.
GAGCAAAGAAAACCTTTTTGAGTTATATAACGCTCTGATGGGATGCCATAAGGTCTTTCATTTTAAGCCAGTAAATTCCAAAGCAGTAATTTAAAGACTACACTTTTCTTTAAATCTAAAAGCATGTTGTAAATCTTGTTGTGTTTAGTCTGAACACTTACCTGATATTCCTGATCCTTTATTCCAGACTGAGTTACATCACCTGCAGCCTCTCTGACCTACCTCTTGCCTACCCTAAGGCAACTTTCCCAGGAGAAGGCACTGGGAGGGGGAGAACATGGTCAGCCCAAATATGAATATGGGCTAAACAGGGGGAAGGCTTGTGCTCCTGTAGGACACACCACTGTGGGGTGGTAAGGGATGTGTCAGCACTAATATCTGCAGGCAGTGTACTTCCAGTGGGGGGGGTGCTCTGCACCCTTCCGCAAGGGAAGGGACACTCAGCCTTTTAGGTTTGCATATGAAAATTTTGTTCAGCTTTGATAGGATATCAGCGCTTGGGATAAAGCTATCCTGTAGGTGCTGGTGCTTAACACAGGGGTTAGACGGGGACGCTTTGGAGATGTTTGTCTCCTTTCTTCTCAGCAGTAATTTCACTTATGGGAGATACCGAATCCAGCCTTGCAGCTCTAAGTGTTTCTCCTGATGCCAGAAGATATGGGCTGCAGGTTGATGGCAGTTAAGTGTTATTGTGTTCACTTACCCATTTCTTAGGACGATATAGAGTCTATAAAAAGAAAAAACAGCTGTTCCTTGGGAAATGGAACTAGGGCCTGTAAAGATTAATTCGGAATGCCTTTATGAAGCAAGAATATTATGAGCCCATATGGTCATATGCAGAGATAGCTTTTGCTGTCAAATACAGTGAAGTATTAGATAAATATTAGATTAATAAAATGAATAATATATAAATTGATGGCTGTGATAGGATTAAGCAGAAGATGTATCTGAATTCAGTCTGCAGCAAACAGCTTCCATCTGTGCTAAAGGCTCACAGCATCAAAAAAAAAAGTTTCTTGCTATTGTTTAATTAGCTCTGTGTGATTAGTGGGAAAGGTGGTCAGGATTTGGGGGATAAAGGCCTTTGTTGGGGCCAAAACCTGAGGTTCCAAAAGTGCCTTATACACCAATATGAGTGCAATGCTGTGATCCTGGGGTATTTGCCATAGATGTGCTCTCTGATGTTGAAATACAGCCTAATGCCCGATAAGAAGTTTGTTAGGTGTTGGTTTTTTTTAGTCAGCTTTTCAGATTACAGTAATAATAGAGAAGTATGAATAATACATGGGTTTAAATGATATGGTATCTGGAATTCAGGAATGAAGGGATGAAAAACTGCTGTAGATTTACAGGTGAGAGTGAATCATATTTGTACTGTGATAAATTTGGCATTATTGTTATCTAAATTTCAGCTCGCTTTCTTCTGTTTGTTGATTCCATGTATTTTTATTAGAGCAGTTTTCAGAGCTACATCATAACTGAAAAATAGATCATTTCTGAGCAACACCTAGGCTAATCTATGACTAAAGAACAGTGGTTGTGTTGGTTGGAAAAATCAAATAAGAAGAATTATTCACTTATCTCCTTGTGGCAAACATACAGGTTGATGCAACAGAATATTTGAGTGATAGTCAGCAATAGTTTCCTGGTATTTCAACTTTAAATCTTCTCATTCGTCTGGTCTTCTGTTACAGCGTTTCTTCTCAATAAGTTACTTCTTCTCTTCTCCTTGTAGCTATCCTAAAAATTGATTTGAAATCTGGTATTTGTCATAATTTCAATTTTCATTAATCAGAACCCTTTTTAATTAATGTTTTCTTTTGATGCACTATTACAAACTTTTCAGTGCTGTCAGTGGAAGAAGGAGACCCCTGCACAGCAGGGAGGGTGAAAGCTGTGAGTAAGCCTGATGATTTCCAAATAACAGTCTGCAGTGAAGCTTATAGACTTGTGTGGAAATGGCTTAGGAAAAAGCTTTCTTCATTATCACTTATCTCTGCATTGACATGGTGAGTGAAACCTGGTCCCTCAGTGTCTAAAATTTTATCATCTAATTCTTCAGAGAAGATACTGGGTGCCTTCAGTAGCCAATCTCGCAGTTTACCAGTAAATTGAGTGACCCACTTAGAGATACCTTTAGAAGAGGATCTGAGATGTGAGCTGACACTGAAACTCCAGTATCTTCTTCCCTTGGGCAAAAACTCTCAAGATTAAGCATACTCTGTGCTTTCAGGGTGGCAGATTTCTCTCCAGGATTTATTGCTCTGTTAATATGCTCAAGACATCATCTTTCACTGCTGCCAGAGCTGAGAGCACTGTCTGGATTTTTCTGCTCACTGTTCATCTCTGATCCCTCGTTTTACACCTCTGGCTTTGGGCTGGATCCTTGTTTGGGAAGAGACTTGTTTGCTACTTCCTAAAAGCTGATAATCTCTAGGCCTTGTGTTTCCTCAGTCATTTCCCTGTTTCTGATCAGCACCACTGTTAGAAGTTCAAAAAGACGATGCTTTGAGTGCACAGCCTCTTCATGAATGCTCTGTTTAAGTTTGTCTGCTTGCTGACTTTAGTTTCATCTCTGTATCCATGATTTTTGGGAAGGTGAAGAGAAAGGAAAGGTCCTTTCCTATTCCTTCTTTCCTCTAATCAGCTGATCCCCTTGTTTTGGTGCCTTATCTTCAACAGAGTCTCTGCAGATGGAGCACTCTGTGCAGGCAGTGCCCTGCCTCTACTGAGCTGTATGGAGTAAACATACTCAGTGCTCAACTCGCTGCAGAAAATCAACACTTCTACTCCCCCCCCCATCTTTTTTTCCATTTTGTCCGGGAGGCAAGACACTCGACCATGATATCAATACATTCTATTAATAGCCAAATGCCTCCTTGTTAGTGAGCATCATCTTTGTTTGGGAGTGTGGAGGAGACAGTGGGATGAGCTGAGCAGTCACGCGTCGTTACACAGAGAATATGGGGTGGATAGAAAAAGCAACAGCGCATGCAGGGAAAGCATTTTCTTTAGCGTGTCCGGGAGGCAAGAATGGAAAGCCAGTTGTATAATTCATGTTAGGTGCCCTTGCTGCTGATCATGAATTTAGTCTTGATCTTGGCAAATCAGTCACAGTTAGAGTGACAAGGAAATGCAGCTCTGGTGACAGCCTGTGTTGCAAATACTTTTAAAGTCTTGGCTAGAACACACTGCGAGCCCAAAATACAGGCTCAGGGTCTCACTGGACAGGCAGTCTTGTCAGGGGCAACTGTTACAGTATCACCTTTCTTAAAATAAATGTTTTTTCTACATAGGGAGATGTGCAACTCGGTCATGTTCCTTCAGTCTCCAGCTCTGTCTATGGATGGCGTGGGGGAAAGATGTCCTTGGTGATCCCGTGCACAGGACTGTAGTTGACTTCTGAACACTGCTGGCATCCTTCAGCATCTCTCTCACAGCACATCACTCATTCTCATTCCATTTTTAAACTAAATGATCTAGATCATGTCTCCTCCTCAGCACCTTGATGAGGGGAACCCTCCATGCTGAGATGAGACAACAGAGAGACCAGGAGGACACTGGGTCAGGCTGTGGTCAGAACGAGAAGGGACTCGTGCCTTTCCCCAGGAATGAAGGCCAGTACTCACTCATCAAATGCTTCTCCAGGGAAGTGAGGGCTCAGACAGCCTGACTATGCTACCCAGGGCAAAGGAGCAGGTGCTGCAAAATAAGATTAGCTCTACTGTCTCTTGAGTGTATTGCTTTAAATCAACACCATGACTCTTCATTTTGGTCTCTTCTGATAGTACCTTGGTGTATCAAATAGTGGAAATGAAAATATTTACATTATTTTCAGCATTTTAATGCAAATAATCTCATTGATCATGTGAGCTAATGAATGGCTAGAATAAGTCACTTTATCCTTCTATCCTCAACAGTGTTCACTGATCAAAATAGTCACGGTCTCCATAATGTTTGAGAGAAAAATCCCATTGCTCAAGTAACATTTGAAGTTTCAAATGCTGAAGATGGTCCATCCAGCAGCAGCTGGTATGGATACCAGGATAGCTGGTAGTGCTACAAGACCAAGAGGACTAGTCTGCAAGGTGTGTGGCAAACACGTAGACATCCAGCCTGAGAACTTGGTGTGTTTGAAGCATTAAATGTCTGCTGGTTGAACAGATCAAATCTCATTTGATTGTCAGCTGTAAACACCTGTGATCAGTCACTGTAGGCATTATGTGGCAATTTTACTGCAGCAGTCATCAGATGGGTTAACCTCACCCACCTTGATTCCGCAGGGAGTTAGACCCTTTCCAGACTGCCTCTAGGACCAGATTTTCCAGCCTCTGTGCTTGGAGTTTCAATTGTAAAAGCAGAGCTTGGGCAAAGCTGCCTCGATTCCTTGCGTTTCGAAGGTGACATCCTCTGGACAATTCAGATATGGAGGCAGAAACCACAGGCAGCTCTTTCAACTGTAAGAAATAGTTTCAAGGTTTAATATTGAAGTATTCAAGAAACGGATTCCAAAAAACCAGTCATCTTTGACTTCTAATTTGGTGAAGCTTCAGCAGTAATTTACAATATCATTGTAGTCTGCCGGAAGGGTGATGTATTGCCATTTAGAAGGGTAATTTCTGAGTTCTTCTGAGGACATGTAGGAATGCTTCGGACCTGGGGGGGGGTGGGGGGGAAGATATTTTTGGCTGGAGCATCAGAGCAGCATGAATTTCCGCAACCGGCTTTGAGCTCAGCCATTTGGAACGAATGTGACATTTGTGTAAATGGGTAAAAGTGCACGTACGAATAAATGGATAACTGGTTGATAATATGTACAGTACTAGACATGAGAGCTTTGCTGTGTTATTCTATGAAGTAGCTTTTTCAAGGGGAGTTGTAAAAAAAAATACAAAACCAAATCTCTTGCTGATTAAAACAGTTCAAATATCAATGGTACACCACTGGCTATTTGACACTATGTGAAAAATACCGATTTATTGTCTTGGTAAATCTTTTTATTCTTGAGCTACTTATATTTTAGGAAAAATCTTAGCCTGATGTGCCAAATCCCCTTCAAAAGTGTAAATGCATTTTCCAAACATTTTTCATGGACTTTTGAATCACGCAAATAGACTTCATACTGTAGTTTTATTCAGGCTCCTGTGGGGGTAAACTTTAGCAGGAATGTTCTTGTATTCCATTTTGCTCATTACACAGAAGCTAGAATAGATGACATTTTCCAGTTCAAAGGGTCTACTAATATTTGAGGTCACTGTATATCTCATTGCAGGAAAACACTTTTAATCTTCTGGAGTCTTGGTGTTCTTTGGGAGATAAGATCTGAGTTTTACTAATAAATTTCACTTATTCTTGATGAATTTATATTAGAGAATAGCAAGATGTACACTGAAAACCTCACCTGCAAAGTGACCAGTTGGAGGCTGGGAATATATTAATCCCAAGAATTAGCAGTTTTGATAGTGTCCAGACTATATGACACCTTCTGCAGTTCTATTCATGGTTTTCTTAATGTAAACTTGTTGGATTTTAAGTTGGCCTGTTAAATGGAGAAAAACTAAGGAGTTTTGAGCAGTTGTTGTGCCTCATTTGTGCAACTGAGCAGAAACAAGTGGAAAAATTCTTTTCTAAAAAACCTGTAGCCTTCAGCTATAAGGGTTGGGGTTTTTTACAAAATCCGTTGCTCATAGGCTTTTCCAACTTTAAATCATTTGTTTCCAACTATTCCTTTTGCTAAGAAACTACAGTTTTATTTTTATTACTGGATCTAGTGCCACTCCGGGCCAAGCTAAGTCAATGAAAGAAGACTGCATCTCCAGGTACAAGCATGAGACTTACCAAGAACCAGATTTGTAACCTGAACCAGTGAGTTTCTGTAGAAGCATTGCCATGTTGATTGCTTTATGTTTTTAAGTAAGAAGTGGATTGTGACAGGTGATCTGTGGGCATCTGACATGGGGTCCATGAATTACTGTGCTTGGAATAGGGTCTGTGAACTACTTTGTGTGGTCAGGAAAGGTATACAAGAAAAGCTATTTTCAGGAGGCTTAAAGCCATGCTGTAGTGGATTGAATGTTTAGGAACTGGTAAATAAACAAAAGTCTGAAAGCCCCCTCTATTAGTGTGTGTGCTTAGTACTCTAATCTGGTTAACAGGCTCTTGTCTTCTCTCTAGATTTAAATATCATTGCTCCCTTCGTCCAACCCATTATGTAGTGTGCTGGTGCAGAGCATTTGATATTTCCTGCTGCAGAATTGGCTGCACTTGAGCAGTAGCATGTATTTGTACCCTTAGAAATACCTAGGACTTTGACTCCTTTGTAGATGAAAGAAGCCCTATAAACGGTAATTTCATTGCATAATTGTCTTACTGAATATTTTTCGAAAAATATTTAGTAAGGTAGATGTAGTACATCAATACCAGTCAATTAAACTGCTTTGGGATCTCTTTTGATGATTAAGAAGTGCTCTGCTAGCTGCCTGCTTTTTATAGACTGTACAATATTTCTCTCACAAAACCTGCCTTAATATAAGTGTTCATGCCTTACCTTGTGCACCAAGATTACAACAACTTCTCACTAGAAATGTCCACAAGGTTATATATTTCCTTGAGAAATTCAGTGCCTTCACCTATGGTGTGAGAGTGTATATTAATTGTAAAAGTTTTTTCTGGAGGAGGCATGTATGCTATAGAATATCATATTAATAAAAATGCTTCAGCTTTGGAGGAGGTTCTTGAAGCTCTTCAGGGTCCGTGACCTTTTCTGCTCCCTTAAGGACAGATGCTGATGCTATTCAGATAGTCTTGCTGTTGAACTCACTGAAGTATCAAAGCTGAAAGCAAACTTGCATTATAAACTAGAATTCTGTGGTTTTTTTATGTACTTCATTAAGCAAGAGGTGTGTTGGTTGTTTTTTTTTAGATAAGCATTTGTCATCTCCGTGTCAGATTTCTCAAAGAACATGGTGAATTAAGAAGACATGTTTAATGTAGTCTTGACAGAAAGGTTAATGAGAATTCAGAAGGCATCAAGGAGGGAAATAATATGTACTGCTCCAGGTGAAAACTATAAGGAACCAGAATAAATTGTAATTCAGCTTGTCTTAAATTGAGGTATTTATTTGTTCTCCGGTGAATGTAATTTAAAGGTTTTAAGCAGTTCCCTTCTTCAGTAATATTCACTACTGTCTGATTCCTTCCACAGTAGGACCTTAAAGGCAGGTGCCCACTGGGCTGAATTATTTTGCCCCAAGTGTGTTTGAGACAGGGGCCTTCTGCCCTGTGTACTTTGAAGAGAAAAGGATTCATCCATCTGCCTGGTTCAGACTCTGTAGGGTCAAGGTCAGATGGCTGAGAAAGGCAGAGGGAAAAGTGGAAATGAAGGCAAATGGCATGATCACATCCTGAGGAAAGTGGGTGCTGTGGTTTATGGCTACATGGCTTTCTCCCATTGTTACCCTTGTTGAGCCAGTCCAGCTCCTCGGAGGACTGAGGAGAGGCCCCAGCACAGTGAGCCACGTGGCTTCCTCGTACTTAACTGTGATGCCTGTGGAATTCTGCGTGTTTATATAGCTTATGGAGAATCCCAAGAAGTTCCCGGTCCTACCTCTAAAGCTACAGCAATTTCCCTTCAAGAGGATGATCAGGCATAAGGTAACTAAGTTTGAGTAGCTTTCTGTCTTTGAGCCGTCTGTGGCTGTGTGATAATTTGCCCTACGCAATTAATGTTTTTGCACTGAGCCAGAAAACACTCTTGAAGAGAAGTCAGCAATAAGTAAAGATTGCAAATATAGCATTTGTTCTTTTAGGGAAAGCTACCAATCTTGATGATGGTAATCACAGGGCTCCTTTTCTAAATGGATTAGGATCACGGTTGTGACTGCCAAATCAAACTAATTGGCATCTGATGGTCAGAACTTAGAAACCCATCAATTATGTACTCTCCTCGTCTGCAGTTACCTTTGTACGAAGGACAACCTGATCACTTTTGTTGTTAGCCCAGTTTGCCTGTTGTATGTGTTATGTGTAAAGCCTTTCTTTCCTTCTCAAATGCTCCTTTCTGCAGCCAAAGTCAAAATAGGAGAAAACTCTTATTTGCATTGAGTCATCTGCGGAAGTTCAGGCATTGAAAGTTGTGTTCTTGACAGGAAGAGGAAACAAGAAAATTTTAGTTTGTTGTGCCAACTCAAAGCTAATTACACAAGCTTAAATAAAGTCCTTTGCACTGATTCAGTTACCTCATTTCAAGCTCCATGCCTGCATTCAGTTAAGACATAAAATTCCTTGTTCCAGTATCCAGACGATGTGATACAAGGGTTGTAAGACAAGGGGATTAGCTGCTTTTGGGTAACTGGCTTGGAAGAGACTTGTATTCCAGGATCTCTTCCCTTTATGTGTGAGCAGAAGATGCACCGATGCTTGAGATGCTTAGAGGTTGTGATCCTGAATGCTCTGACCTTTCTTGAGAGGTGCTAGCCTCTAAGTACAGAAAAATGATGGGGTTTTTTTCAGTTTCATAATTCATATTTTAAGTTCTTACCAGCAAACAACTTATTTGAGCCATTTAAAACATCAAAGGAGGTGTTTCTTGGTTTGGGTATATCTTTAATTTAAAGTAGATTTATTAAAGGCTAAAACAGGATAATGCTGCAAAAGGATTAGCTGTGGTTACTTGATTTCTGAGCAAACAGACTAATTCTGCTTTCTTTGTATGGGTGTCTTCCACAGCGAGTGCATTCACTGAGCATTGAACTAGGCCTGGGGTTTGGTTTTTTCCTTTTTTAATTTTTCATTGTTTCTATTGTCTTCTTCAGAAACCAGAAGCGTTGCTGAAAGCTTTAACTTCAAAGCTCAAGCCAGCTTACTCTTTGTTGGTTGCTATGCTCCAAAATACATTCCTGAAGCTTCTTTACTAGTAACT
>WKFP01014840.1:1998761-2016056 GCA_011057875.1 Pterocles orientalis | reverse complement strand
AGGGTGACAGAGCACTGGAACAGGCTGCCCAGAGAGGTTGCGGAGTCTCCTTCTCTGGAGACATTCAAAGCCCGCCTGGATGCGTTCCTGTACGATCTGATCTAGGTGTTCCTGCTCCGGCAGGGGGATTGGACTAGATGATCTTTCGAGGTCCCTTCCAATCCCTAACATTCTGTGATTCTGTGATTCTTTGTGCCAGTAAGGTGCTAGTTTAAGGGCTTCCTTTAACTGACTTTCTCAGTCTCCTTTCTGATTGCAATGGAATCTCAAACTGAATATTTCGGAGTTTGTCAGGCTTTTAACGAAGAGCTCACAGGGGTTTCCATGAGAAAACATCAGTATATTCTATACACCAGTATAAGTTTTACTCAGCTGCAATATTGGCAGCATCTGAAGAGGGATTCGGTAATGCATGTGTCTGTCCTTTACAGCCTGGAAGCAAGCCAGCTTTCCTTGGGTTTGTGAGAAAATGATGAATTTTAATTGTTGACCACAGAAAAAAATCCCATAGCACAGCCTCTCATAAAATTCCCTTATTTGCTCAACAAGTAGTGTCACCTGGCTTTGGAGAAATAAACCCTGAATAGGATCTGAGGTGACACGTGTGAGATGAATGGTACGAGACAGTCATGTGGCAGAGCATGGCCGTCCCCTGTAGCCTGGTCACGGCAGCACTCGAGTGATCTCCCCTCCACCACATCTCCAGAATTCTCGGTCTGGAGCATCTGATGAGCATGTTGGTTACTCGGTACCTTGGCGTTTTCTCTAGTCTTCACGCAATACTATTTTCCTCATACGGTCCTGTAGTATCATTAATACTGCTGAATTGCTATAAAAATCAGTAGTTTGATTTCTCATAGAAAAAAAAGTATAAAAGAATTGTGTAGACAGTTGGGACTCAGTTTTCTGCTCCTTATTTAGTTGACATTCAAATACAGTTTAATCTTAAGTAGAAAGTGATAGAGCTAACCCCCATGCCTCATACAGACATGTCAGTGGAAAAATACTAAGGAGAATTACAGTGCAAATGCTTCCAGCAAAATGGAAATGCAGCTCTTAGAGCTACCACATAAACTTTTTTTATGCCTATTATACAACGAGGTTAAATGTATGTGGTTGTGAACTTCCAGTTTGAAGACAGTTTGCATTAATCTTTATACATTCGTTCAATCATATTCAAATATTATTCTATAATAAATTACTTTCAGAAATTAAAAATGTAAAGGAACATTTAATTTCCAGACTACTGTAATTCTAAATGTCATGACCTTTTTTTATATGCTTGTGCATAAAATTGGCAGCAGCATCAAAGAAAAGCGATCTAAGTGTATGTGCTTGGAGGTAACAATTGACTGCAGTCGTATTCCTTCCTCCTCCATGGGCTCCTTCGAAAACATCTCTGCTTTGAGGATGAAAATCAAGACTAATAATTATGTTAAAAATTGTAATTCCTTTTATAGTGCTGGCTGGTGCTATAGAGATGTTAATAACACAAATGCTACACCAGAATGATTGTCTTTAATGGCAAATAACAACACTATAATCTTTCTACCATAAAGTTAAATCTTTGAAGAGATGGCAGGGTCATGTTCTTCAGTTTCTTAAATGGAAAGTTGAGTCAGTCTGAGAGGTAGAAATGGGGCTCTGTGAGGGTACTAATGGAAGATTTTGGAAAAGATGACAAGCCCTAAGTCTGTTTTTTCTTTTTGGGACCCATTTAGATTTCTGTGGTTTATCAAAACGCTTGATATGCTTCATTATTCACAGCAGTATCCCAGCTTTGCAGTATGCTTCTGTGATAACTGCTGAGTTTCAACTCTGCTACCCAGAGACAAAGGCTGAGCTGTGATCTACCCTGAGGTTAGCTGCCTTTTCAGAGAGGATATGCTCCTTTATCTAGTACTATAACATGAACAAGGCTGTAATTTCAACAAAACAAAAGCACTGGTAACTGACTCTTAGTGGCACCAAAGTGAGAGAAGTTATTTAAGGCACAGAGTCCTGTCTGCTGGTGGTTTTTGGGTTCCTCTTTCAAAAGCTCTGCAATATTCACTAGAGTTCTCATTAAGCACAACTTACTTTGACGCTAGCTGAAGCTTCTCAAACCCCTCTGTAAACAAAGGACTTCAAAAGAGAAACAACCAGTTTTAGTTCTTCAGAACCTGCTGGCAAGGGAAGAGATATTCCCTTGAATATGCAGTTGGTTCTCTCAAAAAGACCATGTGCAGTGATTGGGGCATCTCTTGGCAAAGGTGAATGTGTAGTTACAATAATGTTCTGTCGGCTTCTCCCATACCTGTGTGACTCTGTTTGTTACATGTTTTAGCAGTGTAGTAGCTCAGGAAGGATTTAACAGCACGTCAGGCCTCTTTCCAACCATACCCTCTTGTTGTGTTTTCTGAATAGTTGAGTGCTGTACTCCCAACATAGTAGTCTCCATTTGTTTCCATCAGGGTTGCGCTGCCACTGGAGCTTGAACAGATGCAATAATTCAGAGCAGGCTCATCCCTATCTGTGCATCGTGTCTTTTTGACCTTGCAGAAATGCCTAAGGCAACTGCTAAGAAAATGCTATTATCTTGATAAGGGAAATGCAAGGTCAATAAGCAGAAGCAAATATTCAGTTCTACTGAGTGTTGTTTAAATTTCTCAAGGGAACCAAGGGAACACTTAAATTACAGGAATAGATCTTGGCAAGCTTGATCAAAAATTTACCTTGTTTAGGTATAGTTTGGGATGTGAATTGTAGTATTTAACTACCAGCCTTGTTGGGTGTGATGGATGAGAAGGTCTAATGTTCCATTCCTTTACAAAAGGAGCACTCAGTGCATGAAGTTCATTTGGAAAAATCAGTCTTATTTCCCAAATGAGTTGTATTGCTTCTTGTGCCTGAATGACTGACAACTAAAATAATTTAAAGTCTTGGAATTAAATCTTTCCTTTTACATCCACTTTCAGCAAATTTTTCCGTTTCAAATTGCTATTCACAAGTTTTCATGACTGCAGAGTACATCATTTTAAAGGTTATGAAGATGAAGTATGAGTCATGAACATGGTTGAGTTGAAATTGGTTCCTGGGTTTGATTTGCCAGGGAATTTTTCCTTGTGTGGCTTTGGCTTTGAAAAAAGACTACTTCTGACGCTGAAGTTCCAGGTAGATTTTTAAATGACCTATTTGAGTCTCAAACTCTGGGAACAGTAAAACAAAAATATTCTAAAATTAAGATTACGGAGAGTTTTAAAGCTTTAGTATATCTCGTTATGTTGATGTCAATGTGTGGTCAGTATTTAACCACATCCACAAACAACAGAGGATTGCTTAGCAAGGGCTGTTGTTTGTAACTCACCGCCTGGGTAGGAAGTCCTTCACACACTCAGTACATATAAGGCTCTTCCTGGTTCATTTTGAAAATCTCATCATCCTGAAGCATTTATAACTAAGCAATAGATGTTGCTGAATGGGAAACATTAAAGCTGTTTCTATTTATATCACTCTGAAATTATATCACTTACATTCCCATCAAATCGTGTCTTCTTTGCATTGATTTCCAGGCTAGCTACATATAATGAGGTGATCAATAGTAGTTACTGCTCCCCTTCAAAGTCAGTGAAACATCTTTAATCAATGTAATTTAACCTAAAAACATCCACAATTTTTTTAGTGACGTTGCTGTATTTCAGAAATAGGAATTGGAGACAGAATTTCTATGGTGTACAAGTCATCATGCAGATCATCATGCAGAACAGTTTCAGGTGCTGCGAAACTCTTGCAGAATCTTCTAGGATTTTGTTAGTAAATCAGAAGAGACTTTGTGAGGCCTTGTGATAAGTAGCTATCACACCTTAAAAGTATGGTACTCACCCAAAGAAGGCAAGGTGTCTTGAATCATGTAGATCAACTCAGAAGCCTGATTATTTTGTGAGGCCTCCTCCTAAATATTTCCATGAAAGCAACAAGCATGTAGAAGGCAAAGGCACGGTATAACCCTGTATGCAAAGTATTGCCCAATTCAGCTCGTACACCTATTTTGAGACGGAAAGGATCACCAGTTTTCGTAGGAGTTGCAGTCAAGTAGGTCCATTGTCTTTGCTGAGTGAGGTAATCTGACGACATTTAGGGATATCAATATTTGTAAGACAAGGCCTTTAGCTATTTCTGGAATTCACGTGGTATTTTTCCTGTTTGCAGCTACAACTGACTGCGACTATATAATTAGCCAACACAGAATGTGAATTGTAAACTTCACAACTGACAAAACAATTCTAAATTTCTTTTTTTTTGAAATATGCAAGCATCATGTTTTGGGATGTGGGCATGAAGAGTCATAATGGGATAGTTCAAGGGCTCAAACCTTCACAAAGAGAGAATACAAAGAGATTGCAAACATCGTATCAAAAATCACTTTTCATTCTGAGCAAATGCCATTGGATTTTTCACCGCTGTTCGGTCTGCACATACTGAGGTTTTGAATAATATGTGTAAAGTATTTATACAACATAAATGCATATTTTCAGACTCCTGCGTTTTCCATCAGAGCTGTGTTGTCAAGAGGATTGCCTGCCCAAAAAGCTTTGTTAGGCTCGAAGAGCAAATTCAGGTTTGAACCTATGATACCTGAATGCTTTTTTACTGAAATTGAAACGTTTTCTATACTTTCAACAGTTATACACAGAAAGTTCTCGGGTGTATATGTGAAGTCTGCTTTGACGTGAACTTGAAAAGGAGAAAGAATTGTTCCCTGTAGAAGTTGTTTTGCATTTTGGTGGGGCTCTAAGGTTTTGGAACTCAGCACAGAAGCACTGATCACATCAGACCCCAGACAGATAACAAGTTAGGGACGATAGCATCCATTGACTAGCTGTCACTTTTTTCGGCATGATCTGCCTTGGATTTGATCAAATTGCAGCAAGCTCCAAAATATAACAGACAACTTCTGCTTTAGAGGGAAAAGTGACAGAAAGAAGGAAAAGGCAGCACTACAGCAGCATCCTCTTCACTTTGCTGCTTCGGGTACTTGCTGAAACCGTGTTGGCTGGAGCAGCAACATCACTGTCAGCAGGATTTGCACTTTTAGTAAATGTATCTCTTTAACAAGATAATGTGCCGATCAAATAATGCTGAGCCAGAATTCTTGTCATAATTTTTTGAGGTTGAACCAGGACATGAGACATAACTCTTCATCACTGTTAATAAAGAATAATCCCAGAGAGCAGCAGGGGACAGGAACTGCATAAAAATAGCTGTGTTGCGGTGTAATTATATTAAAAACAGTAGGATTTTTTTAGCTCCTTTTGAAATATTATAAAAAAACTTTTAAGGCTTTCCTACTTGTCTGGCAGTTCTCTGTGGCTGAGGTAAGTCTATATGTTTCCATAACCGTGTATAGCTGTGTCGTTACCCCAGGCTGATCCGTGGATATGGGTTTTACTCCTTCCCCAAGAGTGGTCACCACCTAAAACAGAAATATTATAAACAAATCGATTTGGTGGGTCTCATCCATATAACCAGTAGCTGTGGATTGCTGGTGTCCAATCCATAGGTGCATGCCTAGACATCTCAATGGACATCATCACAAACACTTGTTAAACAAAACGTTTAAATGCCTATTGATTTCTTTTTTTTTACCATAAAGAAAAGGTTGGGAAATGACAGACATAGCAAACACCTAGCGCCAGCGAGTAACAATAATTTTCAGACAAGGAATAATTTGGTTTTGGATTGCCAGCAGAAAACTATTGAAGTGGCACACTGTTAATAGAAGCACCGTCTAGTAACAGCAGGTGTTTGTGTGCTGATAATGATAATTAGAGCACTAAAATCTCTCTCATCATAAACAAAAGCAAATAAATAAGACTAGTTTTGTGTAGTTTTTTTTTCTCATGGATATTGATTTCTGCATTTTTCTGTAATATTTCCCTAGCATTTATTTTAAGAAAAAGTTTGTAAAATCTCTAGAAACCTGACAGTGAAATAAATTATAGTGCTTATCACTGCAGTGTTAAGCTAAAAAACATCCCTAGTGTGAGGAAAAAACAATCCACACCTTTTCAATAAGATACAAGAGAAAATAAGACTCTTGAAATTTCAAATACGTCTTCTGTGTTTTGGGTTTTTTTTTTCCTTAAGGACTTAATTTCATCTTTGGTTACTCCACTCTGGAATATTGGCAGTATCTGGAATACTGCCATCAACAGTGTTGAGCTAGTTGCCTTTGGTGAAGTTCTTCTGGGTCTATAATGGTATAAATGGATATAGGCTGGAGACTAATTGGTCGTTCCAGAGAGTTTGTTACTTTTTATGCAGCATTGTCTTGAATTAGTTCTGATTTTTTTCTGTTTCTAATTCCCACTTTATTAGTAGAGAGTGTGTTTATTGGGGAGATGGTATTTGAGATATCACCACCTCATTCCAAATACATATATTTACATATTTTATAGCTTTCACTGTCCCAACAGGGACATTTCTACATTCATTTTCCTCTGAAGAATTGCATTTTTTGTAATACATTTTAATGGATTATTTTTAATAAAAAAAAAATATCTGCTTCTTGTAAAGCAGATGTCCCTCCTTAGAGATGGACTAGAATGAGAATCAGGATATGGTTTTGTGAGTTATTAAAATCTGAACAATTTGGCTCGAGTCCATGTCTGTCAGACAAGAGTCCATCATCCACAGACAAAATGCTAAAATATCCTGCAACACAAAAAAATAAATGTCAATATTAGAGAAGCTTCTAGGCAACCAGCATGGAATCTTTATGTCCCAAATGTTAAACATACATGTATCTTCTTAGTTATTTTTTCGGATGCAGGCTCAAACACTGAAGACTGGGGTTAGTCACTCAAGATTGCAGTTTAACCTTCCCTCTCAGTGTCCGGCATCTCTGGAGATCTCCTGCGAATAGCTCGGACAGTCAGATCTGTATCTGAAGGTGAATTACAAAGCCTTAGTCCTCTACAAGCCTTCAGACATTCCTTTGTAACATTTGTAATTAATAGTAACACAGAAAGTGGCTGAGCTTATATTCAAGCAATCTGTTTACTGAATGATGACTTTCCACCTTAGTTCTAATGACAGTTTTCTAATACTGTGTTCCGCTGAGGCAGAATTTTATGTCTAATTGTTTAGAAGGGTGTGTTTGTGGAAAACCAGTTTGGTTTCCTTTATGAGAATATACTTTATTCAGTGATATCACTAGGTTCTTGGATTTAAAAAATTATGACCTTGGCTCCATCTTACTTGTCAGGAGTTAATTTTACGTATCATCTTGTCTTATTTTGTGGTTTGTTAAAGGTACTCAGGGCCTAGGAGTTATCAGGCACGGATGTGCTCGCCTATCAGGCAATCCCTGTCACCAGGAAAAATGAAAACTGGGTGAAATAATTTCATGTCACAGTCATTTCAGGCAGCGAGTTGCACGTTACAAATGCCTCATTGATCTTTCACAATTGAAATTCAGGTTTGGGCTTTCAGTTCTTGAAAGGGTTGCAAATATTCTTGGAGAGTCTGACGATGCAAAGGAAGGAGGAGGGATGTGGTCTTTTCAAGAGCACACTTCCCTGAGCATCTGAGCAGAGACAGACAAAATTAAGCTTTGTGTGAGACTGTAAAGGGAGAAAAAACATACCTGTGGCTTTGTCTGCAATGTGATTTGCTGAACAATTGTACATGGTTATTGATCCCTGTAATATCTTGCTGCAAAAAAGGAATGTCTTGGTATTTCTTGAGAATGATACATGCTTTGTCCAGGTTGTGGTACAGCATTCAGGTGTGTTAAGAAAATAGTTATGTATAGAAGGTGCCTCATTCAGTTTAATTAGCTTCTGTTTGAGGTGTGTTGAGTTGAAATGAACACAGGAAACACCAGAAACAACTTTGTCTCCCAAAGTCCTGGTGCCGAGGTACCGGTATAGCACTTCTCGTGGTAAGAGTCTGAGAGCCTGGAAAACACTCAAGTCCCAGGGGAGCTTTGCAGACCTTGAGTTTTCTTTGCATCAAACCCAAAGTTTATTTCTAGCTGATCCCATCCACAAAAAAATGATAACCTACAGTTCCAAAGTGCAGTGAGACTGGCTGGTGTAACACTGCGAAGCCTTCCCTCGTTTGCAGCTCTTTCTTCTGAGCCTGAAGAGCTGGAGGAGCACTGGAAGAAGTGTCTCATAGGTGAAGCACCTTATCTCTGAATTACATTGTTGGTGGGCAGCAGAGAATCAGTTTGAGGGGAATTGCCAAATGCACTAAACTGAACAGTGTTGTAAAGTATGCATCATGCTTCCCTTTCATTTTACATATTAACGCTACCAATCTGGATGTTTTAAATAGATAATCTTTCACACCAATCTTCACCTTGTATATTTAAAATTGTTACATTAAGCTGAAAAAATGAACCTCTTTCCTAGATTTAGTAAAATCCCAGAAGCAAACAAGAAATTGTCAACCAAAAAAAAAATCAGAATTTTTAAAGCACAGTTTGTTTTTATTAGCAAATATAATTTTTAAGTGTTTTGATTTTTTTGAATGTATGAGGAAGAAAGACATATGGTGACTGCTATATAGTGTATACAGTAACCGCATTTGAGAATGCTGTTATCCAGAAGGCAATGAATAATTAAAATAGATTTTTCAAAAAAGAAGCAAGTGGGAGGAAGCGTTATCTGTTCAGTTTACTTTTTTTATGAAAAGAAGTCAAGCTGGCTGCAAAAACATTGGACAGTATTTCACATTCTTTTGAAAAAAGTTCCCTTTTGTGTTTTCCGTTGGATGTCCTTGAGAACTGGAGCAATAGAAATTGGAAGAAGTTCATTAGCACAAAGTGCGTAATTATACACTTGGGGTCTAATAATATGAACATCTGCTTTAATCTAAGGGCTCTTTGGTTAGAAATGTCTAAAGGAGAAAATGACCTTAGTGTGGTAGCTGGTCACAGAATAACTATGAGCAACAATGAGCTGTGAAAAAGATTTCTATAATCCTCAGGTATGTCAGGAGAGACATTTCCAGAAATATTGGTAATAATTTACAGGACATTGGTATGGCCTCGTTTGGAGTCTCTTGTAAGTTTGGATCAGCAGTGTTCATCAGAGATGATTTCAAGATGAAATAGGGAAGAGTTTCTCTCTGCCTCAGTCTAGAGCTAAGCTGCTCCTGTCACTGACTGCTTTGTGCTGGGTACAAAGTTAAAGTAAGAAGTCCCATCTCCTAAAAGTTAACACTACAGGAGTATTGAAGACATTACCCTGGTATAGGTATTCAAATTATAGTACAAATATAGCCTGAAGGCAATTCTTTCAGCGTGCATTAAATCAAAAAGAGTATATTTTTGCACATAATTTTATAGAGGGTTTTTTTTTTTTAGTCCTATAGTTTAGGGTGTAAAGTGAATGAGGAATTTGAGGAAGGGAGAAAGACATCTGCTACTTGTAAGAGATTTGGGAAATGTGAGCCCATGGCAGCATTCCACACGGGCGAGGTTCTGGTGCAAAGGCACCTTACAAATGTCTATCCGCTCGTGTACCCAGGCTGATTTTCTTTCTTTTTCTCGCTGTCTTTTTTAAGACCTGTCTGTTAAACATCACTAGATGGTATTTTTTCATTACCAACACTACCATAGTAAAGGTGATTGAGGAGCTCCTGTTCTGCTGTAATTTCCATCGCAGTTTTGCAAAGGCTGTCCAGAGGTGATGTGTTACTGCTGAGTCTTGGGGCACAAGGCATTTGGCTACATTCTTGTGACAAAGAATTGATAAAACAGAATTTATGTGGTGCTTTATGGAACCAGCTGATTAACTGCAGCCCTCAATAAAGGGAAGATGCTGTGTGCAATTGAAGTACAGGTATAAAAGAGTGACAATAAAGACGTAAGTGAAAACAATATATTAAGCTTCTGAGAAGCAGATTCATTGGCAGGTCTTTGCATTTCAAAAGAAATTCCGAGCGTGCTGATATGTGGTGGTGCTATTTCATGTTGCATGACACTGCTGTTCAGAACAAGGGTTCAGAAATAAACTCCCTCCTCCTGACCTTGGGAAACTGAAAGCAGCTTCTGGTTTCAGCAAGCCTGGACTGGTGTGTCACACACTGAGAACTAGTGAAGGGCACAGAGTAGCTTCTGCATTTAACTTACTATAAAGAGAGATCATTTTCTTATTTTACAGCAAAAAGCTACCAGGTTCCAAACACATTTATGTTAGGTTGGTTGATTAGGGATATTTTTTATCAGCGTATGTCACAAGAAATTATTGTATTTATCATATTTAACATGGAATATTTCCATGTGACATTTGTAAATAATCCTCAATAAAATTCCATTTATTGTTTGAATTCCAATTTCTTTAATTGGAAATTTTTATGGGAGGAAAAAAAAAAACCCAAACCCGACATGAAGAGTTTGAGGTTGCTCAGTATAATGTATGTTTACGAGGTGATGAAGTGACTGGGGGTTGGTATAGTGGGTTTTTCCCTATGTAGGTTGCACAAGATTTTGCTACATGGGATCTAAGGGTTTAGCTTCAAACCTGCTCTGATTATTTAGCAACCTCAGTCAGTGTAATAGTTGGAAAAGCTGAAATGCAGCTGGGTAGATGACCAGTTCTTTGTGGTAGAGTTGCCGTGTATGTGAAGGTATTGTATGGCCAACTCCTTTGCTAATGCTAAAGATAGTGGTTCTCTGGCAATGCTGACAGCCCAAAATACTGCGTTTTATTTCTCCTGGTGTGTCAAATATAGGAATATGCATTAAATGTGTTATATTTTGGACTGGTGGAATCCCTGAGAAAGGTATTGCATGAATTTAGATTGAAAAGCAGTTATTTTTCAAGTAGATAGTAAAGAGGAAAGCTCAGAAGCTTATTTCCCTGGTAAGGAAGGGATTGAGAGTAGCAAGAAAGCTTTTAGTCAGGAAATAATGGAATTACAGTTCTTGGTGCAAACTGTGACCATGTTATTATGTCATTGCCCAATGTCTGTCCTAAAGGAGAGTTAACAAATTAGTGCTATCTTTTGTAAAAAGCAACCATAAATGCAAATATTCTATGCTATTATATTACAGCTTCATATTCTAGATGGCAGCAAGACACATGTGAGCATGCTCAGTGACAGAGCATTTTCCTTGGCAACATTTTGACCGGTATATTTTCTTCCCTAATTCAGATGCAAGAGAATACCAGTCTCCAAGCTCTTCACAGCCTTAGAGTAATTGCCTTTTGTTTTTGTCCTTCACCTCTTTGCTCTTCTGAAAACAGATTGTATTCCACAGCAGGGTTTCAGTGATGAGAGGTAAAGTAAACCCTCCTCTAGCAATTGGATGCTTTGACTTACTAAAGTCACTGCTGCTTGAAAGGGGAATTGGCTTCTCTTGAGAACATGTGAGCAATAAAAAAACTAAAGCTGTAGATGAGCTTGTATAAGGACACATAAAATCCAAATTCCTCTTTGTAGACATTTTTGTGAGAAGTAGAAAACTGATTCACTTATTACTACTGAGGCCATTGTATTTGTTTAAGTCATTTTAGAAGTCCAAAGCTTCTATTAAAAGTGTTTATTTCCCTGAGGAGACAAATGCAGGATTCTGTACTGCAAGGCAAGTATGGCAGCTTTAACGAGATTGAGAGTCTTTTCCATGGGTCTACAGGGTGAAAAATGTCCTTAGCTGTAGGTCATAATGAATAGGAGGAGAAGAAAGTGGGCAGAAGAGACCCAGCCAGCCCAGCTGGTTTTATGGGGAGGTTGTTAGACTGGCTGCAAAGGACTGGTTTCTGATGCTTACAAAGCAGCTGGGTGTAGACAGTTCTATACATCTATACTAGTCTTGGTGCTGTAGGGCAGAGCAGTTCCAGTATTAGATACTTTCAGGAAATGTTATTTTAATTGAACAGAATGCCCTGGGCTTCTGCAAATGACTTCTCTGCCTCCTTCAGAATGCCCACATGCAAACTTAAGTTCAGCTTGCTTTATTTCACAGATGACTGTTTTGAATACATATTCCAGGCGTTATAGCGAGGATGAAAAGTATCATTGATGCTGCAATGATAAGTGCTCTGTAAATGCATTTGCAGAGAGATAAGGCACAAGGATAGTCACTCACCAGCTAATTCAGGATAATAAATGAAATCTAAGCGAGATGTAATTTGTGTTGTTAATAGATCTCTTCTCATGTTAGTAACATGCAAATCTGTGCAAAATTATTTGTTTTGCATAAAGAAATTGGGTTGGAAAGATGCCATGTGGCCTAGCTACAGAAAGTCTTTAACAAATTACATTTACTATGCAGTGCTTGCTCCCTCACATTACTCTTCTCAGATAACCTGTATAATCTTAATATAAGTAAGCACAGTCTAGGTGTTTAAATATGTTCTTATTTCAGTTCCTCTTGCTGCCATTAAATACTAACCAAGATGCCTGTTGTGGGTCCTTTAAGACTGTGCCATCGAAAGCCTTTATTTGAGTTCTTCAGGCTCTTTGCTGGCATTAATGCATTCAGCCTCCCATTGCCTCTGAGAATTAGGGACTTTTATGCCCAGGTAAACAAATGCACGCACCGTTTCTATGATTTGTATAACATACTTCAGGAAACCTCGAGCAGAGGTTTGAAGTGCTCACCTTAATTGCTGGACTCAGCTTCCTTCCAAAGCAGGAATGATTCTCTTCTATAGAAAGGCGTCTCGGTGGGACTGCCAGCGGGCTCTTTTCCAATTTCTGCTCCGGCTTCTTTTCTGTAGAGACTTACCTTGCTTCAGGGACTGTTGCGTCCATGCTTTTCATTTCTTTTCAGATTTTGGAGACCAGCTTCTCCCTCACCTCTGTAAATGGCTGTCTGCTGCTGAGAAGTTTTAACATCACGTGCAGAGACCATCTGCCCTTTGCCAAGTCGGAGAACGTGGGTTCTGGACGTGGCTGTGGCACTTGCCAGCTTTTCCACTTTCAGCAAAGTTTCTTCTCCTCTCTTTCCCGATACATTTCTAGATATAAATTAGGAATAGCAGACAGCTTTTTGTAAGGCTCCGTCAGTCCTAAGGATAGATTCCTTGTTTATTCTCCCTCACTCTCCATTTGATTCCCTGCTGGCTCTCCTGTGTGCTTGTCTTCTCGTCTGGCCTTTTTCCCTAAAACCAGGACTGTGCAAATAATTGATTGTTCAGTTTACTGACTGGACTGGAAAGTCAGGATTTGAGGGGGTAATTTGTCATGGTAAAGTAAAAGACCTTTTTAAAAAACTCTAAAAATGAAATCTGACAGTGTTTGCGGCAGAGACATCACTTTGAAATGAATGTGCTTAATTTCAATATTTCGGGGCTCAGCTTGTCGATCTCAATTTGTAAATTATTTTGATTGTCTCAAAACTCTATTTTTCCAGCACAGAAACTGTATGGCAAATAATAATAATAACAATAATAGTAGAAGTCACCCTTTTCTCCCCGGGAGTGCAGTAATTTCCAATGATATTAGGTATTTCTGCTAACAATGATTTTGCTTGTGTGCATCTCCAGTTGCTTGTGAAGGCTTTTCAGTTCTGACATACTTCAGAGACACTTTGCCATTGCGTCTGTGTTTTAGCCCCCATCCACATTTTTAATCTCTCTTCACTCTAAATAGCAAAAAAAATCATGGGAAGTTGGTAGAACATTCTGGAGAGGTATGACTGTACGTTCTTCTGATTGGCACTGGGCATTGGGCATCATCATAGAGCATCAGGCTAAATGAACCTGCTGTGAGCATACCATATTCTTTTATTCCTTAGCATCCTTTCCCCTGGGCAATTGTTTTTCTCCCCAGGTCTCACAAGATGCCCATTATTCCATTCCATTCTGCCCAGGCTGAACCTGCTCATTTGGCACTCAAATGCAAGTTCAAGTGTAGTTGTCACCTGGCCAGAATGGAGCCATCTCCAGCCAGAAGACACGAAAGCACACCTCCATTTCTCCTCTTCTATTCTGGGGTGATCTCAGGACAGCTCCCAGTTCCTCTGTGCATCAACCACATCAGTGATTCAAATTTTCTGCTCTCTGCTGAAGTGCATGGTAGTCAGTTCCAAAAAGCTGCGGTGATGATTCTCACTTCTGTGTGTTAGATGTCATGCTTGACCATATTAAGAAAGGAAATGTATGGTTTATATTAAAGTGCTTTGAGTACCACATATAGATCTATACAATGTGGTGTTATCATTATAGAAAACTCTTTTTTCTGTCTTTTCTTGTCATGATTGATCTGCTTCAAACAGACTTTAAATCTTTCAGTATTAGTGACTTATACTGTACATATAGGTCTAGCAGATGCCAAAAATCAGAAATTGTAGGGAATACCTATTTTCAGTGGAGCTCTCCAAATGGTAGAGTTGTCAGTTGCTTTAACACTCTGGACAAAGAGCCAGCCAGGATTTCTGCCTGCTGTAAATCCACCTAGCTCCATTAAAGTCAGGACTGATTTATACCAGTGGAGGACCTGTCCTGGAGTATTCACAGCTTGATGGCCGCCTCCTTTCAACAAAAATAAAACCAGCTCTGAAAGAACAGGAGTTTAGTCCAGTTCAGTTCACATCAGCTCTTAGGAAGCGTGACCCTTTCCATTGCTGTTATATATTTAGGATTCTGTAAATGCCCTTCCTAGAAAATTAGAGTTATGTATAGCTTGGTATGTTCCCCCAGCTGCCCTAAAGATACCTGTTAACCACTATTAGGATGGAAGGCAACAGCAACCGTGGTGCTATTAACAGGCACAGGATTTGCGCATGAGTTCAAAGGTTTATTACTGTGTTTCTCTTCTCATCTCACACCTGAATGTCACCAGCCTGGGAACTATGCAAGATCATGTTTTCACTTTTTTTCAAGAAACGTGTCTTTTGAAGCTTCCTGAATGTGGTTTTGAAACCTTTGATAATTGAAATTGTTCTCAGATAATTGTTTGGTTTTCGAAGTACACCTGGAAGTGAGAGAGGTTGCTGGGTGCATCTTTCGGATAGGATTAATTCAACCCCTTTTCTGTATGCAATATGATGTAGTTTTTAATTACATTTTGTCTACCATTCAGTCCATGGTATCATTTTGTCATTCAGTACAGAATGTTCCTGGTTTGGCCATATGTCAGGTTGCATAGTAGAGGAGACAACAGTTACATCGAATTTCTCCAAGGCTGCAGAGCACGAAAGGCAGCAGATTGAAAAAGGTGAAGAAAATAAAGAAGAAAAAAGAAAGTCACATAGGCAGAGCAGTTGATGTGTGCTGCCCTGGAGAAATAATTCTTGTGCAGTTAGTTCCTGACACTGATTTCCTTTGCAAAGCTGCCCATCTTGCCAAACCAGATTTTTCACGGAGGGTCTCTAGCTGCAACTTCTGATTTTCCAGGTTCCTGATTTGAAACCCTGAGGCCTCATTTGCAGAAGTGCTCAACACCCACAACTGAGGTAGATGGTCAGTGTAAAGTGAACTTGGGAACAGTTCCAGATACTGTGAAATAGCAGATGCTCGATACCTGGAACTAGAATTGACTAGCAACGCCCATCTTGTATTACAAATGCCTTGCTTTGTAATTCGAATTGCTATATAATAATCTCTGTGAATGGTATAGTGGCAACAAACAGCACTGGTGATTGATTAAACACTTCAGTCTCCCTTCAGATGTTAATTAATCTTAGCAGCTCCTTACTGCTTGTAGACTACAAAGCAATAGAGATTGTTTCCGGCTAGGAGGGAACAGAGTAGCTTCTCTGTGTGTTTGTTGTGGTTTTCCCCTTTCTGAAAGTCTTCCTGGACACAAGAGCAGAGTTAACTTGCTTATGAGTTTCAACTACTTGGAAAACCCCTACCCCCCCTTTCTAAGGATGGATAACTGGGACATTGAGTTAGAGCTTCATAGAAACTTTCAAGCCAAGCTCCCTGAGAAACTCAGCAGTGTCTCTGGAGGTGACTTCTCCCCAGCACACAAAGGAAAGACAAATCATCATGTTTGAAGGGCTGAACCCTCACACTCAAAATATTTCTGTTTGGACCATACATTATTAATCTCTCAGGAGTTTTGTGACAGAGGTAGGAAAAGGAATGAATGAATGAAGGAGCCTGCCCATCTCCCCAGAATGGTCTGCAAATACCCTTGTAGGGGCCCGAATGCCTTTAACCTGTGGAGCAGGATACTGGTTTTCAAAGACCTCTTCCACCCAGAGCTGAGCTTCTCTCTGTATCATAGGATTCTTTCTAAAATCCCATTAAAGAAGAGTTTTCTCCTTTTTGGCTTTTTGTTGTTGTTTTTAATTTCTAAGAATTTCCTGTAAGGAAGACACACTATAGTCAAGTTTTACATCTTTGTGGCTTTCGTATTTTTATTAATTCATTTGACACCTGTATTGCTGTTCCCTTATTTCTGTATCTGTGAGCGCATTGCGGAGGTACATTGTCACTCCATGTGATATTTTATAATCCTCCTGCAGGTCTTAGAAAAAAAAAAAAATTCTGCAACTCTTACAGAACTGGTTCCAGGAGCTGACCTCCTTTCTCAGCCGTATCCCCATCCCTTTTCCTGGGAGAATTCTTGTGCTTGGGTACAGGAAAGTAATGGTAGGACAGCGTCAAAGAGTCAAAAGGGTATTTTTTAATTTTAATACAATGTGCTCAGATGCCGGATGATATCCCCCATATTTGCTCCATGATCTGCTTGAGTGGATATATTGGCTTCTCCCTATTTTCTCTCAGCACTCGCAATCCCTTCTTTTCTTACGTGGCCTTTGCTGTTTGCAACAGTTGAAAACAGTTACAAGAGAAGAGGATTACCTGCCACTTATTTTACAAAGTACTCAATACTAGGTTCACTTTTGATTACTTTCAAAGTTTCATACAAAAAAAAAAATCCCCTAAAAGACAACAGCAGGAAGAGGATTAGCATTGGCCATAACATACTTGCCATTTCAAACCCATTCTCTCTCTGAGGCTCTCAGCCCTCTTAAGGGTGAAGGGTGACTAAAGCTCCTCACATCTCCATAGTCGATTGTTTCACACAACATGAATACATGTGAACTGTTGGCAAAGTAAAATTAGTACCTATCACACAGCCATCTTACTCCTTTCCCAAATAATGTTTAGCACTGTAACGAGAACAGTCCTAGCCTGCCACTTGCTTTTCTTCCTAGCTTTTGTCTGGGTTGCAGAATATGAACATACATTATATATAACCTATAAAAGAGTCACTGGCAGTATGAAGTTAACCTTTTAAAGATTCATTTTTTTGATTATTTACCATTCCACCTGTTCCTCTCAGATTACCAAGGCAGCCAAAGAACGGGAGTAACCAGGCAGTCAAACTGAAGAACCATGA
>WKFP01014840.1:1982412-1998741 GCA_011057875.1 Pterocles orientalis | reverse complement strand
AAGTGAACTTGGGAACAGTTCCAGATACTGTGAAATAGCAGATGCTCGATACCTGGAACTAGAATTGACTAGCAACGCCCATCTTGTATTACAAATGCCTTGCTTTGTAATTCGAATTGCTATATAATAATCTCTGTGAATGGTATAGTGGCAACAAACAGCACTGGTGATTGATTAAACACTTCAGTCTCCCTTCAGATGTTAATTAATCTTAGCAGCTCCTTACTGCTTGTAGACTACAAAGCAATAGAGATTGTTTCCGGCTAGGAGGGAACAGAGTAGCTTCTCTGTGTGTTTGTTGTGGTTTTCCCCTTTCTGAAAGTCTTCCTGGACACAAGAGCAGAGTTAACTTGCTTATGAGTTTCAACTACTTGGAAAACCCCTACCCCCCCTTTCTAAAGATGGATAACTGGGACATTGCCTTAGAGCTTCATAGAAACTTTCAAGCCAAGCTCCCTGAGAAACTCAGCAGTGTCTCTGGAGGTGACTTCTCCCCAGCACACAAAGGAAAGACAAATCATCATGTTTGAAGGGCTGAACCCTCACACTCAAAATATTTCTGTTTGGACCATACATTATTAATCTCTCAGGAGTTTTGTGACAGAGGTAGGAAAAGGAATGAATGAATGAAGGAGCCTGCCCGTCTCCCCAGAATGGTCTGCAGGTGTCCTTGTAGGGGCCCGAATGCCTTTAACCTGTGGAGCAGGATACTGGTTTTCAAAGACCTCTTCCACCCAGAGCTGAGCTTCTCTCTGTATCATAGGATTCTTTCTATTCTTTCATTAAAGAGTTTTCTCCTTTTTAGTTTTTTGTTGTTGTTTTTCATTTCTAAGAATTTTCCTGTAAGGAAGGCACACTATAGTCAAGTTTTACATCTTTGTGGCTTTCATATTTTTATTAATTCATTTGACACCTGTATTGCTGTTCCCTTATTTCTGTATCTGTGAGCACATTGCGGAGGTACATTGTCACTCCATGTGATATTTTATACTCCTCCTGCAGCCCTTCTTAGAAAAAAAAATAATAATTCTGCAACTCTTACAGAACTGGTTCCAGGAGCTGACCTCCTTTCTCAGCCGTATCCCCATCCCTTTTCCTGGGAGAATTCTTGTGCTTAGATACAGGAAAGTAATGGTGGGACAGTGTCAAAAAGTCAAAAGGGTATTTTTTAATTTTAATACAATGTGCTCAGATGCCGGATGATATCCCCCATATTTGCTCCATGCTCTCCTTGGGTGGATATATTGGCTTCTCCCTATTTTCTCTCAGCACTCACAGTCCCTTCTTTTCTTACGTGGCCTTTGCTGTTTGCAACAGTTGAAAACCGTTACAAGAGAAGAGGATTACCTGCCACTTATTTTACAAAGTACTCAATACTAGGTTCACTTTTGATTACTTTCAAAGTTTCATACAAAAAAAAAAAAAATCCCCTAAAAGACAACAGTAGGAAGAGGATTAGCATTGGCCATAACATACTTGCCATTTCAAACCCATTCTCTCTCTGAGGCTCTCAGCCCTCTTAAGGGTGAAGGGTGACTAAAGCTCCTCACATCTCCATAGTCGATTGTTTCACACAACGTAAATACATGTGAACTGTTGGCAAAGTAAAATTAGTACCTATCACACAGCCATCTTATTCCTTTCCCAAATAATTTTTAGCACTGTAACGAGAACAGTCCTAGCCTGCCACTTGCTTTTCTTCCTAGCTTTTGTCTGGGTTGCAGAATATGAACATACATTATATATAACCTATAAAAGAGTCACCGGCAGTATGAAGTTAACCTTTTAAAGATTCATTTTTTTGATTATTTACCATTCCACCTGTTCCTCTCAGATTACCAAGGCAGCCAAAGAACGGGAGTAACCAGGCAGTCAAACTGAAGAACCATGAAAAGGTCATATTAGAAAATGTATAATGCATTGAGTGCGTAGTGTTCTGCTTTCTCTTAAAGACTTTTCGGGGGATTAAAGACCTTCCTCTTGTGACAGAAATCGTAATGAGAACTGAAAATGCCACAACATAAATTGATTTTATGTTAATGATTGTAGTGAGAATGGGAAATAATTTAAATATGACTTTTTACACTAAACCTACCGCTGCAACATTGCAGTGTTGTGCTGGTCGTGTCTTCAGCATTCACGGCGTGTTCACGCTCAGGCTGCGGACTGAGCACTCCCTGTGTGGGAACTGGTACTCATCTTACCTTGTGCTTGACACACCTGCAGTTACAGGAAAGAACAAAGAGCTTCAGTGTCTAAATTTAAGGAAGCCAAACCAATAGCTTAATCTCTCTAAGTCTGGTCAGTATTATCAGCACAGCTCCTCCTAATTGGACTTGTTGGTGAAAAACAAACAAAGCAAACTGAATTTCCCTCCATGTAGGGCTCCCTGGGTGACTTGAATGTTTATTTCCATTTCCTTTGATGGGCTCAGTATGTTGGTATCCACACAGTCTGATAGTTGGAGATAACACCAAAACTTTGAGTCTAGCTTAGACCCTGATTTAGAATAAGCTGTAAATGTGTGCAGCTTGTGTGCAGGCCTGCATTACCTGCATTGCCTGTTTTGCTTCTTCTGGTCTCTGTTCACTTCTGGGAGAAGGGAGGCACCCTCCTGCATTATTTGGGGGATGAGAATAAAATGTACACAGTAATGTGAATGATCTGAAAGGGCCTCATTGACCCAGTAGGATTGAATGGCTTTCAAGTGAACAAGCCAGGCAGCTAGTGCAGGGGTAGTGCTGTGTTTTCCTCAGTCTCTGCAAGGAATTAACTTCAGCAGAATAATCACAAAAACACTTTCACAAGTAGCCTAATGATATTTGTGTAATAGCTAGTGGTATTTATTTTTTTTTGAAAAACAGGTTGATAAAGTGGGATGGAGTTCAAAGCACCTAGTTCCTTTCTTAAAACTGTTAATGACCTGGATTTTATCCTTTTATATTGTCCTCAGAAGGATATTGGAGCGTATTTTCCAGAAATGGCTCACTAGTGTTTTAGATGTCTCATAGGTACGTAGATAAGAAGGAAAAGATTGATATCACTGTAGCCTAATTCTGAACAAGATATCAAGATACTTTTCCCCAAAGCACTTTCTAACCACTTATTCTGCTAAATTTCTGTGAATGCCTTGAGAATATAGTGTAGCTTTGGGTTCTTCTGCACGTGGAATTGTTCTTGAAGGAGGCAGATGCAGTTTTCCTTGTCCATAAATAACTTCATATGTAAACAAGCACTTAGTGATACTCTACAAGAATTCTGGGAAGACACAGCACAATAAAAACATAGATTTACAGGGATGGTTTTTTGCATGGCTGCAGGAGGATCTCTGCTCCACCGTTACCCTCTGCTCTGGTGCACCTCCTCCCCTCCTCTCTCCTCTGACCTCAGTCTCTGTGTGGCTGTTTCTGTCACATTCCACTCCTCTCTCTGATGCAGGATCCCAGCACGTTGTTTTTTCCCCTCTAAAATCTGTTGTCGCAGTGTCAGATCCACCATCGCTGATGGGCTCAGCCTTGGCTGGAGCTGGGGAAGCTTCTGGCAGCTTCTCCCAGGAGGCACCTGCTGCTACCAAAACCCCGCCACACAAAGCCAATACATTCCTCATCTTAACTGCATACGTAACTTAAGAACAATTTTCATATAATAAATATTATTCACTTTATAATAAGGATACTCTGCAGCATGAGCTGATGTTCTTTTCAGAATGAAGACATGCTTATTAAGAACTTACTGCATGGCTTCAGCTTAAAACCTGGTGCGATTTTATCTGACTTTCATCTGATTTTAATTCAAGAATTCGCTTGCATATGTAAAGTCATTTAAGTTAGTTTCTTCTCATTATCTCTACAGCCCTGTGAGTAATTGCTGCTGTCTGTGAAAGAGTATGTATTAATATTTGCAGCATGAGCTGATGTTCTTTTCAGAATGAAGACATGCTTATTAAGAACTTACTGCATGGCTTCAGCTTAAAACCTGGTGCGATTTTATCTGACTTTCATCTGATTTTAATTCAAGAATTCGCTTGCATATGTAAAGTCATTTAAGTTAGTTTCTTCTCATTATCTCTACAGCCCTGTGAGTAATTGCTGCTGTCTGTGAAAGAGTATGTATTAATATTTTGTTAGACAAGACAGTAACAGATGACTTTTTACTCTGATTTTCACAGACTGCTAAACGTGATAAAGGGTAACTTTTCCAAAAAGGCCAGTGGCTTTGAACTCGCAAGCCCATGTGACAAGTAAACAGGGTTCTTGATTTAGAATATTCCATGTGGAACATATTGTGATTAGATTCCTAACGATGATGAAATAGTGCCATTAATACACAAGGAAAATAGCCAGAAATTTCATTTCAAATCACAGCAAACAGAAGATCTGTCTGCATCATGACATTTGATGCCAGCCTTATTTTCACCTAATCAAATTTGTTTTAATGAATAGCAAATAAAAAAATTAGAAACATAACATTTTGATTTGAACCTGTGACCTTTGTTCCCAGAAAATCTCTGTATTTTCTGCTAAGAAGTTTGTACTCTGGATGGAAAAAAAGTGGATTAATATCCCACCAGTCAGCACTCTGTGCATGTAGATCCCTTTGGCTGTAATTGTTCTTAACCTGGTTCACTGCACTCTGCATAAAGTGTGAAGTCTCTTGGTAGGGGAGTACATAGATCTGTTTATTCTGAGAAACTTGTGAACTGCCGTAATTCATTTCAGATTTATAGTTTCACCGTCTTTAAATTGATGTAGTTTTTTACAAGGAAATGAACCACCAATATTTTTTTACAAACCAATGCAATTTAATGCTTATAGAATTTATCTGCCTGTGGATCGGCGGCGTAGCACAATTTTAATTACACCTACCACACTCCACTGAATTCTCTCATTCTGTAGCAAAATCTTATCAGAGTAAAGGTCCGTGAGATGTGTTGAGCTCTGCTGAGCCCTAAGTCACAAGGTTTGCATTTTCATCATTAAAAAAAAGAATAAAGCGAATCATTTACACTTTTGTCTCAGAGGGAAGTGATACTTATTATCATACAGAGAATTAATGGAGAATACAAACTACTAAGTGCCTGTGTGGTTAAGAAATCAAGTGCAAAACCTGCTAACAAATGTGATTAGAGAAAAAGGAAGGAAGTGTTGAAGCAGGTCAGGAACACTGTAGTGAAATAATTATTGTCAGTTGTTCATTATGTATTAATTCATGGTTACGTGGGTTTTACTACTTTCTTTGCAGTGCAGATACAGCTCTCTGGTAGTAAGGCTTTGTATCAGGCCACTCATTCTTAACAGCAGTATTTTCTGGAAATGTAGATATGAATTCATTTCAGCTGCCCTTATTGATGTATCTAAGAGGCAAGGAAACTAATGAAAGGAGGTCACGTACCATGGCAAAGAGCTGCAAGTGCTTCTGCAGATGCTGTCCCTGTGCCTTGTTAAATACACAAGTGCTGTTTCTGTGCAGCAATTACAGAGGGCGGAAAAGGCTTCAACACCTATACTTTAATTGCCTCAAAAGAATTTTTCCCAATTTCCAAATAAACAAACCCGCAGAGAGGAATTATTTGTATCAAGAAATATTTTCCTTTATTGCACTGAGATACGCTGGAGACATTTCGAACAAAGGCTGTGCAACCTGTTTGCTGAGCTCCCTTTCATACCTGTTGAGCATGCACATCAGCTCAGAGTAGCAGAGGTGGTGATTCCTACCTGCTTTGGCACAGAACTGAGAGATGGGCTGAAAAGAGAGACCCAAGGGAAAGGCTTGGCAGTTCCCTGAGTGACCTGCCCAGTTACCGGTCACACAGCAGCGGAGTGCCCCCAGCTGCTCCTTGGAGGTTTAGTTTTGTGCAAAGGAAAATATTTAAGGGCGACTGGGAGATGGCTTTGGCCCATGTGACTTTGCAGAAATACATGGGCTTAGCTGCTGGGACATAGGAAATCTGAAACAAAGCAGGTTTTGTTAATTCTATCACTTAGAGCACTGTTTATTTTCTTATTTTTCTTATATAATTATTCACTGATAGTAGTAGTTTGTCTTTCCCTTACAAGAGTAGAAATACATGTGCAATATAGGAAGGAGGGGTAATTTCAAGGAGTTCTTAGGAAGATTTAGTGATTTTGATTTGAAGTGCATCTGTAAGTGACTGGAGGGAAGACAATCTGAGATAGAGATCTTAATCGATGTGCTGTCATCCACCATTCTGCACTCCTGGGTGTGCATTGTAACAGCTCCAAAGCTTGACAGCAGCAGTAGTGTAGCACAGTGGTATGGTACTTCTCTAAGTACAGGTGGGCCAAGCACAGATGGCTAAATTGCATCCTGTACAGCCTTTTGGTTAAACAAATATGGAATAGTTTCACAGATACCTCTAGATTTTTTTTCCAGATTTACAGTGAAGTAAATGATGCCATGAATTTTGGATTGTCTCTTTACCTCCTCATCACTCATCCCACTTAGTGGGTTTTCTTTCTGACACTGCACCAAATTGGTTTATTCCTTTTCTTATCCTTTGCAAAATATTTTTTATAAATCTGGAAGGGGTTATGTAGTTCTCTATTTTAAGATAGCTTTCTTTTCCCAATTGCTTAAGACAGTAAAGGAGTCACGTATTTGCTATGCCCATTTCATGTAAGTGGAATAAGATGATTTTTCAGCAAAAATTTACAATTGATGTGAAGCCAAGAGAAGAAACAATTCTGGCAATGCTAGTTAAAAGGGTGACAGTACAGACCAGCAGTATGGGCAATCAATCCTACAGTCAGTGCCTCGGTGCCTAGTTATCATGCATTTGTCTTAGTTTAACGCATGTTAAAGCTGAGTTTAAAGGAGGATTCTGACATGACTTTGCAGGTGTTTACAGAGTTTCTGGCAGGTATGACAGGAAGAGCTGAAGATACTTGTTTCAGAATTTCGCAACTGGATAATAAAGGCTGTCACCATTAACAGAGGGAAATCGATGATGGCTTAGTAGGGGGGCATAATTAGAAGTAAAATAGAAACTGGAAAAGGTCCTGAAACAGAGACTTGCAGCTTGTGTGTGATGCAGGGGGGACTGGGAGGCTGGTGGGGACATGCAGGCAGCAGAGGCCGGTGTGGTCAGTGTGAGGAGCTGGGGTGTGTCATCTTTACAAAACTATCCTCACAGGAGTTTTTTGAAAGGATGTGAAGAGGAGATGGTAAGATTCCGAGGAAAGAGAGTGAGAATAGTCAGGAGGAAAGCTGATGAAAGCTTCTTATGTGTGAGAATGGATTGGAAAAGTCATGTTTGTAACCACCATTTACAGAGACTTTGGAAAAGATGTAAGCAGAGATGAAGCTTGAAACTGTCCCAGGAAAGGCTGCAGCCCAACCCAAGAGTAACAGAAGGAGGGTGGGAAAAGATCACTACTGGAGGGCTTTGGACACTGGAGAGGAACGATGAGGAGCTCACTGCTGGCTGTGGGGATCTTAAGCTGACAAGTTGGCATTTGTGAGGAGATGTGTGAAACATGGACAAAAATTTCAATTTGATGGGAAAAAGTCAATCCATCAGTCTTTCACATGTGTGTGTTGGAAAGCAAGCTGTTTGTGTTTGCGGAGGACGAGAGAAGGACGAGGACAGAGGACAGCTCCAGATTGCTGCAGAGAGCACGGACAGGACATGTAGAAGACAGGCAGAAAAATGTGGGACACAGAACTATGGGAGACAAGATTCTTGAGAAAACTGTGCTGAAGGTAGCTGAGAGTTGAAGAAATAGAGAAGGAGTAGTTGGCGCCAATGTTAAGCAGACACAGGCCATTTGAAATGAATGGATCTACCACTAGTGATGTGCAGAAAGTGGATGCTGAGCTGGAGAGGAAATCTGGGTGGTACTTTGGGCTGGAACCCACGGCACTGGGCAGGGAGTGCAGCGAGTGTCCAGACAACGGGGAGGTTGCTGGGGTTTGTGGTGGACCTGTAGTAGGTAATGAGAAATTATTTCCCATTTTAAAGGGAGAAGTCATAGCGATTCCTATAGTAAAGAGCTTTTATTCACAGAATTTCACAAATTCACTCTGATGACAGGGACAATGACATAATTGGGAACATCTGTAGCATTTGCCCAGGCAACACTAGTTAACAAAAGATATGTTTTTCTGATTGATTAAAATATATCAAACTGTTTGAAAGTGAACTGGTGGTGAGAGCAAAGGGAGAGAAAAGACAATCACTTTCATTTTCTAAACAAGGAGAATAATGATCTTTAGAATCCAACACAGCAGCTATTGAATTTTTTATTCTGATACCATAAAAGATACGGATGTACAACAAACACAACTCCCACAAAGGCAACTAGGTGAAAAAGGCTCACTGAGACGTGGATAACTGAATTTCCTCTTGCAGAAAGAGTGATTGGCAGATCAATAGCCAAAAAAATCCACCTCTTGAAAAGTCTGTGAATGTTCAGCTACCACTGTACTGCAGATCTCAGTTCATCTCTTTGAGCACTTCTTCCCCTCGTAGGAGCTCAAGAATGACTTTATTAATCTTTCTTGACCTGTTGACCTTTACATTTATTTCCTAGAGTATGGATTTACTTACTTTTGAGAGTTCCAAGTTACTGTACGTGCGTATATATTCCATCATACTGTATATACACTGTAACGTGGAGAGAATTGATAAAGATTCTTTTTCCTTTTGCTTCTTTTAAAAAGTGCATATAGAGGGTACTGAAAGGGGAAAACAAACATTTCTTGTTGAAAAGCAGGTCAGCTCAGGAGCTGAGCAACCAATTTGTAAGCTGTGAGCCACTGCCAGAGGTAAGGTTCCCCTCCACGACCCTAGCAGCCTTTCTCTGTTCCCTGTTCTCATTGTGCCCTGATGTTGGCTCATATAACACATCTCTCACGTCTGCAGTAAATCCCAAAAAAAAAAGTCCATTCTTTTTATTGGGCTTTTGCTCGCTGCCTTGCAAAGGTTAGCACAGGCTACCCCAGCTCTGAACTTACTCCCCGCTCAGTATGTAATTGCGGTGAGTTATGTTGCCTCCACACTTACAACTGTCTGCTGGTGACTGATGACACATCACCTCCACCTCGGTAGTGTCTTTAAGAAATTCTTTAGACTAATGCTTCGTGCTGCTCCCTTGTGACTGTTCGCTGTAAATAAACCAGTGCCCGGGTTCGCTTCTCCTCCAGCGTCTCCCATTCACGGTACCTCTGACGTAGGAAAGTATATAGTATACATGTTTTCATGAAATAGGAGTGCATAAGTTTGGTGGGGTTTTTTTAAAATTATTTCTGAAATTCTGTAACACAGTAAAACGCCTTTTAGGTTGAGTTAACATTTTCACTTTATAATTTTGACAGTGCAATATAGTACAACTGAATTCATCAGGTTTTCCTACTTTTCTGTACAGAGATTTTGAGGTCCTCAGTTAAACCATCCTATTTGCAGACTGATTGCTAGAGAGGGAATGTATTATTCTGTGTTTAAATTATCTTGCTGGGAACAGATTTTAATTTTTTTTTGTATGGAGTCCTGTGGATATATAACTTATTCAACTATGTTTTCAAAATGTTTTATATTTTCATCTGTGTTTACATGAAGCATCCTCGCTTCTGCCCAGAGTGAGTCAGGAGTGCCAGCGTCTGACATTAGGGCTTGGACTCTTTTTCCAGGAGCCAGTGAACTAAAATTGGGATGATTTAACACCTTACTTAGGGATACCAAAGTACTTAGCATGCTGAGGATCCCATTCGGTCACTCTGGTCGTGGTGGATATGAGAGCAGAAGACGGTTTAGGAGTAATCTTTGTTTTTATGGGATAGTCAAGGACCCCACTGTGCTTCTGGAATGTACAGATAAATGTGTAGTGCGGGGAATGGGTTCTTTTCCCCATGTCTTGTTTAGTAGAAAATAAGATCTATATCTACACCATATGAAGAAATCCAACGTGTATCCAGCCTGGAGAGCTGCAAGTGCTGCTTTCTTTGGCACTGGGTGAAAAAGGAACAGGAAGAAGTATTTAATCCCCGTGTGTGACACTGCTTAGATAAACACTTCCCAGATTAGCTATCAAACCGTTAACTTCTGCACTCAGTTGTGGTCTGCTGCTTCATATGAAGTTTTGGTTGAACTTCCACGTTTTCTCTGAAGGAGGAGGCTGAGAAGAGACCTTATCACTCTCTACAACTACCTGAAAGGAGGGTGTAGTGAGGTGGGTGCTGGGCTCTTCTCTAAAGTAACAAGTGATAGGACAAGAGGAAATGGCCTCAAGTTGCACCAGGGGAGGTTTAGGCTGGATGTTAGAAAAAAATTTCTTCACTGAAAGAGTGGTCAGGCATTGGAACAGGCTGCCCAGGGGAGTGGTGGAGTCACCATCCCTGGAGGTGTTCAAGAACCATGGCGATGTGGTGCTTAGGGACATGGTTTGGTGGGTTAGGTGGTATTGGGTTGGACTTGATGATCCTTGAAGTTTTTTCCGGCCTTGATAATTCTATGATTCTATGACTGGTTATGTATGTATACCAATCAAAGTTACATTCTCTGTACCAGGACACTTGTTTTCTTATCTCTTTTTTCTATAAGATACTGTTTTCCAGTGAAGCCAAAACCAGCAAAGGTCAGGATTTGTGCAGTAACGTGAGCTGTGAGTACAAAGAGGGAGCTGGAATAGAAGCTGGAAGGCAGCTGTTAACCATGGCAAGCTCTCTTCTTTCTTCTCACGATCCATCTCTTGTTCATGAAAGAATATTAACATCCTCTATATATACCCTCTCTATATACACTGTTGGAAATGTGTAATGTTGCTCTTAATAACAACATTCCATTATTTTCTATCTCGCAGTTGTCAATAAATCATTTGTTAAATGAATCAGGCCTGGTGAACTTGTACTGGCAAGATTGATTTCTGCGTGACATTTCTTGAGGAAATGAATTAAATCTTAGAAAGAAAAATGTGTGCACAGTGGCAAAGTGTACTTTCCCAGAGAGGGTATTTATGATGAATAGAAGGAAGATAGAGTACACATGCTTCAAAGAACACATTCTTGTAATGATGCACAGTACTAATGTGATGTGAAGTAAAGATGGTAAGATCAGAAGCTTTCAGTGCAGAATGATTACCGTTTCCTTTGAAAGCATTATTTACTATAAATTCCTGAGCTACTTTTAGAAATACATTGAGTTCTTTCATTGTAATTTACATAAGTCCTTATTTTTTTGTGTCTCCTCAGTATCTGTCAAAATAATTGGGCTTTCAGCAGTGCTTTTTACAGACAGGTGGATATGAACCCAGGTGATTTTTTCTCTTTGCTACTTGCTGTTACGACAACTGAAGGATGCTCCTCTTGAGTTATTGCTTGTGTGCTCTGTGATTCCACCTGCTATGCAAAAGAGTGAATGTGTGTGTCCTTCACCTGTTGTAACATAGATACTTAAATCCGATCTCCTCTTGCTGTCAGGGAAGGTTTCAGGAAGAAGAAAAATTTCCCAGGGACTTTTTTCTTAACATTGTAAGTGCATTTCTCTTGTGTTTAGTTATTTAGAGCTATAGCAAATGAAGAAAACATTTTCAAAAACTGATGTTTGTAAAAATATTTGAGAACTTTACACTTGAAAAAAGTGTAAAGTTTAATTTCTTACATTGAAAGGCTTAGGTACTGTTGTGTGGAAACAGGGTGAAGCAGTGCCTGTTAGAAGAGCACAGCCCCACTGTCTCTACTGTTGTAGCTTAGTTTGAAAATATTGGGTTGAATTCCAAATCCGTTTGACAACCAATTAGCCAAGAAAATATTATGCAGTGAGCTGAAATCTACACTGTTTCAATTTATGTGGGTGTAAATCTCAACTAGTCCACTTGATCTGTATATAATGTAATTCTGTGCATTTCAGCTTCACCGTGGAATAAAGGAAATGCAGTGTTTTGTGGAACAGTCCTGATAAAACAGTAATCCAACTATCAAACTGTGCAAAGTACATGCAGATCATTCATGTCTGCCTTCTTCCACAGGGTTTAGTTGAGTTTAAGGCAAATACTTCCACTTATAAATAATGCTGATATTTAAGCAGTTGTGTTTGCACTGTGGAAGTATATCACCAGGTTTTTTCTCAGATCCTTGGCTGACCTGTCTTGTGTTTGGCTGTTGGAATACACATCAGCATTTCTGCTGAAAGAGAATACCTAATGCAAGTCTGCATGACTGTAGGTAGTTATTGGTCCAATGAATTTGACTGTAGTTGAGAGCCCTGGGACAGGAGACACACCCCAAAACCACCTTCACCTCTCTACACCCTATTACCCTGTTTATCGCTTCTTTCCTCCTTCCCCACAGAAGTGAGCCAACCTCCATCGTCACTGACAAGTCAACAAGTTCTCCCTGAACTCCCTTAAAGCGTTGTACTCTCACACCTCTATTGTAGAAAAGTTTAAATTTGGTGCATTGGTCTCTCAGTATCCCTGCTTTTCTAGATGAACACCAAAAAGTACCCCCTCAAACTCCGTTACTATAAGTGTTTATATCATCACTCCTAAACAGATTTGTATAAATTTTTCACATACTTATTATTAATTATCATCTCTTGCTTGGAAACCAGGAGTAAAATAACTTCTAACCCACGACACCTCCCTAGATAGAAAGCACCCCCTTGTGCCCAAGCCATTTGTAAATACACACTGAGAACAAGGACTTGATAGCACCAGCGGTGCAGCGCTGCTCTGCTCGCCAGAAGGAAATGATAAATGAGAAAGATGAAGAATTGTTATTTAGGATGGGACATAATGGTTCTGTTTTACGTGGGTGGTTTTCAGAAACTGAATGGATAGTTTGACATCACTGTGAGTACTCCACAAAACACCGTTCAGTTGATGCCCATTACCTGTGCTGTGTACCTGCTCAGGTGGTTTTTTCCCAGATGAGAGATTATCACTAGAATCAAGGGAAGCATTAAAGCTTTCTTAGATTACTCAGAATAGTCTTAATAGCCCTAATAGGTAAATTTATCCGGCTTCACATTCGGGTTTTACCATTAATTAGTATTGCTCATACATCATTTTACTCATTTGGATTTATTTATCTAAATTTAACATCAATACTTTAAGCCATTCCACAGGTTATTTTTTTAAACAAGAGTTGATTATCAAATTTATTAAATCCTTTTGGGACCAAGTTTATCGACCAAACTGCATTCCTCTATTAGCCACACAAAAATCAAGCCACCCAATTCTGCCATTGGTCACATTGGCTAGCAGAGGACTGAAATTTAGGACACTTTCATCCTGGAGGATAATTGTGGGTACAATGTCTGACTCTTTCACTTAAAAAAGTAGAATTATACTGACTAAGTGTGTAGATTTGTGGATACCAGCTATGGTCAGTCGTAGCACACGTAGCAGGAAGTTATTTTTAATCCTTTGCAATGATGCAGACACAAAACAGCCTGCCAGTTATTAGCTTATGGTAAAATAATGGGACTTTGTTCTTTTAATGTAATGACTACTTTTTCTGAAAATGTCAGGGATAGCAAATATTGTACTAAAGGCCAATAAGTACCTGTAATTCTGCAGGTATGTTAATTTCCTGCTTTTAATGTCCAAGAGCTTGTGACAAAATGGGATTAAGTACATTGCCACTCTGTAGTGAATTAAAAAATAATAATAATAAAATTAAAAGGTCCAGCGTGTGAAAAGATACCCTTGCATCTTTGAGGAGCGTCAGAGGAATAATGAAATCTAAAATGCACAAGGCTATTTTTGGAGGGAGACCGAATAATACATTCCAAAAGTCCTTCAGTGTACTGCACCTGGAGAAATCAGACTCAACTTTCAGTTGCACCCAAGTGAATTCAGAATCTTGGAAAAGCAGAATCAGGCCCATGCTCTAATTCTAATCGTACGGTCTAAAGGTACGCAAATGCCCAGGTAAATAATCTAGCCAAAATACTGCGTTAAATAAAAGATGAATTCCTGTAGATAGGTCTGTATGGTATAGGAGAAGCCTGTCAGAACCACAGCCTCGCTGTTCCTGCGGTGTTCCCAATAAAGAGCTGCCGCTGGAAAGCTGCTGATGTCTGCACAACATATAATTTTATCTGGAGCTCCGGATCCTTGGACCTACAGGATGCCTTGCTGGACCTTTTACAAAATTTGTTAATTGCGAGCACTTTGAGAGCATTGATCCATGGCTGCCCTGATTAAATCATTCTTCTGAAGAGCACCGATGAGGGCTGGCAGGCGATGGGTCTGGAAGAACTGCGCGAGATCTATGTTCAGACGGGTGCCGCTGGCCCCCCGCCCAGAAGGGTACTCAGCAGGTACCGTTCCAGCTATTTAATTTTCTGCAGAATGGCTAAAGTTGAAATTAAATTCAGATTGTTTTCACTTTGGCTTAAGCCATCAGCAAGTCAGTCAGCATCTAGGCTTGGGAAAGGGGCTCTGCTTCCCAGCCAGCCTTCTCTCCTGTTCTTTACTTTTGTGCTCGCAGGCTTGCCTGGTCTTCGGGGAGATGATAATAATTGCTTCTACAAAGGCTTACAACTACCCTACAATACACCCTGTAAGCCTGGCCGCTTTCAAAGCTTTCTCAGCTGCATTTCCCAATTGTTTTTTTTAAAAAAAAAAAAAAACAAAATCCTTTCATACAAGCCATTTTTATCCTTTTCAGAATTGCTCAGCTTTATGGTTTTCATAATGCCACAGGATGGTTTTGATCTCATTTGCCACTTTTTTTTGGGGGATGTTAAATATTTTAGTAATGCAAATATTTTAAAAAATTAGGACATTTTCAATAATCATATCCTTGAATACACAAACTCAATCCTCCCTCTAAAAGACTTTAAAAATATACAAATGCACATGAAGGACTGAGAAAAAAAATTGACATTTCGTTAAATCATTCTTCAGAATGCGCATTAGGAGGGGATTTTTGCAACTGCTTTCCGTACTTTTTGAACTTACGGATTCCCACAGCATCTAAGGGGCCAGGTGCTCATTAGTATGTTCATCTCATACTTTATACCATTAAATGAAGTTTTGTAGCTATAGGAGGTACATGTCACAGTAGGTAAACAACAGACAGTGGGGTTTTGAGCCTTTTTTTTTATCTACAGCCTTCCCTGACACACAGCTCATCTTAACTACCCTATCCTCTTTCTAATCCCAGGGAAGTTAGCTTTGTGCTTTAGCAGCACCCCAGCTCTTCAGTCCAGAAGCAGAGGCTGTAACTGCTGAAGCATCAGTGACTCTCTCAGCCCAAAGCACCAAAGCTTGTTAAAAATTCAGGCACTCCACCACTTTTCCCGTGAAATCCAGAGAAGTTCCTGAGCACTGGTTCTGTAAGGGCAGAGCTCCTCCCTCATTTCCCACCCAGCAAAGGTCCCATCATCTGGGGAGTTTCCAGAGTTGCTCACACCACAGGAGATGGTTGTCTAACCAGAAGCCAAACCCCTGCTTGTGGTGCACATCCTTCATTGTCAAAGTAATCTTGGAGTAGTATATTTCTAAACACCTTTGTTAATACGATGCACTGGAGCATCAATGAACCAACCCAGCCAAGTGTGTGTGCTGACGTGCCGATGGATGTTCACTCCTGTGAAGTTCATGGCGCACTGCGCTGGTGTAAACTGGTATCAATAAAATCCTACTCAGATCATAAATACATGCAAATTTTATTCTCAAAATATGTTGTATTTTCTTGCTAAAATTACTTCTTCATTCGATTGTTTCATATTGCCCTGAACGCCGCGTTACCAGGCTGTATTTCCTGGTGGTGTTTGTGCGTTTCTTGATTTTGCAAGGTGCAATAGTGCAGAGAGAGTTCTGATTCCCTTCCAGGGGATCTTTGCAATCCACTGGGGAGCAATGTCGTCTCATTTGCACTTTCTTATTGCATTTCAGTCAGTTTTCCCAACAATTTGCTGGAGGAATTCCCGTGGGACATTTTCAAATGCTTCTAGCCCCATGCTGTCCAACAACTCCTCATTTTCTCTTCTAAGGTTGTCTGTGGTTTCTCATTTAAGAATAATTCATCACATGGCAACATTTTACTTTAATGATGCCATGGTGGTATCAGATGTGATAGCATTCAGCAGGGAACAAAGAAAATAAGTACAGGGATATACAAAGTATAAAAGAAAAATCAGCCGATATGCAAAAAAGTTAATGAGGAGGAAAATATCTTCTAGCATGCACTGGCTCACCAGTATCTCTCTCTCCATCCTGCTCAAGCATGGGCAAATTGGATTTATCTGTCACTTTCCAAGGGTCCCTGAGGAAGCAAATAAGATGGTGGAATCCGGTAAAAATGAAGTGAATCTCCTCAGTTGCTTCCACTTTTTTTTTTTTTTTTTTTGTTCGTAGAGTT
>WKFP01014840.1:1963951-1982392 GCA_011057875.1 Pterocles orientalis | reverse complement strand
AAAAAAAAAAAAAAAAAAAAAAAAAAAATCAAAACCTTTTCTCATTAAAACAAACAAACAAAAAATCTCCAAGCTCATTAATTTATATTTGAACAAACTT
The DNA here is from genome assembly GCA_011057875.1 of Pterocles orientalis. Classification (NCBI taxonomy): domain Eukaryota; kingdom Metazoa; phylum Chordata; class Aves; order Pterocliformes; family Pteroclidae; genus Pterocles; species Pterocles orientalis. The sequence goes on along the minus strand of WKFP01014840.1, from coordinate 1,982,292 downwards.
AAAGAGATGGAGTAGTTTCAGAAGAACAGAACTGTGTAAAAGAAACAGTTTTATCCTATGAGCCACTCACAAATTCATGCATTTTAAAAGAACAGTATCAAATAATAATTAATATCCCTGTTTACTATGACTCTTAAAAATTATCTATGTAAGAAGTATCTTACATTTCATTTCATATATAACCACATTTTCAACCTCTTTTCAGAGAAGCGTTGCATTTGCTTACACTCTAACACAGGCATTCTGTGAAATCATCTTATGGTTTTACTTTTTTCTCTATATATAATCTTCTAATTTATGTTGTTGGCTGTTGCTTTCCCGCTGCGATTGAACATAAATAGATCTGCCCATTTCTTCTCAAATACTGTCAAATTACTAATTTTACTACCCAAGTTTTGCTCTTTCAAGCTCAAGGCCATTTTCATTATGGAAGCTAGCAGCTGTCCTTATCGTCAACAGCTCAAGTTATTTCCAACTATTGTAATTCAGAACATTTTTACTGAAGAACAGAATCTAAAATTTCTCTCTGTTCAGCTCTAGAAAGTGGAGCAAAACAGCCTCCTGGAAGTGGAAAAGTTCCGCAAGTTTTCTTAACACTTTCAGGTGTGGCTTTTTAAGGTCTGTAGGAAACAATTCTGTCTAAAACTCTAAATGTACACACTATGTTTGCCTGAAAGTAATCATCCTTCAATTACCTCATCTTAACACCGGTGAGTTTTGGTTCTCCTCGTAGTGATGAGTACAAATGCCTGAGAGCACCGTACCTGCCAAGCTGTTAGCAGCAGAGTCGGGAACCTGTGAAAACCTCCCATAGACGGGGAGCTGTGGGTCTGCTTAAAGTCCAACCAGCGTTCAGTGTTGCTGAAAACTGGGACAGCCTGTCCAATGCCACTTCTCTTGAATGAGGACATGAGGGTGAGCTGGTAAATGAATTTTGGGAGGCTAAGAGCCATGCAGGACATGATGTTTTCAGTAGCACTAGCTATGGCCAAAATGTCACGAGGGAGGTGACTCCCACAAGCCCTCCTGCCCAGTTCCAGCAGACCCCCAGCATCGTTATAGTTTGGATGTGTTTAAAATAAGCCTCCAGGCTTCTTAAGCATCTGGCAAAGATGAGCTATCCAGGGTTTTCAGAATTAATGCAAGCACAAAGGGAACTGGCATTAAGTACTGTGAAAGCAGATGTACGCTTTGCCTACAGCTTTGGAGAGCGAGCTTTGTAGCTCTCAATCTTTGTTCGTACAATTCTGGCTGAGCGTCGTGTTTTAAATGTACCGTTTTAAGGATGCTTCAGATCAAAGCCTATTTCGTCTTCCCAATAACTTAGCTGCTCCTGTAATCATCTCAAAGTCTGAATTGCAGGATCTTGGCATCTGCTGCTGTATTTATAAGACAAGGCAAAACAAACGACAGGAGGATCAGAGGTGGTTATCAGCATAGGTGTCAACCCTGGGGAAAAATAGCCAGCGAATGCCAAAAACACAGTATGACAAATATTCCCATGTAGAAATTTGTCGTGAAATGTCGGTGACAATAGGAGGGATTTTAAATGAAAGACGTTCATTATTGAACCAGGAAGGCATGTTTGGAAGGCAGTACCTTTCTTTACAGTAATAGTAAACAATCCATTGTTTTCTACTTCATAAAATTATTGGCATAATACTTCATTTTTTATTGTTATAAGAGGCCTCAATGAAAGGAGCAAATTAGAGCATTGCCCCTTCCAGCCAAGAACGGTGAAATATTTGTGAAGGTAATTATCACCACCATTGCATCACCAAAATATCACAAATAAAACACTTGGAGTCATCTACAAGTCACATGTACATATGTATGTCTATATGCATGTGTGCATAGCTGCGTTTGAAGTAGAGGGCTAGCACAGCACTGAATTTATCTTGATGTTTGCTTTCAAATCAGTCTTTAGAAAACACTTTGTATTTTGCATGGCTTGGGAGCAGACCCCCACTCCCTGAAAGCTGATAATTTTTTTTTTTTTACTTTAGTTTTAAAGCCTGTTGTGATAATCCACATGCATACGGACACAGTTATAGCAGGATGAAATAAGTTGCATCACTACGAGAGAAAATGTAGTGATGTTTGTGAGAGAAAGCTGTGTTAAAATTGCCACATCTTCTTTTTATGCAAATAATAATATAAAAATTAGTGCAAAAGATGAGTGTTATCTCCTGTCAGCTTCCATGCTAAGATACATTTATGTCAAGCCTTTTTAAATACTGTTATTCCAGTGTTTTTAAGTAAGTGTTTTACCATATAACTTTGCAGCTAGTTGTCATGTTAAGTCTTCAAAAATACGGAAATTAGACTTTTTTTTTCCATTCTGAATTGATGAAGCTATGCCTGTCCTATTTGTAACTGCAGGAATATGATATCGCTATTAAGCAGGTGACCTAATATTAGTGACATATTTCTAAGCTGAATTCTGTCTTGGTGGTTGGAAAAGGGCACTAACCTCAGTGGCTAAATATGCATTTTGAAAGCTTTTTGTTTTATTTCTTTTTTTTAATTTCTCTACTTCTGCAGTTTCCTCTACAGTACAGAAAGAGTTGGAACTAGCCCAGCTCTCAGGGAATGTTCCCATTCTAGCCATTCAGGGAATAGGGACTTTGCCCCTCAGTCTCTACCTAAGAGACTATTTCGTATTGTATAACAATAACACGAACCCAAAGAACCAGTGTCTCTACGTGTAATTGGTAATAACCTAGTACTATTTGTAAGACTGATGGTTATAATAACAATTGTAAAGCTAAGGCAACAGATACGTGCCAGATATATGCCAGAGAAGCCCAATGAAACACTTTAAGCACGTTCTGGGAGCCTGGTTGCCTAGCTTGCTAAGTGTGAAATACAGTGTAATATGTCACTGTGAATTTTTCTGGACAATGTGGACTCCTTGCTTGTCACTTAGTACTGGAACATTACAGCAGCAAGCGAGACATTAAAGCAGTAATGTACTTCCTTAGTACTGGGCTTTGCTGAGAGTTAACTGCAGTATGAGCTATAAGGCTTATTTTGTTAGTGGCTGGAGAGTTTACAATATTGTTTTGCTAGGCTGGAGTAAAAATGGGATGTGAGAGAACATTCAATATTGATTTAATCTTGTGCTCCTACAGGTAAAGTCAGTTTTAATGTTGATTTCTGGCACTGAGCACTTTTGAAAGTCTCTCCCCAAAAGAGTGAAATTAAATATTATATTGTTAATTTTCACCACCCATGTTGATAGATTACTATCTCTAGAGCTGGAAAAGTCCATAATGGAAGCACGCCTATAAAAACCTGAGCCTTTACAGCATGCTAATGGCTTTCCATTAGGCCAGATTAATGTTTTTTGCTTGGTGAAAATAGGTATTTAGCAACAGTGCTTTCAGTTTGTTAGGATTAAGTAACTGCTGGACCAATTGCCTCACCCGTGGGAATAAATCTGCACTTACAGTTAAATCACTTCTGCAGGATGATTCATAAAACATCTGCAGATTCAGATCTGAGGGCGTCGGTTGGATCCAGGAGCAAATAGATCCTCCTCCTGCATCCGCGTTGCGGTGGCTCAGAGAAGGGACAGATCCTGACGCTGCTCGTGGTCCCGCAGCCACCTCAGAGGCAGGGCACTGCACACTGGGATCGAATTGGCAAGCTGGATGTTAACCAACCTGTCCCACCATCCCGGTGTGTAACAGCGGCGATACCAACCTGCCGTGTGCGGAAGTCACAAGCTACGCAATGGGTGTCATCAAAGTGTATCGGCAGTGACGGATCCAGGAATTAGTGTTAGGTGGGGACCTAGTATTCAGGTTGCTAAGGCTGAGCTCTCAGTGACATGAATGGCAAGGATGAAGTCTTGTGTTTTTTCCCTTTTTAAAAGGTGTAAAAGCCAGATTTTCTTACCTTGAAGAAGATATACAGGGAAGTGAAAATGCTTATTTGCATCTGTTTGCACTTGTGGCTTTTTCACAGCAGTGGGGTTTGAAATGGTTGTTGGCAGTTGGCTGGACAGATTTCAGTTGCTAGAGAGGTTCCTCCCTTGGGGTTTCTCTTCATCCCAGATTTTTTAATCCATGCTTCAAGTCATGTCAATATCTGTATTGTTTGCTACCTACGTATATTCTCCTTATAGATCTTCAAATAGCAAGAGACCCATTATCACATCTATTCCTCCTACAGCCTTATTCTTCTCATCTGAGAAACATTACTTGAAACTTCTATTAATAGCGAAGAGGTACATTCACACTGTATTTTTCATGAAGAGGGTTCTTAAAAATGCTTTGTAACTTAAACTAATGTAAATTTATATGCAAGAATCTTAGATCTGGGACTCCTCAGAGCTATGCTTCCTAATTTTTTGATATGTAATTAATGGACTCTACCACCAGAAATAAATCCTTAAGTGCTCTGGTTCCTGGATACCCAGCTGGAGTCTAGGCGTGACTTTGTGTGTGTTAAACTCATGCCCTCTGAGTGTCAATCCTATTTGAAGTGTCTAAAATAATGTGTCCCAAAACAAACAGATTCGGAGTGATTAGACACTCCTCATTTGGACAAAATAAATAAAATAGAATGCAGTCCCATTAGGTAGAGAGGCAGAACTTTTTGACCATGTGTGGTAGCATTAAAATAAAATTTAATGCAAAAAATGTAAAATAGACTTCCTCTGTTTTAATATGCAGGAGAAAGACTGAGGGCATGAAATACTTAAATAGAAATTTAACTGAAGTTTGCATTAAGTTTTTGAAGTCTCGTGAAGAAATTTATTATTCATTACATATTAACAGCACGGCTGGATCCTGTTTTACTCGTGAAACAGCGGTTATTCTTCTGAAGACAGACTGCAGTCCTAAGGGAGAACCTCAGCAAAATGTCCACTGTTGAACCATCCTTAAGCAGCATACTTAAGGACTATCTCAGTTATTCCCAAAAAAACTCTTCAGTATGCAGAAAGCTCCAGTTCTGGGCTTGCTGTCGAGTCGTGTCTCAGACTGAACCCGAAGGAACTTGTCGGTGAGAACAAGAGACAGCGTCAGCCAGGGTGCAGTAATAGAGACCGACCTGAGAGCCAGCGGATGAGGCAGGCTTTGAGGAAGCGATGGCATAGAAGAGGCTGAAAGCCTATTCTTGGTCCATTAAAATCCCCAGAAATATTGTTAGGGGACGACAGGAGGATACAGGGGCCTGTGTCTGAGCAGCCATAGGGTGTAGCTGAGCTCATGGCTTGCAGCACTTGGGTAATGGCAGAGGATTGATGGAAGCAGGACATCCATGTACATGGTAAAACCTGGTTCTCAACACACTTAGCATTACAGACAAGCAAAAAAAAAACTTACTTACAAATGGCATTTTATAGAACCTGAAATGTTTGATTGGCTGGACTATAGAGAGAAATAGTTTCAGGTCTGATTTACCATTAATTAATCTACTTCTGTTCCACTTAGACTGTGCATTCAATCCTCTTTTCTATTGCGATTTAAAGGCATGGATTCAAATTACCTCAGTCAATGCAGTTTAAACCAAATGACCACTTTGTGAAATGTATTTTGGAGATGGTAGATTTTCACTAAGAAGGCCATTCTGCACGGTGCCGAGGCTGGGAGAGGAGGCGAGCGTGCACCGAGCTCCCACCTGGCACTCTGCTGGCAGGATGGCATTGCCAGTTCGAGAGCAAATACAGCATCCCTCAGAGCGTTTCACTTACCTTAGGTTTCTGTGGTGTCCAGAGTTGTCTTTGTATTTGGAAGTACACAAATCTTTAATATTTTTTTTTCCTGTGTGACTTGTTGACTCTGTGCAGCTCAGTGTACCTACGCAGACGGCATGGTGAGGGTCTCGGGATGGCATGGGAATGGCTGATGGTGGTTCAGAATTCCAGCCTTGGCTTCCTAAAGATGTCGCGTGCCACAATAAATACCAAATTTGCACAACAGAACTATGTAGCTTATTTCATGGACAACTGAATCCTTTTTTTTTCCTGCTACTTAATATAGTGAAAGCTGTGTTCATTTGTGCCATTTTGACTGGACATACATTTGTGACATACTCTGAATATACAGATAACCTGTCATGTAAGAGGTATTGGCTAAACAACACTTGTTATGCGCTATATTTCTCTTTTTTACCTTTGCAAAACTGACTTTCGGAGGACAAGACAGCTGCTTGGCAGAAGGAAAGACAAGATACTGCCTGCTTTTATTTCTGAAAGATGATATGATTATCACACTCCTCAGAAAATATTTATGAAGACAAGTAATTGAAAAGAAGGCTATTATGGTCTCTTAAGTTGCTATAGTTGCCTAATACTATTTTGGCCAAAATTATGTCTGATGAAAATCAGCTGATGACAGTTCAACAAGGGATGCAGGAGCAGCATCTCCCATCCCATGTGAAGTAGTATCTCCATCACTCATAACATGTATTTAGGTGCCCAGATCCTATTGGAATTAGTGCATGATGGAAATTTCTTTATCTTTATGGATCTAAATTCACAAAATAAGAAATCATTCGTGCCTATATAGAGGTAGTTCATTCCTGAGTATTTACCTATAAAATTAGTTTTCTTCCTACCCTTCACCCCTTCAGGCAACATCTCCCGATGAGGGTTTGTTAGAGGCAGGATGATGGAATTTGTTCTGCTATTCCTTCTGTTGTGATTTTTCTCTGATAAAAGACTTTGTGAGTAACAGCCAAGGAGCAACAGTGGCCTGAGATTTTCCGTATAGAAAATACGGCATGGTGGGCTCAAAAATCCTAGCACTCTATGATTTTTGTCTTAACTTGCAAAGATAAGGTAGTTTACAATGAGTAAAATAGAATGTTAATTTAAGTGGGAAAATAAAGTGATAAGCTTCTTCAGTGATGTAAGCCACTTTACAGTTAATGTTGCATTGTCTTCCATTTATTTTACATTAATTTTTAGTATTTCAGACTTGATTTTTCCTTATCTGGACCCAGCTTTAGTGGGATAGTGATCTTCGTATCTTCATCTTTAATAGGAAAATCTAACAAACTCTTTCAGCTTTCCAGAAAAATGAGAAAATGTTCCTTTTCCTCTCTCCCCCCAAATGCTGAAAATCTTTCCGTGTAGGGGAAGCTAGAATGTCCTATTTTTAACTTCAGAGTTATTTCTGACCCCAAGAACCCCTGTGAGAACAAACAAATACTCGCCACAGCCATGAGATATCACAAGCTCATTGCAATCGTTGGAGCAGTGAGTTTAACTTGGGAGGACAAGCTGTGGGACTCAATTGTTCTCCAACAAGGTGGAAGGAGGAATATTATAATGTGCAGTGAATTGGAGAAGACATATTGTGGCCTGCCTCGTGAAGGATGTCTGCCTCTATGGCATAAAACCTTGCTCTGTGTTCCAAGAAATGTCATTTAAAATGTAGAATGAGTGCACAGCAGGAATAATGAAATTGTCTGAGCATGTGAATTTTAAGCACTAAACATGATGTAGAAACAAGAATTTTTTTTTTTTGTTGAGAGAAACTGGTGATTAATACATCTTTCTTTCTTAAAAAATATTCACTTCAGCTGGACATTAATCTCTTGGCAGAAATTTCTGGAAAAAATAGATATTTCTCAGTAAAAATTTATAAGAAAATAAATGTTTACCTAGCTAACAAAATGGAATTGACAACCTCCAGAGGTGGCAAAGTCTCATTTGCAGTAGAACTAGAGCAACATAACAATTTTCTTTCTTCTTTTTTATGTATATAAATAAGTATATATATTTCCTATTACTGTGATAATAGCCTTGTACTAAGCCAAATGTGGTTATAAATTATTCCCAGCACCTTGTTCAAGTAGTCTATCTAGGCAAGTATGTCCCTCCTCCCCATCTGTTTGACTGATATTTCTCTCTGAAATCCTAGAAGGTGAAAACATTTAAGTTAAATAGTCACATAGCTCTAATTGAGAACCTGCGAGTGTCCCTCCTTCCATCACAAATCATGGCAGCTACTGAGGAGATACCCGAGTGCAACTTATAATTCACAATGACTTACGGTTTCTTTTTAACTTACATCCTTTTCCCTGTCCTTCTCTTTTACTGCAGAGCTCTTAATAAGAAGGACTTTACAACCATAAACAATATTTTTCCTATAGACTATCTAGAGAAAAGTTTTTTTGCTGGTGCTCTTGACTCAGTCTGATGCTTTGTTCTTTTTCCAGCTTGCACAGACAAAGAACTGAGGAATCTGGCTTCGCGACTAAAAGACTGGTTCGGTGCTCTGCACGAGGACGCAAACCGGGTCATCAAACCAACAAGCTCGGAGATGGCACAAGGCAGTAAGAAAGCGTTTTTCCCGTTGAACATTGAGTGTTGTAGACAGCTTCCCAGCCTGAGAGCATTCAGCTGAGCACAGCTGTTAGCGCTACGATGCCGTGGGAAGCAGGTGCCAGCAAGTGAGCGGGTACTCAGGAGACCTGATCCTGCAAATAAATAGCCGCACTCTTTTCTGAAGGAGCTGCAGTCGTTCTCTACTCTTTCTGGCCCAAACTGCTCTAAAAACTGGCAGTCGGAGACAAGAGAGACCTTTACAGGATAGTCAGGCAAATAACGGGGTCCAAAGGCCATGGAGGTCACATCTCTACTAGTAAATAAAGCTGCCCAGGGACTTCTCTCAAGCCCCGAGGTTAACTAGAATGACATCTTTTGTATCTGTACAGTTAAACTCCATGACATTCCAAATCGGCGTGGCTGCATCCAAATCACTTCTTGGGGCTGGACAGTGGTGTGTGCTTACCCACCGGTTCATGGCCAAGTGTTTTCTGAACCAATGTCAGTGGCATGAGCCAAAAACATGGCGTACAAGCACATGAAGCTAATATTGGAAAGGACTCACTTAAATTTCATTTTGCAATTTCTTACTAACACCTTATATAAAAGAAAGAATAATAAGAACGTCAGCATTGTAGCCACAGAGCTGGAATAGTTAAATGGTGTGGAAACATGGACTCTGTTGTGTCCCAGGTATTTAATAACACCATTTTTGCTTCCTTTGATGTGTTTTTGTTGTGTTTTTTTTTTTTAAGAAAGGAAGAAAATGAACAGTTTAGAGGACATTTACTCTCTGTGGGTTTAGCCAGCATGACTGATTTTGATGTCATTTACCCACCAGGGAGGGGAAAGATTCAGATAACAGCACCAAAAGAGGTCATGTTCATCAGACAGCAGATGCGAATTTATTTTCTGTAAGGACTCATTAATCCTTTTGAACAGTATGTTCCAAAACCCATGGGCCCCTGGGTTGCAAAGTAGGATGCACAAGTTTTATTGAGGTGTCTGACTCACCTTCACTCCACTGCCCTAATTCTCTGGTACAAGCTGTCTGAAGCCAGGATTTAAATTCACACAGAATTTAAAGGGTTCAGTCAACTGCTCCCTTTTATGGTCCTTTTGACCCCAGTGCCTGGGTTCCCTGTGTTGTGAAGCTGGAGAGGCTAAAGGTGTGGTAGAGCAGACCCAGCACATCAGGATGGGCATTACTGTTGGTCCATGTCTCCACAGCAACTCTTCTTTTGTGCTGCTTTTGAGCATGTGTAGCAGTAAGTTGCCTTTTCCCAAAAGAATCAGTATGATGTACCACAGGCTATTGCTCAAAACTGTAGTCAGACCTCATCAATGCCAATATCTTAAAACCATGTGGTGAAACGAGCCATGTCCCTTGCTTTCAATAGTACTTACAAAGTCAGTATCTTTAAAACCGTGTGTCTGTCTTATTTCTTAAATGGTGCTCCCACAAATGATACTGACATGCAGAGGAAACCCAAAAATAGTGCAAAACAGCAACTGGATGTAGAGCTAATGATGGATTCAAGATGTGAATTCATTTCAGGCCCCATGCCAGAAAACACCAGAGACTTAAAACTTTGTCTGAAGTCCATTGGGCCCAGAACCACGTGAAATCTCATTTTATCAGACTGTCAAAAGGATGGTTTTCATGCAGATCACCTGTGAGCTGCTCATGAGGAGCTTACCAAGGGCCAAAGACCAAATTAATTCCTAAAGGTGTTGGGTCTTTTTTTTTCCTGAAGCAATTTCAGTGAGAAAAACATTCCTGGTAATTCTGCAGTGTTTGCTGTGATTCACAGAGGAGCTGTTATCTCTTTTTAGTTTAGTTTGATTCCTGGCAGCTTTTATATGAAAGCCTGCCTTGAGATCTTAAGCACTTGATCTCAACAATGTTCATTTTTAGACTGTTGACTTAGCTTGGCACATTTTCTTATTTTCTTATATGTCAGTTGAAAAAAAAGAGAAAAACTATGAGTGAAGATGCCTAAATCATTTTTGAATGCCACAAAACTTGGGCTTGTTTTTCTTTTTAAGAGTTTGCAACAGTATTCATGAATTGATCTGCATGTGCCAAATTCTGCAGCTCCAATTCTCTCTGGTAACACTGAAAATGCACACAGAGTCAAGACAGCAGTATTTGGCTTCCTCCAACTTCAAACATTTGTAAAAATGAAAGACATCTTAAACAGGGCTCAGAATTCAAATCAAAGTTCAAATACCCAGGCTGAAAAAAAGCATTTGTTTGAATCCTGGCAAACAGGACACACACAGCTCTGGAAATACGCTCTGATGTACATGTTGCTTTTTTTTTTTATTGCTCTGCATGTGTTGCACTCCTCACCAGGCTAATCACTTCATTAAACTGAACCGGTTTGGTTATGCCTGTAGAGTCTCGAAAGGCATGCACATCCTCAAAGTAATCCACTTTGGGCAAGCCCCTGTGGCAGTAAAAGGAACAGATGGTGGGATGCGATGACTACGATGCCTCGGACACATCAGCTGTCTAGAGAAGGTGTTCCAGCAGAGATTTCTCTATGCTACATTAAATTTTCAAGATGTTACTGTGAGTGTAAATAAGCTTTTTGAGTGTACTAAGTTCACCCCCAGGTGAAGGAAAAAAGTACACTTCTTTTTTAACTCTCTTGAAAGGAAAGGAATGAGGATGAGTCATTGTGTCTGAAATCTCAAACCATGAGCTATCTGCCAGATCCCAGCAAAGCACCATAGGCCAGGAACTTTGTCTTCTGCAGGCTTTGTACAATTGAAGTCTCCTCAATAAATAATATAAGCAACTCAGGGACATGCTTTGACATATGGAAATAATAAAACTAATTAGGTAGTAAGATCAGCTTCAAATTGCTCCTGAGCCTGTTGATAATTCGTAACATTCCCATGTTGTATCTATGGTTGGAGTGGAGTTGTTCTTCTTTTACTAGAGATCTGTGCAATATAAAGGTTTTTTTCTGGGGAACATTTCTTCTCCTCCTTCCTTTATTATAAGTGATGGGGGAAATTAGGTTAATTATTCCCCTCTTAATTTAATTGTAGTATATTTTAATAAAATAAAACTGGCTCATGTAAGTCAACTCTTGAAGGGGGAAAATAATTTTATGTGCCAGAAGGTGTGTTTATTTTTAATTAGGATTTTCACTTAAAGACTTTTTAAAATTTAATTCCATTTTAATTCAGAGGAGGTAGAGCGTTTTATGTATTAATGGGATATGAGAGGTTTACATGTAGGTCACCAGTTTGATTTCCTTCCAGATCTGTAGTGAATGAAAGTTGTTAGGGTGCTGAACAGCTGTCAGTGGGAATAAGAAATATGATGGTCTCGACCCAGGTCCTTGTGAGCAGGTGTCCAAATGAGAGCCACCACCATCACAACTGACGTTAATTGGCATCTGTGTTGGCAGCCTCTGCCAAGGAGCCAGGAGCAGGAGGGCTGTGGAGCCTGCACCGTGCTCTTGTGTCTCGCTATAGGCACTGCAGCGCTGAGCTGGTGCACGGAAAGATGCAGAGAAGTTCTCGCTGAGGTTACTGTTATTCTGGGTCTGTTGCACTAGAAGTCCAGCTTGTTAAATTCTTTACAGAATTACAGTATGTGGTTTGTTTCATCCAATATATCGCATCATATTTATAAGCAAGCATATCAAAAGACTCCGAAAAGGAGTTCATTCATTTAACACCACATGGCCTCACCAAGCTGGTGACCTCCCAGGGAAGGTAAGTGAGCTGTGAGAACCATCTTCCACCCACTGCCCTGGTTATGCACTAAGCCAGAGCCTGTGTTGCACACCCAGGGCACTCTGCTTTCGTTCCTGCTGCTGGGTACCAAGAGCATCCAGGATTGCTGGGTCTGGACTGTAGATGTGGTGTTGCAAAAGGCAATTTGTGGGCAGTAGCTTTTATCAGGAGACAATATGGAGTATTGTAGTAGTAGATACTACTATTCACCTTCAAGTACATGTTGAGGACCAGTTAAAGAATTAACCTTTTCACTGATAATAGCCATCTAGCTAAGGGCTTTCCCTTGAACCTCCCACTGTCGTATTTAAAGACTTCCAGACCACACTAGCTGATAATCCAGCCCTGCTTCCTAATACAGCCTCTTAATAAACCTGATCTGGAACTCTGGCCACAATAGCGAAAGCTCCCTTGTTTATAAGAAATTACAATCAAAACCTCTTCAACTAATGTAATTAACTGTCTACATAAGTGACCTTTCATAATTGTGTCTTGCATGGAAGCCCTGATGGTATGTCACAGAGCAGCTCCGTGTTCCCATCAGCCACTATCCTGTGATTGCTCAGACAGCTCAGTGCAGGGGACACGCTGCTGGTGTATCCCCGAGTGCTGTTGTACACACAGATACAGACTTCCCAGCAGGAGGAAAACACGACTCAGAAATAATCCACAGACACTGTCAGGGGCAAGTTCATGGCAGGATCTCCTCCTCCCTGCGCTGATCTATGCCAGTGAAGAGGTGACTCGCAGAGACCCACAGGGCTGGGCAAGACATACCGTACTCACCTGGTGGTACTACAGACCTTGGAGTTACTCACCGCAGCAGCAAAGTGCTACAACAGGGTGTAAAGAAATGCACCAGAGAGGGTGTTTGTGCAGGAAAAAAGCAGCTAATGGAACCCAGCTGTTTTTTTCCCTGTAGAAATTGTTAAACTGGGATAGCTGAACTGATCCCTGCTCCACTGTGCAGCTGAATGGATGATCCAGCCCTGCCTGTTTGACTGCTTTCAACCTGCCCCATGGTGAGGAAGCAGGCACAGCATACACCCACAGGGCAGGACTGTGCGTCCTGCTCCTCCGTGCTTTGTCGGGGCAAAGTCAAGGATGCTTAAATCACTCAACAAGAGACTGCACAGTGACCAAATCCTGCTTGTCTTCCTCAGATGGATAAAATAATTTAAGTCTGTAGTCCTAATTGCTTCAGCAAGTCAGACAGGCTTCCTCCCTACATCTATTCACATGGCCTTTTTCTTTTTCACAGTGCCCAAACTCGATTAGATAATGTTAGAGGAGATAACAGCACAAGAATGTGATGAGATGTTTAGCATGATCTCTATCTTCCCTACCTCCGCTGACTCTCGCCCTGAGGAAAACAGTGCTACCTTCTTCCTTTCCTAGAGAGGAATGTATTCTGAATGACATAAACCTTCCCGTTAGTTAACCCTTCTGATTGTTCCTCCGTGTCACTGACAACCTTCAGCTGCAGCCGCATACGAAAAGCACGGCTTCCAGCACAGAGCATAAAGCACTGCCCTCCCTTGGATTAATGCTTACAATAGCAGGTGGAGCTTGGACAGGCTGTCAGCGTGGTTCCAGCAACATCTTAGGTTTCACTTTAACAAAGCAGCATCCTGAAATAGGACTTGACACGTACAGCAAATCAGGCTAAGCCTGACCTCTTTCAATGAAAGATGCAGCAAAAAGAAAAAGCCCAAAAGGCTGCTCCACAAGGCCCGTAGCAGCAGGAATAGTGCACAGGCAGGTTATCGCACGCAGCTGGCACAGCGTGAGCGTGAGGTGCCTGGGGTGTGCAGTTCAGGTACCCCCCGTGCCTGTAAATCCCCAGCCAGTGTGCGTGTTTCCAAGTCTGTGCTGGAACCAGTATCCTCGTTACTATATTTATTAGCTCTACATTACACATATACTTTCTTGCGTCATAGATAACTTGGAAATTAGCCCACGTTTGCACCAAGCATTGAAAATACAGTGACAGTATGGATTTATAATGCCCTGAGTTGTTCGTGAAAGGAGGCAATGGCACTGTTTTTGTGGAGACTGCAGAATGCTGGAACGTGTATCTCGCATACCTCATGGGTATCTATGTGCATGACGGTCTTTCTGTGATACCGCTGCTGCTGCAGCCTTTTAAGGATCCGGGCTATTAAAATGAATGATGATGATGGTTTCCAAAGTGCTGGAAGAGCAGAATCCTGTGTTGCTGTGCAATCCTGGGGGCACAAGCAGGAACAGCGCTGGTATGGCTTAGGAGAGTGCTGGTGTGTGCAGCTCTGCAGCTCCCAGCTGAAGCGGTGCTGTTCCTCAGAGTGGTGCAAGCAAAAGAGACGCTTCGTCCTGTCTCTCCCCCTGCCTTCCCCAGACAGCTCGCAATGCAGATCAAAGCGTTTTGTTGTCCACCGCAGGAGGCAGGGCTTTGAAGAGTGAAAGGCTGGGATGAGAGGTGGAAGGTGAGAGCACAGCAGGAAAGAATTTGATCAGGGAACTTGAAATGGGTCTGGGGAGCAGAATTTAAATTGCATGCAGACTCAGTCTAGTCTGGAAATACAGTGGGTACAGCCTTTTCTCAGCACATTTCAGTTTCTTGGAATGAGGCCAACCCGCTTGGACTGAGGACAGAAAAAGTGAGAATTTTTTGTGTAGAAATAACTTTGAATTACAGTAATCAGCTGTGGATCTCAGCCCTCCCCAGCTCCTAAAAAGAGTGAGCAGTGCTCCAGGCTGTAGCTGGGTTTGGGTTTTAAGCTTTACTCAGTCAGTTCAGTCTTAGAATTGTTCTGCTTTGGGCAAGTCAGGTTAACGTTCAGAGTCTAGCCAAAAAAAACTTAGAAAGGCTCCAGCTTAGCAATAATTCCTGTGCAGTGAGTGTGCTGAGGTTCAGCTGAGGATATTTTCCTGTCTTCTTACAGGATTTGACACCAGCATCCTACCCATCTGTAAGGATTCCTTAGGCTGGATGTTCAACAAACTTGACATGAACTATGACCTGCTGCTGGATCCCTCGGAGATCAGCGCCATTTATCTGGATAAGTACGAGCCGTGCGTCAAGCCTCTCTTCAACTCTTGCGACTCCTTCAAAGACGGAAAGCTTTCGAACAACGAGTGGTGCTACTGCTTCCAGAAGCCAGGCGGTGAGTTGTTCAATTTGTAGGACAAAGAGACGTTGTTTGGGTCTCCTCGTGTTTCAAGTGTGATTGATCTGCTTATAGAGATAGTTCAGTAATTGGCAGTCAGTTGCATCAAAAAGCTCTTTTCTCCAGCCCTGGTGTGAAAGGGCGCTGTGTAACGATGTTTAATGTCAGAGATGAACTATATTAATATATCTTGATCATTAAAACAAACAAAGAAGTGATATCAGTGCATACAGTCTAGAATAAGCTGTATTGCTGATAGAAAGCTCAAGAACTTTTTTATTAATGCAGAAATTAGTCATTTAGCAAATCATAAATTAGAGACCTGGCATTGTGTCACTTTGGTGAAAAGAGAGGAAAAATGGTTTAACAATGACAATGGCCCCCAAACACTATTCTCACATACAGTGTGTTGCTTTTTTTTTTTTAATTAGTGGAGCTAATGACATAAATTTGTTTTGCAGTACGGTCCCAGCATATGGGCTGCTTTCGCTCCCAGGTGTACAGTAGTCTACATTTCATGTCAGTAGTGAAGTCAGTCATTACCGAGTCTGTCCCGTACCATCTGGAAACTGATTCTCATACATTATATTTTAGGTCTTCCTTGCCAGAATGAAATGAATAGAATTCAAAAGCTAAGTAGAGGGAAGAGTCTGTTGGGTAAGTTCGATTACTCACTATTCATTTACTCAACAAATTAAAGCTTCTGTGATTATTGTAACTTTATATGCAGTAATGGTTTTTCAATTAGAGACTAATGTTTTGACTCAGGAATATGCACCACGGAGTGTAGGCCTGACACTATGAAATTAAACAAATAATGAGATAGCAGCATACCAAACAGGTGTCAGCATGGCAACGGGTTCAGAACTCCTTTACAGCTCTCCAGAAATGCAAAGCCTTGTCTGTACAGAGCTTCATACTGCCTTCATCACCTCATAAGTCAAAGTACAGAGGTTGCTTGACCCTCAAGCCTCCCGTTTTTGGAGGGTGACTGGAGGTGCCACAGTGCTTAGCCAGTGGGTTCATGCCTTCATCCAGTTCTGTTGCAATGCATGCCTTCCTTGGGGTTAGGTTTTGCCTTATCACCCTTTAAAATATCTCAGTATATTCTGTATATATGAAAGCAGGAATTCATATCATCTCGTGTTAAGCAGCCCTTCAAGATGCTCCGTGCTGTAAGATGTGATAAAACCCGCCCCTCTCTCTGACTGCTGGGAGCCTGAATTGATTCATAGCCTACGCTGCTCTGATGGATATCTAAAATTAGGTGAAATAAATCCCATATGGCTTTTACCTATTTAATTGTTAAAAAAATCAGGTTGTTGCACTGAGTAAATCTAAGGTAACTAATTCCATACCCTAAAATCACCGTGTTCTGTAGCCTGGCCTTTCCGCGGTGGTATCGTATTGAAACCTCTGTCCTAGTGCATTTGTGTACATGGAGCCAAATCCCATGAGGCATCATGCAGCACAGAGCGTGCATGTCTGCTCTGCTGCAACGCTTCTGAGATTGGGTCTGCTGCTCAGGTTGCTCTCAGATTTTAGTCTGATGTTTCCAGATACTCATTAGCAAACCCTGCAAACAGAGCTGCTGCAAATCTCACCTTTGCCAGACCCTGCCGTTCTTGGGTGCCACTGCTGTTTGAACTCAAGGTTCAGGTACCTTATGAACAATCCCAACATGGATTCGTTGGTTTAAAATATGAATAAACGTTCCCAAAGGCCACAGAACTATAGTTTAGTTCCATCATCCTTTCATAGCAAGTTCACATAAAGATGAAGATGTTTCAGTTACAGCTCCTGCTGTTCGTAGCTGTGGGAGCGAAGGGAGGATTGATCGCTCAGCTGTGTGCGTGCTCCGTTCAGTAAATATTTTGCATTTGTGTTTGAATGCATGTTGTGGCAGAGGAAGTCACAATGTTCTCTGTCTCATGGGTGTCATGATTTTCAAAGCCACTGAAAAGAATGAGAAGCCCAGGTCCTAATAGGCAGCTTGGGCTATCCTATATTTCTTTCATGCTTTGCTGTTATTTGCTATATGCAAAAAATGTTATCTAGGTTGAAACAGAAGTGGTTTGTTCTGATGTGCAGGGGAAAATGATGGCTATATGACAGGTACTACAACATACAGCTGTAGTGCGTGTCACTGGGATCTGATCACGATAGCAGGAGTAAAATGACAAAGTAAAAGCAGTAAGAATGGTCCCTTACCACAAATAATTTCTAGTCAACTGTATTTTTAAAAAAGGAAGGATGAAAGTGGCTAAGCTCAACAAATCAAGAAGTGTCAGGTATAGGTTGTTCCATAAGCTGGAAAATTGTAATATAGAGAGGAACTCTTTGCTTCACCTGCCTGGAAAGCCTGCCTGCATGATGGCACCTGTCTGTGAGATGTTAATCTCATCTCATAGCTATTTATACAGCAGAAAACATCGTCTTTTTACTGGCTGAAAAATCACGCAAATGGAAACCAGAACATACACGTGACGAAAAACACACTTGTAGTGACAATAAAGATTGAAAAGAGAGATTAATATTTTCAGAGAAACTAGCCTTTCATTATTCTCTTTCCTTCTCTGTCCCTGACACACACTATGCAGGAAGATTTCTGTTAACTTGCATCCATTGATAAAAAATGATGACTTTTGATATTTTGTTCTCTATATATTTTTCAAAACACATGACAGTTGCAACAAAGTACTTCAAAGCCATTGCCATTAGATATGTTGAATTTGGAGCCTTTCAAATAGAGTCTAGCATCCCAGGGGACTGAATTAAAAAGTAAACAGCACTATTCATCTTTTCCTACCAGATTTATCTAGAGTACAATTAACTGCAGAGAGTCTACTTTTAGAGCATACAACTGTGCAGCCTGATAATGCTTCTCCCACATCACTAAGGTAATAAATTTCTGCTCCCATCACTATTTTCTTCTGTATCAGCCCTGTGAATTGAGCTAACATAATAGCTAATACAGGGAGCTGTGTGCTGGCTAGCGCTTAATTCTGTCAGGCTATTGCCTGTGTGCTTCGCTATCTTCAGCATAGAATTATTCTCCCCGTGTCCTCTGAGGAAGGGAAGTATTATACAGATAAGGAAATGATGCCAAAAAAAAAAAAAAAAAGAAAAAAAAATGAGATAGGTCT
>WKFP01014840.1:1920618-1931769 GCA_011057875.1 Pterocles orientalis | reverse complement strand
ACGTCTAGGGGGACATGTAGGTGCCCCCAATTCCTGACAATCTAAGTTGCTCAGGCTGTTACCTTGACTTAGGAGGCAAATACCATGAAATCAATTTCTGTGCCAAATTTACTCCCAGTGACACCTGTACACATTTTAAAGGGCAATTTGTCACTCTGCTCCTCTCATCATGTTCTTTCAGGTCATGGGATCATCAGGTCAAAACTTGGCTTTGACCCTCCACGGCCATAATCCAGAAATGGAAAGGCAAAACACCGCGTTTACCCCCAGAAGAGAAGCCACAAGTTAGAAATAAATGTAGACAGAGCAGGTAAATCACTCCAGGTTTTCTGTCACCAGAAGCCCCCTCTGTTGTAAGCACCTCCTTTATTATCCCACAGCCCATAGGAGGAAAAGATCATTCCCTGTCTAGGGAAAACGTGACTTGCTGTGCAGCCCATGGATCACGGGAGGTGAGCCCTCGGGATGATTTATCAGCCTGAAGCAGCGGGAGCAGCTGATGGGTATGGTAAGGAGTGACAGGACAATATTCGGTGATATACTGAGCAGTTCAGGATGTAGGGAACATAAAGGGAAAGAAGCAAGACAGTTCTAAATGCAGTCCCAAGAGACAAAATGATGGAGCCAAAACAGTAAAAAAAAAATATATGTATACAGAGGCCAAAATAAAGCCATGACACAGGTGGAGCGAGCCAAGGGAGGGCAGAGCAGAGCAGCACTGCTGGAGGAGCAGTGGGACGTGGGGAGCAGGGGGGGTGAAGGGCACACAAGCACGAACAGGCGGATGAGCCGACACGATGCCAAGCCCACGTAACCCCCACCGAGGGTGGGCACGGACCACCTGGCTGTTGTTTCTGGGGTGCTCACCCCTGTTTTCAGCCATCGCGGGAGGAGCATGAAGCGTGTAAATTTTGTGGAGCCACAACACCCTGCAGCCTTTGCTCAGCTACAGCCAGAAAAGCCGTATCTGTTCATCCCAAACTCAGCATTTGCATTTTTCCCACTCTGAAAGACAACTTTTATACAGCAGCCTACTCACTCTCGCAGAGCCCCATGTGCTTGAGTGGGTGAGAACACACGGGAACCAGTTGCTGGAAATGGAGGAGAGCCCTGGTACATCCCCTGTAGCCAGGACTCATCCCTGAAAGGTCACTCTGACCCTCAGGGGACATCATCCATCAGCTGGTTGCAAGCAGAAGCCAGGGACCACTCAAGGACAGCTGGGTGCCTCGGCACGACCCTGAAAGGTGCAGCTGCTGCTTGGAGCAAAACATGTCGAGTTCTAGTGAGGGCTTTAAAAAAAGATTTCAGTGCTCGTGAATCACGTTTTATACATGGGTAAATATATACATATCTATAAAATAGCTGTTAGTCATCAGTAAACTCCCTTAATAACCAATTGCTAATAAAGTACCGCCGCCCTAATAGATCTAAAGTAAATCCCTTTTTGAGAAACTAGCAGTGCAGCCAATAGAGTTTATTGATCATGCACGTCACAGGCACTGGGGAGGAAAAGGTGCCTTTTTCCTGCCCCTTTCAGAACCTGCATGCCATCAGTATCTGAAAAACAGAAAAGAGAATTACCAGAATAATTTGTTATTACCTAAGTCCTTTTGACTCTGGCTGTAAACGTATTTTCTATAGGAACAAACATCCCAGGAGATGTCTGGTACCCACCCAGACTGTTACAGAGCAGGAAAGAAATCAGTACAATATAAATAAACACTGAAAAGCTGGCTCCCATTTAATGTCTCTTGAACCTTTGCTGGAAAGGCTGCTCCCGTGAAATGTACTGTATGGTGCTGGCTTTTCCCCAAAAAAAGATCTGTCCCTAAAATCCTTGATGATGTGAATTTTTCCAGTGTCACATTATGAGCCTGAATGAGATCTGCCTGGTGCCTCAGCCTGCAGCCAGTTCTAGGCAAGACTCCTACTGAGTCCTGCTCTGTTTTGCTGGGCTGCTACTTACCATTTACATATTAAAACTATAAATTCCTTCACTCACAAGAAACAATGCTCCTTATCTTTTTTTTTTAATTATAAATCTTACACTTAGAGCAATTTAAAAATTACTTTTGGTTGCTTTGTTGGTGCCATCAGCCAGGGTTGCACTTCAGTTCCACAGTGCTCTAGGGACTCCGTAGGTTAGAAAAAGTGAATAGGAAAATAGAATGAATATTTTATTTTTTGTTATTCATTGCAACAGCCAGAGAGCAGTGCCCTGAAAGGACACTGGCTGCCCTTTTAATATGCCCCCTTTTAAGGTGCCTATTAGGAGCTCAGAATACAGTTTTTTGAGTTTTTCTTGAAGCCCAGATTTCTCATGCAGCAGAGTTTATGTGCTTTCTTGTTGATATTTTACTATGGTTCAAACCTTTGCATACTAGCAACTGTGTGGGCATGCACGTGAGTGTGAGTGTGCGAGAGGGAGCACCCACACAAAACTCCATTTGAGTGTATCGTGTGTGATAACTGCTGGCTATTGTCTATGTGGGCACCAGACAACCCAAGCAGTATCCAGTAACTGTTCAGAAGCCACAGTTCTCAGTCAACATTTTATTTGTGAAAATTTCCTGAAATATTTCTACCTGTGCCTTTTTTTTTTGGCTCTGTGTATTTTCCTTTAAAAGCCCCAGTGTGCAAAACCATTATAACTATCACCGATGCTCCAGGCAAGCCTTTTTTTAAACTTTATTTTATTTCTACAGCAGGAGGTGATTACCATCAGAGGCTCCCTCCTTCTTCCTGAAAATCAACCCAAGTTTCCCATTGCCTCTAGGCAGGAGTTTCTGAGCCTGGGAGCCTGTCATCTAAAAAAGGATAGAAAGAATTGGGCACTTCAAATAGGGGAGGAAGAAGAAACACCTTAATCGGTGTTTAATCCTGTCCTGCAAAGACAACATTAGATCATTGGCTCATAAACAATGTAAAATCCCACATATCTCCCGTTTTCACAAGTGAAAATAATAATCTCAGTATCTCAGTTGGTTTCCAGTTTATCCTTGTATGGAATTACTTTACCTTCATCAAACTGGAGAATAAGCTGCCTCGTATCTTGCTGGCAGAACACGTCTCCTCCTTACGTGGTGACGATGTGCAGATCCCTCACCAGAACCACCATCTCTGATCCGTAATAGGGAGATGCAGAGATCCATGGTACCTGGGATAAAACAAGGCTTCATTAAAGCCTGATCAAAGATAATAGACTGGGAAGAGATTTATCTTCAGCGCCAGGAACATATCCCAGCCAACACCGCAAAGGGTGCATGAGCACTGAAAACACCTTTCTGGGTGTGTGGGAAGTCAGAACCCATGAGAACGCAGAATAATAGGAATAAACTCCAGCAATCCTGGGATGGGACCTTCTCATGCTCAGCTGAACGTGCCTCCAAGCCCAAACCCAGGCTGTCAATCCAGCCCCAATTACTGGATTCAACCTTGGGTTTAGGATTGAGGCCCAGATTGGCCAATGATCTATTCCATATCATGCATGTCATGCCCAGTATAGTATGAGGATCTGTCCAGAAGCTCTCCCTCTCAGTCAACTCTCTCCCTTCTTTTCTGGGATTGCAGTTTTGGGACTCTCCCTACTTCAGGATCATTACCCAGGAACAGGCTGGCCGTTGGTCAGCGGATGGTGAGAAGTTGCACTGTGGATCACTCATTTATATAGTTGTAGATTATTACTATTATCATTATTATTAATTTTCAGTTTCATTGTATTTCCATTATTAAATTGTTCTTCTCTCAACCCATGAGCCTCCTTTCCCTTTACCCCTTAAATTCTCTCCCCTATCCCTGGCGCAGGGATGGGTGAGCAAGCGGCTGTGTGATATTTACTACCAGCTGAGTTAAACCACGACACTAGCCCAAGTAATCCAGACAACTAAAAAATAAAGCAAGCATGCCTCATTTTTCCTGACACCAGAAAAAAGATCAAATTAGCTGTCTTTGAGCTACATTTACAAAGCAGAACATTTCTCTGGGCGTTGCTGCAGAAGTAGATCATCCCTTGGAAAAGAAGCCATAATAGCTTTTGAATCATTATAAGCACCGCACATTCAAGCAGCAGTGATTTGCACTGGAAATAATCTGGGGAAGAAAGTGAGAGTAGCATTTATGTAAATAAACTAACCTTAGCATTTTGATACATTTATATTGCACAAGGGTTTTGTTTTTCTACACCAAAGGAACCTCATATAAGAGAAAGAAAATTAGAATAAAAAGGATTAAAGTGCTTCAAGAATTTTTACAGTTCACTTTCTTTGGTGGATGACTGTTTTCCACAATCTGATACTAGATGCAAATAGTTGCAGCCAAATTCAGTTGTGTGTTTACCCGTGCAATTTCAGGTTGGTATCAAATTGTCAGATTTACTCAAATCCAAGGAAGATCGCACATCAATCACAATGTCTGTATCAAAACCAGAGCTGAGAATATTTTAGAAAAAGCTCCGAGAAGTTGCCACTCAGAAAAAGGTCGTTTTGAAGCTGTTACTCCTGAGAGACCTTAACACCCTCCCTAGCTACCAGTACCTCTGCAGCTGTTTAAAAAAAAAAAAAATCACACACACAACATGTTTTTTTTATTTTAAAAGGAAGCAAAACAATAAGGAACAAATTTAAAAAGAAATCTCTTGGGAGAAACAGTGCCGTGCAGCTCTGCAGGGCAGAGAGCTCAGAGGGTTTTAACTAACTACACTTCTGCATTGTAAGATACCAACAAAACATGTATTTCCAGGACTACCCAGCAAAATTAATGCAGCTCAGTTTTACACTCTGTCCAATTCAACCAGAGGAACTGATTTCCGTTAAACTGCTATTCCCCAAGGGATTTTGCTCCAGTTTTATTTGTTTTTACACTCATTTTAGTTAAACTATTTCAGTTTTGCCTACAGGAAGAGTGCTTGAATTTAAACATACAGTTGCAGGAAACAAACAAAAACCATCCCATGATGCCAGTTGTACCAACAAAAAGCTGAATTCCTCATGTGGCAGCACCCTCTACGGTATCTCACTTCTGCCACTGCCCAAAAAATAAAGCCAGGACAGGAATCAACAGCTTTACCAGTACAGATGGTCCTTCTGCAGAGTCGTGCCTGTCCCTGTCCACCCAGGGCAACCCTGATGGGACTTTTCCAGGCAGGTGAATTTACGAGGAGTGCACACTGCATACATCTTCATTGACCAGCTCACAGCTCCAGCACCACTGACCTCTGAGAGCTCCAGCACAAATTAAGGTGTCCAGGCAAGTTTTGCATAATTTGTTTCACGGTGTCAAGAGTCCTTGATCGAGGTAGGAAAAACCAGTGCCAAGCGAGGCTGAGCCCTCACACAACTCTTACTTAATGGCCTTTAAGCCGCAGGGTTTCTGATGGGTTGAGAGCCGGTGATGGATGAACCTGCAGTCGCTGCTTTATTGATGGCAGAGCCCTCAGCCTTTACTCCAGAGACACTGACTCAAAGGTCACCAACACGCTGGCCCCGTGCCCTGCATTTTACTAGGGAGGGACCACAGCCCATCAGTGCTTTGATCCCAGCACAAAGTGCTTCAGCCTGAGCCTTTGGAAAAAAGCAGCAGAAGCACTGTCCCACTGGAAAATATCCCAAGGAGGTGGCGTGTGCTGGCAGAGACACGCCAGTGAGTTGTTGGCAACAAGGCACAGGGAGGAGAGCACAAGCCTGAGCAGTTTTGGGGAGAATAAAACAAGTGTCAGAAGTGGAAAATCTCACAGCCATGGAGCACTGCTGGGCAGCACAGCAGCACTCCCTCTGCCCCAGCGACCCTGCTTTGGGATTTTGGCACTTATCTTAGCCAGCAGCCTGCCCAAAGCCATGGGCTGTGGCCAACTGAAACATGGGCAATAGACCGACAGGAGAGTCACAGGGGAACAGTGAAGGACATCTTCAGTCTTAACCCAAGTTGTGGGTGATCAAAGCCCAAAAAATGTTTTCTGTGACACAGGACATGCAATGATGCCATCAAACCCAGGAGCAACCCCAGCCTTACACTGCACAGAGATGTCAGAGGGCTCAGCAAGCACCGGGAGCCACATCTCAGATGCTTGCCCCTGTCCAAGTGCTGCAAACCCGGACCTCTCTCATGCCACGGAAAACACAAAATCCCTTGTCAGACTGATGGCATCACCACATCACAACATGTTCTTACATCTGCTATCCAGAAAAAGGGGGACGCATCACAGCTGTGCTGAGAGGGTCTGGAGGACTTTCTTGGCAAGCAGAGGACCAACACACAAGAGCAATTCTGCAGCAACAGTGATGCTCCAGGCCTGTCCACGCTGCAAAATGAGATGTCACACCACTCACGCGAGAGCATCCTTGAAAAGCCTCGGCTGCAGCCCGCGTGCCTCCATCCCCACCGCAGCACAGGGCTCACTCTTGCTATTTTATGATTTTGCTGTGTATATTTTTCCATTAGATGGGGTTTGCAAATCTGAGACAACCATATTTTGTAAAATGAATTAAGTTCTCTCCTATCTGCATAATAAATATTAAAACATTGTCACTGCAATTTCAGGCAGGGAATGTTTATGTAAGAGCATCGTGCAGATGTGGTGAAAGGCTAATAAAGCAATGATAATTATCTAATCAATCTTTCTTAACCTTTGTCTTAGACACTACATAGCGCTTACGCTAAGCTTAGATCCGTTTTTTAGGGTCTAAGTAATGTTGTAATCATAGCTGTGATGTGTGGGTTCATTGGAAACTTCTCTTGAAATGCAACATTGTCAGTTTACACCGAAATCTGTCTATAAGCCATCTGTTGCAGAAACCGGTCATTATCAATTTCATCAATCTGTTCCCAAATTTTGCAGATGCCAGCCACTAGGAACCATCTGTTAGTGTCAAAAAAGTAACAATTCAATAAGCAGACTATCTGGGGAGGAGGTGGGGAAATATGCTGCGATATTTGGCACAAAAGGTAAACTTGCTAATTGTTGCAGTTTTACTACTGACCTACAACTTCTATCAAAGCGATGCCAAGCTCATTGATTAGCCATCAGTGGGATGGAGATTTCCAGAGGACAGTAATAACCATCAGCAGTAATGAAACTGGGGAACTGGCACCTACTCCTGCTGCAACATATTGTCCAAGAGCATCCGGGCTGGTGCCGGCAGCGGCTTTCCCAAAGTCACCAGCACAATTCGAGCAGCTTTGAATGGTTACCTCTAGCAGTAGTTTTGATAAAGACAGTGTGTATAAATAGGCTGAGATTGCACGTTTTCATGGATTTGTTCGCTCTTGAGAAATAAAATGGATTCCACATCTGTTTCTCAATGACCATCCTTCACTGTGATGCTCACAATTGCTGGGACCATCTGGATGCCCCAAAATCCAAACCCCTTGAGCCCTCTGCTGTGATCCAGCAAGGCGTGTAGCTCCAGCAGAGGCAACGTTTCTTTCCAACCCCACCAGAAAAACTTGCCAAGGATCCAACCTCAGAGCCCATGGTGGGGCCAGGACCCAGGCTGCATCTTCTCAGAAGTGACGGAAGAGATAAATGGCATGTTTCTGTCAAAAACCTCTTTGCCTTACATTTTATCATTTATATACCTGTAAGCTCACACATTAACCGTTAAACTCAGAAACCTGGATATTAATTTTCCTGATAATATCCATCTATCACCAATCGCTCATGCCTCATATGCCATCACCTCCACAAGGTTTGCTTGTTCCTAAGATGTCCCTACTGAAGCCATGGCGGTTGCCTGCATGCCATGCCATCAATGGTGCAGAATCACGAGAACTACAAAGTTTTGTGCAAAAGCAAAGCACAGGCTGAAAAGTAACAAAGTCAAAGATACAGTGGGCACGGTGATAACTTAACCGCTGGCCAGAACTCCTGACCCTTGCTGACAATTACTTTTTCCCTTTGCTTGCTTTGTGCACAGACTAGCCCGCTTTGACAAATCCCTGGCAGATAAACCTGTAACGCTGGAATAATAGAGCACAGAAGCCCGGTGTTAATGAACTGCCCTTGTAGCAAGAGCAAAAACCCATTTGTTTTCAAACACAGAAACAGAAATCCCAGTTCAGGTTCAGTTTGTAGGGGATATGGATCCAGAAAGTGCTTCCATTCGCAGTTTCTAATGGGCACTTTTATTTGGGTCAGATGCATAATTGTATAAGCAGCCACTCTCTGGGAAAGCCACTTTGTCTGTACCATCAGCCTTGGGACTCTTTCACCTGAGCAATTTGGGTTAAATCTGTATCTGTCTCAATCTCATTTAAAAACCCAATAAAAAAGACCAAGCCATTTTCTTCAGCCAAAATAGAAAGACAGTATCTGTAAAACTACTCTACCACCTAATCATCATCTTCAGGCCTTGCAATTCCTTAAATATATTTTCTGCTAAAAAAAACTGTATCACAAGTACACACACAACTCCCATCACAACTACTCCTGTTCAGGAATGCATCCATGCATCTTGGACACCTTTCTGGACTAATGCTTGTTCTCATGCCTATATATTCATAGTACATGTATGCATATATATATATATATATATACACACACCAAAAAAAACCCAAACCACAAAACATCCAACATGTGCAAGTCCTGCCTTAACTATTGCTTATCCTGACAAGCTGCAGTGGTTCTTCCCATCTGACCTTCAAAGCCGTTTCCTTTGGGTACCAGTTCCCCATAAATCACGGCTGGAAGGAGCCAAGCGGGGGCTGATGGATGTGCAGGGCAGGAGCGAGCGCTCTTCATCAAGAACGGAGCGTGGAGGAAGGCCAAAATGAACAAATGAGTAGTTTCATATGTTAGGGCTCCAAAAGCCCTAATTAAGTGTTCATTGATGCTGTCAGGGGAGCAAGAAATGCAAATATTACACTGAGGAGGTGGGTGCTGGGGTAGGCAGGCAGGATGCAGCAGAAGCTGATATTTGTGAACATTTTACAGGAATTGAAATAGTTGAGCGGGTTGCTGGTAGGAGAAATGGGGAAAAAAAAAAGCTCAATATTCATACTCTGCAGCGAAAGCTGTACCTGTGTGGGATTATTACAAATGGATTTGGCTGTGCTCAGGGTTTTCGGTTCGGTGTTTGTAACGAAGGGTAACCAAACTCTGCTACTCACAGCTGAACATCAGCATGCAGACCTGCAAGGATAACTGACCTTTTTGAATGTTAATTATCTTTAAAAGGCCTGTTTGCCCAGAACTGTCTGAACCAGCTGTAACCAGCCACCAGTGTCACCGAGGAGAAATGATGAACGTCATGAGGAGTCATTTGATATCCATTAAAGGGGAGGAAAGTCATTAAAATATATTGGGCCCAGGGACCTTATGAAACAAAGAGAAAGTAATTACTTTAGGCTCAGATTTACCTGCCTGGACTAATCAATAAAAAGACACCCTGAAAAGGAGAGACGGAGTTGAAAGAACACATTTTGACATGTCTGCAAAGAACATCTGTCACCAGGGCAGCAGCAAAGGTCAGGCCTGAGCACTGCTCACCCACCTGCATCCCTGAGAGGGGAGAGGGGGGGTCTCCCCGGGGCAGCAGGACCCAAAATACAGAGGACTCACGGGTCAGAAAGACTGCTTCAGCACACCCTCAGCCCAGCCCTGGCTTTGGCTGGTTGTGTGACCTTGGGAACGTCCCTTAGGACATGGTCAAGTTGTGTTAACCAAGCAGACAGAGGTACCCCATTAGGTGCCCTCCTTCTGCCGTCGGTGTGCGTGGGTACCAGGTGTCCTCGCAGGGGCTGCGCTGTGGGCAGTGGAGCATTTCTGAAGTTTAAAGCACATCTTCAGCAGCTATGTGGAAGCAACCAAGCTGCTTTTTCATCATGGCAGTAAAGATTAGCTTTGCAAAATGTCCCTGGATTATGCAGCATCTTCTGGGCCAGATGCTCAGAGGCAGCAGGATTCAAGCCCTCACAAAAGTTTGCTGGCTTTTTTAACACCCTGGTAGGCACCGAGCTCTTTGAAAAACCTGATCCCACGTAATCTCTTTTAAAATGGAACGCCAATTTACTTCTTCGCCGGGATATGTGCAAATTAGTTCAGCTGTAGGAAATGAGCAAGGAAGGCTTAGGCACAGAATTGCCACAGGCACCTGGCGCCACAGAAGTGATGCTGTCCTGCCTCCGCTAAAATCAATGGGCATTTTGACACTTTTTTTCTCCAAATGTGAAGTTACTGATTTTATGCAACGTGCAAATAATTTGTGGGGACTTTTTTCAAAACAAATCGTCCTCTGAGTCACTTAACAGAACTCCGTGTATCTTCCAAAATAAGACGAGCAGAAACCCACTAGTTAGTTGGGTATCTTTATTCATTCTAATTAAAATCTTTGTCAAGGGAACCTATTGCCTTTTTTCTATTTTCTGCTCAGATGTTGCAGTCCTTGACATTACACTGTGGTCTATGAAGACACAGAATATTAATGCCTCCCATTCTGGTAAAAATATATTGAGTCTGCTCCACTATTTTGACCTTTTCAGTACATTGTATTTTGATTAACTGGCCATCTTGCTTCTGCCTCACAGGTCTGCAAGGCTGTAGAGGGACAAAGAGGTGGAAAAGCTACCAAATCACATTTCTAATCACTGGGAAGGTTAAAGGAGCGTGATAAAACTTGGTATCTCACAGACCAGCTGAGGCACTCCGCCTGCAGCACAACCATGCCTGTAGAGGAGGACGGTGGCAACCAGAACCCAAAGGCCCCACCATCGTCACAAGCATCTTTTCCATCTTCCTATCCTGTATTACTTTCTCTCAATAGCCTCTGCAAGGACTGTCTTTCCCGAGAGCCAATTAATTCAAGTCACAAATATCTGCCCTGAATTCTTGCAGATAATTAGCACCACAGGTTATCAACAGGAAGCTGGTACCCACAGGCACTTCAGATAATTGTGTTTCGATATCGGCACATTTCTGCTCACCACAAAAGGTCACTTCAGTTTCTCTCCTCCATTTTCTCCATCTCTTTTACTAAATGAATGAAAAATCGTTATCGCTATTTGAATGCTCTAAACAGTTGGCAAAGGCTTTGGGCATTACAGGACAGACATGAGTGATGTAGGCACTTTAAAAGGTTGCAAAATTATTATTTTGCAATCGTTGGTTTTAGATATAGCCCTCCTCAGCACACCAGTTAATGAAAAAAAAAAAAAAAA
>WKFP01014840.1:1909656-1920598 GCA_011057875.1 Pterocles orientalis | reverse complement strand
ATTTGACAACATCCCTTTAGCTAGGTTTAAAATTTACATCTATTTATGCCAGGATTCTCTCAAAATATTTTATATTATATTCATGATTTTTTGGGGGGGAGAGGGAGAGCGGGGCAGGAAGTGGTAAGAAAATATACAAATATTTGAAGCCAACTTTCCAATGTATTTAAATCCTTTCCAAACGCAGTCTAAAGGTCTGCAGCACTCTGTGCAATCATTGCCTTCAGTGCCATTTCTGTCCGTTCCGTGCAGTATTCAAAATCCATTTAATGCTAGAAAAATGAGCAGCCTTCTTCATGAATTCTGATTTATTTAATATTAAATCTGAGTCTAATGTGGCACGGAAGCAGCAAAAATTGTGCTCAAAGCAACAACCAAACTTACTTTCCACTTTGACAGGTGAACAAGCAGTTATTACATTTTTGTAGAGCACCTTCCAAACGCCGCGTAGCCGAGTTTCCTTATTAAGAAATGTAATTTCACTTGGTGCTGCAACAGCAAAATATGGCTTGTTAGGTCACGGTTAACAATGGAGATGTGAACGTGAACACAGATATAACTAACTTTTTCATTTTTTTAAGTTCAGCAGTAATAAAAATGGAAATCGAGTCCAAAAAGCAGAGTTGCTGCCAAGTCTTGGCCAGTGCTGGGCAACGTCAGCGGCCACAGCCCGTGCAGGCAGCGTGCCCACGGCTGCCCAACCATGCCTGCCCTTGGAGCTGGATGATGGCAGCGACTGAGCATCCTCCCCTCCAGCGCCAGCAAGAGCAGTGCACACGAGGCTCTGCCTGTCCCCTTAGGTTTGGGAAGGGTGAGGGGCACTACCAGAGCAAAATATTATTTTTTTAGGGGAGGCAGCAGCTACAGCTTCTTCTGACAACACGTGCAGCAGCTTCTTAGAATCACAGAACCATTTA
Organism: Pterocles orientalis; assembly: GCA_011057875.1. Lineage (NCBI taxonomy): Eukaryota > Metazoa > Chordata > Aves > Pterocliformes > Pteroclidae > Pterocles > Pterocles orientalis. The sequence continues at coordinate 1,919,681 of WKFP01014840.1, read as the reverse complement.
GGTTGCAAAAGACCTTTAAGATAATTGAGTCCAACTGTAAACCTCACACTGGCAAGTTCACCAACGCCTGCACCCAAGACAAGAGAGTTCATGGGTTGACAGTTCAGCGGCAACCCAAGATGTAACGGAACCAGCAGTTAAGGGACGTCAAAGCATAGCAAGTGGCAAAGATCATCTTCCTCTGCAGGAGAAAGAGCTTGCCCCATGATGAAGAGAAAAGGCTGATTGATTTGTCTTGATATCCTGTTCTCTCTAATGAAACTGCAAAATGATTACAGACCAGGGTAAGGATATCAAATAAAGTAATTATTAGATCCATGAGACAAGCAGCCAGATAGATTGAGCTGAACTCCAAAATTAAGATGCCAACAAGAAAAAATTATTTATCCAGGCTTTTTTCTGGATTTGAATTAAGAGTATTTAACTTCGCCAATGACACTAGTTGCTAGAAATGGTGGGAATGACTAATGCCCTATAAGTAAATTCATTTTATACCTAATCTATTGATGCTGCATTTTGACCAGGACAATTCCCCTCTACCTTAGTACAGAAGGACAAATCCCCAGATGAAGCAGGGCAGCAAAATTAGCTGTAAATCTGACCCAGAGAATTTGTACTGCATTTTTCATGTATGGGTGTATTTAACAAACAAGGGTGTCTCAGGAAGGGGATTCCAATACAAAAGCAATAAAAATGTCTCTGTGGTGGCTTGGAAATGTTTGTTTGGTTGAGTTCGTATGGGCTGCATTTGTGCCAGTTCTGTACTTTCTCTCCTCAGGTGTTTGTGCAACTGAGACTTAATCAAATATTCCTAAAAACGCACTCACCCAGCTCCTAAAGCAAGCTCTAAATCAGCCGCCCTGTGCTAGGAAATGAACTCGTGCAGCTGGGCTGCAGAGGCTGTGCTTCTGCCAGCAACCACCAAACCACAGCTCCAACTTCACATTTTACCCATCAAATGGCCAGCCGTAGCATCAACTCAAATTGCAGCTGACTTCGGGACACTCGCACAGAGAAAAAGGCTTAATTTGTCAAATAAATGAGCTATTAGAAAGTATTTGCTCAGCTCAGCTCTGTAATGTGCAGGTGAGAGAGGACAGGGTTGTATCTGAAGAAGTGGCTGCACCTACAGATGCTGCTGAGCGCTGCCTGGGGCCAGCCCTGTGGGTCCCATGGGCACAGAGAGGTGCCTCCATCCACATCTCCTGCAGGACGTCCCACCACCACGCTCAGCCGCATGGCTGGAGAGTAACTCCCCAGCAAAGCAGCGCTGACCTACTGAGGACTGAGCCTGGTGTTTAATAAGAGGAGCTGTGCAAGGAAGGACAAATTGCATCACATTCACTGGGTAGATTCAGATCCTGAGGCTACAGCCTGCTTAATGTTATAGGGGTGTGATTTGTGAAGCCTTTTCTCAAAAGACATTTTTCCTGCTCAGATCAAAGCATCAGCTAGTCCCATATTAGCTAGGGAAGGGAAACATTACAGCAATTGCTGACTGTCCAGCTCCTCTGGGTCCCCTCCGCTCCACTCCTCCCGCAGAGGACACCGAGTTACAACTCTCATTTCAAAATGCTCATCCCTCACTCGCCTCTCCCGCTAAAGACAGCTACGGACGTTATTCCTGTGACATTGCCACAAGCACACCCAGTTGCTGAGGACATGGGAGATGCAGGAGCAGAGAAAAATGGAGAAAGGTCTTATTGAAGAGTAATAATAATTAAAAGAATGTCACAAAAATAGTTGTTTGAGACTGTATGGAGTCAACTTTGAAAATTAGGCTGAGGATTGGGAGGAAGACTGCTTTGTTTTCTCTGTGCAAGGTTATGTTCCTCTATATTTTATCTACCAACATTGTAATTCTATTTCTAAGCCTAATAAATTTCCCACAGAAGCCCTAGTCATTCTTAAACCTCTGACTGCTGATTCAGGGAACTGTCGTGTTTTTCCATGCCAGCATTGGTTCACCCTGTACTAAAAAAGCAAGATAAGGACTAGAAAATAAAAGGCAACATCGTGCTTTTACCAGAAACAAAGACACAGCGCAGAAGAGACTTGACAGTCTTATTTTGCTGATCATCAGTCTCCGCAATAGGCTCTGAAACCAATTAATGGAACGCAGGCTGTAAGAACCATGATTTCACAAGAAATCTGACCTCTCTTACTACTGAAATTTAGAGAGAAACATAGGGTCTAATTCTGCCCATCACCATTCCAGTTCATCGCAGTGAATGACCCAAATGTGGCTCTCTGGGGAGTCACGAACACGACAGACACCTCTACACCATCCCAATGACCATCGTATAGATTCCCATAAGCAATGTGACACTTCCAGACCAGAAAAAGGGGATATTTTTTCCTTCTAGCTTTGAAGTTGTATCTCATAAAGACTTTTAGTTTCCCTTTGCAAACAGAGAAGATCCTCTCTTCCATTGCACAGCACACGGAACCACCAAAGAGAAAGTCTGCAGCCCCCAACACACCCAGCTCCTGACATCAAAGGACCATTTCAAAGCTCACAGTGCTCCGGGTTACCCCGCCTCTGGGCTACCTTCAAAGCCTGCCAAGAGGATTTCAGCAGACGTGCCGCGTATCTTTTGATCCTGACATCTGTTCAGGAGTAAGTGGGCTGACACCACCAAACTCCGCTATTTTGCCATCCAGAATCAGACAGTCACACGCTGTCGTCCCACGAGACCACATTTCCACGAGCAGCCTCACCTGCTTCCTGACACTCCTGCCATTTGCTCTCTTCATGTTTTCATTTTAAAAACAACATTGATACAGTCAAATTTCAAACATTTGATTTAACTGGCCCTTTTTCCCTTGGGTCTGCTCTTTGCATCCTTCTCTCCCCCAAACCCAGCGTGTATCACTGTGCTGAGAGAAATAACACACAATTGTTCAAAGGGCACCAGGCTGAACACGAATGGCTGTATTTGTACACACTCCCTTTTTCTAAGGTTATTTCTCTCATCATAGAAGTCTTGGAATTCTCTTTGAAGCTGGTTTAATTGAGGAAGAGCTCTTGGCAGCTGTAATAGCATTGATGTTTGCCATCGAAGAGGTGTCTTTTGATTTGGTTTGTCTCTCTGCTGCTACAATTTGCTAAGTGGCCAACCTCATCTTCATTTATTTATTGGCTCTACTCAAGCAATGCTTACAAGTTAATTACAGTTTGCTTTTTGTAACTCAAAAACATGCTGTAAAATATTTTGATCAGTGGTCAAATCCTTGGATTACCCTGTTAACTGTGACCTGGCTTCATCACAGAGAGTATTCCAATTTAGGAGACAGTCTCACCAGTTTATCTTTGTGGTTGCAAGCTATGTTTCCCTGGCAGGAAGCAAGGTAAAACCATTAAACGCACTTTGGGAATGACATCTAATTTCTGTATCAAGTGTTCCTGTTTAAATCTACCACCATTTCTACTATTGAAAGAACCAGAGCAGCAACTCAGCCTTCTTGTAATAATATATAACCTCTCATCAACCGAGAACAGGTTACACAGAAACCACTGCATGATCCATCTCCGCCCTGCACAGACTCAACTTTTGTTGGCAGATTTGTCACTCATGTTTATAGGCTCCCTTCTGCCGTACAGTCAGGAATTCTCATCCTATTTTGATCGGTGTCATAAAAATGTTCCAGGGTTGATATACACCCAAGGACTCGCTGTTGATTTGTTTCTGTCACGCAAGCTGTGCCTAATTTATGTACAACTTATCTCATTCTATTAGATCACTTTGTAATCATATTTAATTTAGATTTATTCCCATCAGTTCAGGCTGGCTCCAGGCTTTTAATTAAATTTTGCCCTCTTAAGCCACTTAGTTAGTCCAGATTTCAAACACGATGTAGTTTTTCCTTGGATGGCTCTTTTCTATCTGTAACCTTTGAATTGATAATTTCTGCAGTTGCATCTTACATTTTCAAGAACTCCTTTAAAACCTGGCCTTGATGCTGTGCAGCACGAGCATGCAGTGAACAGCAGGTGAAAAGCCCAGGGAGACGAAGCAGAGCACCCTCCAGCCATGCTTTACAGGAATTACACCGTGTTACCCCGCGTAGACACCTGAACTTGCAGTCACCGAGCCAAAGATGGTGCAAGGGATGAGGTCAGAAGCAGGGATTATAAAGGTAATAAATTGTGATATTAGATTATAGAACAGTTTGGTTTGTTTTTGAAGACTTGAACTAAGAATTAAAATGTGTCTTTTCATCTGTCTCATGAAAATTTGAGTGTAAAAATGTTGGTTGAAAAATTATAGAATGCAATTAATATCCAGTCAAATTATTTTTATTCGAGATTATTGCCCTTTGGGAGATGGACAGGAAAGAATTTAGGAAATGAATAAAAATACATATCTGAAAAATAGGATTAGAAAATAATATTTAAAACAGTGTTTATTAACTAGTTTGTTTTTCTTCCCTGATTTTTATTAATAAGTAAAAAACCTTTGCATGAGGACTCTTGATGGTTTCCTAAGAATTCTTCTTCTCACTGATTACCGGAATGGTCCCTCCCCTTCTGCTGTGGCTGACAAATTACAGTATTTCAGAGAACACTTTAAATTTCCTTTTGTCCTGCAATTTGTCTCGCCTTTACTCCTCAGACCAGAACAAAACCCTTCAAGTTTCACGTACGCCCTCCTCCCTGCTGCAAATCCTCCCTCTTAATCTTTTCCTGCCATCAAAATGAAGACAAGATGCGGCGCCGTACTAGCCACACACCTGGGCACATTTTGTCGTAGTCTGGAGTTCCTGAAGCCCTTAGACAGCCCGTCTGCTGCTTTCTCATCCATGCTCACGGCAGAGCACGCTGCGGAGACAGCCGGGCTAATCGTAATGCAAATCCAGTGAGAAACTCACCCCTTAAATTCCACTAATATATCTTAATTTTTCACCCAGCAATATGTTATGTAGTGCCAATATAATTCAATCTTCTTACATTTTTCATGAGTTCAATCAATCATGTCACGATCGAGTCCTTCAACCATCACACTGCGCTCCGCATGCAGATGTCCCTCAAACAGCACAAACCCCACATCCCGCTCGAGTAGCTTCAAGGAATTTGAACCCAAGTAAATGTGGATCCCAGAAATCAGCACATTGATGGACAAAGGCGGTCCACGCAGGTTAGTATCCCGTTTCTGTGAGCACTATTTCAGAGGAAGGCATAAGAAACTTTTCGCTAAGAATAACCTGTTGACAAGGAGCTTTCCTGCTGCTCTTAAAGCTCAGGCACCGGGGTAAGAGTGCTAGTACCCCTTCCATCAGTCTTTACTTTTTTTCTTTTTTTTTTTTTTAAGGCAGACCAACTGTTTCAACCCTTCCTCCCCCAGCCCATTGTATTCACAACATCCACAGAAATTTCCAAATCATTTTAACATCATCATCTTGCTTTCAGCACTGCTTGGCAGGAGCAGTGAATGCCGTGAAGGGCATTTTCCCCAAACTGATTTCTGAAGTATTGAAGAGCTCTGGTTTACCCTGCGCCCTGACTCACAACCTCACCAACCTGGGCATCCCAACATTTCTCTACGCTGCTGCTGGATTTCAGCAGTACATTGCAGCCCCCCATGCTTATTGAATGAAAATATTGTAAAACTCTGAGTTTCTTCTCACTCTTTTTTATAGCACATGGAAAAAGAACAAATGGACAATTCACATGAATAAACAGCCACCACTATAACCAAAGACCACAAAATTGGTCTTTGGAGGTAAAAGCACTATTGTTACCAGAGAAGTCATCTGTACACCTCAACTTTCATAGTCATTACTCTAGTTTAGGAATTATAAGCTTATATGAAATTTCTTTTGTATTCCATATCATAGCATTTTGTGATCGTAAAAAAGTAGAAACCAAGAAAAATTATTTCATTTACTTGCTGTCTATTTTCCCCTCCCCATCAGAGGTCATTTTTCTACAGAACAGTAGCTCTCCTACTCTGGCAGAGCTGCTTTTTGTCATTTTCTTTTCATCATTTATTTTCAAAGCTGCTCCAGAAACTTTCTATCAATGCATTACTGATAATCTTAACAGACTTTTATCAAGGAAAGCCATAGGTTTCCATTGTCAAGAGGTCTTTTTCTGAATCTCAAGTGCTGACATTTTTTTTGACAATTTATCTAAAGTCAATTGCCTTCTATTGACTTTTTTCAGCTGCTTCCAGAATGATGACACTTTTTAGGTCTGACAGTTCATCTGGCTTGCTATACTCTCTCCTTTGGTTCTTCCCTACCATACATAAATCTTGACAAAACCCGCTGTACCTTGCTAACAATACCTCACTTCAAATGTGTTTCATTAATTTCTCAGATTCTGCTGATCTCATTGCCATCAAAACCAGGAATCAACAAAACACTTTTAAATGATTTTGAGGTTCTAATTTGATAGCAAATTTAAGTGTGTTTTCAACATTTTAACTTGTAGGACAGTAATGTGTCACTTGCTCTCATCTCCCTTTGGGAATCACTAAGTTCCCACCCAGGAGCACACCCCAGAAGATGCTGGAGCTGGTACATGAGCCACAGCTGCTTTGCCCCCTTTGAAGCCAGTGAGTGGTGACCATGACCCTTGGGCATCCCCAATCCCTTTGATCCACCCAATTCCTCAGTTTCCAGCAAGCCTGAGGTCTGACTCTGCACCTTCTTTCCTGCTGGCTCATTACAAAGTCCCCTCATACTCAGTAGTCAGAGGGACGAAAGCATCATTTACAGGCTTTGCTGAACTGGAACCACACATCTGTTTTCCTTCCATAACATGCTTTTTCTTCAATACAACTCTATTTTCCTACATGTTGTTTCATTCTTTACACACAATTTGATCAAGCTTTAGTCTATATTCTTTCCAATAAGCCATTTCAAGATCTATTCCAACCTTATGTTCCCGCAATGTCATGTTAGGAAGCAAATTAAGTTTATTTTTCTATCACTTTCTTGCAAGAATATCTGTTCAAACAGGGATCCTTTCCATGTCTAAATACCCAGCTTTCTTATTCTCCTTCCAATTCCCATCACCCTTGACTTCTTTCCTTTCTCCTGTGCCTTTATGTTTCATTGATCATGGACTAATGAGGTCCTTCCTTCACAACACACTAACAATACCCACACGTTGCAACTGGGACATCAAAGCAGCTCAGCTTTTCCAGCCTCCCTGTCTCACACACGACTCTAGAAGATGCTTCAGACACCGTTAGCCCAAGCCAAAACTCAGCTTTATGGGGCTGTAGCCACCCGCTGCTCCCCAGCCCAAGCAGAATGGGGCTTGAACAAGGGCTTGATGCCAAACAAGACAAGAGAGAAACTTTTTAAATTGCTGAATAATCTCTTCTTCTTTTTCCAAACACTTCTTGCATTTTTGGGGATGTTTCTCACACACCTCAAATTCCTTGCATCGACATTCCATGGATTTGTCCCTATTGGTGGCAGTCCTATCCACACTGACAAGAAATCCCTCTCCACCCCATAAAAGATTCTTTAAAGATGACTTGCAACTGCTAATTTTAAATTCATAGTCTGTCAACACTGAAAAGCCTTCTTCAGCAACTTCTGCCACGTATGTTCTTAGTTATTACATCAAATCCTCCCCTGCTACATAAGAAGAAAACAAATAAATTCTAATCACATGCACAAATCTCCTTCCAATATTTGCTAAGCACTAAATCAACTCTTACTCGTTTCTCTTATTATTTCCCAGAATACCCTTTAAGCTCAAGAGAGCCAGCAAATGAGGGGAAAAGTGCAGAGCGTGCTGAAAGAAATGGGGAGGGGAGAAACCTTTCCTGAGTCAAGGGAGAAAACGGAGGTTTCAGTGGAGGCTGACAACAGACTGGTTGTCTAGGATGAGGAGCCCAGCACCAGGTTCGAATCTCGCTAAAGTCTGAATCTGATAAATAGACCAGAGCCTTGAGAAATCTCCCAGGTAAAAAAGTTTATTATTATGAAAGCAGAAATTGTGTAGAAATTTTATGTAAGTGAGATGAGATAGAGAAGACCGTGTCTGTTCTTCCCATAGATCTGTTTGGCAGGTCCTGGCACAGCCTCTTTCCATTCTGATCTCCCCTAGGTTTTCAATTTATTTATTAGTTGCACGCTCACAGCCTTAAAAACCCTAGATTCGATTCAGGGTGGAATTTTTCTGCACTTCTAAGTGACTTAGGACCAAGAGTCCTTTTGGCTTTTGAGGGCAAACTTTTGATCTCTTAAGCAGATACAAAATCTCTAATCTTTACTCTTCATGAACTCCCCAAAACCCCAATCCCTGGAGGATAGGCATTGGGGTTCTGGGTATTAAAACCACCCAGCTCAGCACAGAGCAGCAGTGTTGGCCAACATTGCCCTCCCATCTTTTAAGCCAATGAATCCCTTTGCACATTTTCAGGTGAAATCAAACCACAAGTAAAAAGAAATAGTCTGATTGGGTAAAGAATGTCCCTATTGCTCCTCACACGTGCTGTGAGCCAAGGTGACAAGCTGGGTGATGCCTCACTAATTTACAACTCGCACCCCACCCATACCTCCATCCCCCTCCCTGCCAGCCGGAATTAGAAGAGGGGGAAGGAGCGTGGCTGTAGTAGGCGGAAAATGTTGTAGCAACACTGGATGCAAAGGGATTTCCTTCCTCCCAGAGCCACATTAGCCTCAGTCAGAGGCAAACTGCCTTTGCTTGCCCACAGCTCAGCTAAAAAAATCTCTGGGAGCGGGGCTGCTGTGCCCAGCCAGCAAGTGGAACTGAGAAAAGAACAAGACGGTCTCAAAACCACGGCAGAAGCAACCAAATGAGAGTTGAAAGTCTCTGTTGACAAACTGCAAATGGGATCTTTGAAAGACACAAAGCCGACTTGAACATAAAATGGTTTTTCCTTAGAAAAATTCAAGAAACCCCCGCACAAGTGTAATCTCAGCATTCAGTGTGCAGCTGTACATGGACGCACAGAATATTGCAAGGAGAATTTATTTAATTTGCACTGCCAAATATATTACTATAAATAGGATACAAACCTATGAGGAACATATAACGCTATCAAGAGAACTCCATCATTTTATCTGAAGCATTCTTTGCAGTTTTCATAATTTTCCAAACTGAATCCCACCAGCAGTCTGCGCTGCATCAGGATTAACAAATCCATTATGTTTTCTGTATTTCCAAAAATCATTGTTTCTGGAGTGTATTTGGAAAATAATTTCACGTGAGAAATAGGCTCTCAGTAGCATGATTCCTGCTAATAACTGAGATTTCATTGCAAGATGCTGAAGCCAAAAAAAATTAGTGAGTAAACAAGCAACAAGCTGAGCTGAAAAGCAGAGTATCACAAGCTGGCTTTAACTGGAGTTGTTACATTTCAAAGACTTATTGCTTGCGGAAAGCAGCCATGTAATTTTCTCCTCTGTCTTGTAGGACAGTCGGAAGGAGGGAGGGGGACAGGGTCAGTAACTCATGTTGCCAGAACAGCTCCATCCTCCTCACCAGAGCAGCAACGTGCTGCCTGCCGCAAACTGGGGAGCGCTGGGAGAGGGCAAGTCCCAGCAGGACAAGGAAAAATTTGAGTAGGCTGCAAATTCAACACCACTTCTATAGGTCATGTCACACGACCCAGGAGGAGAGCGTTAGATCAAGTGCCACAGAGCCAGTAAGCATTGTATTTCCCCAGTGCAACTCAAGTAATGAAACTCCTAGAATTAGATGACTCTGCTGCTCCAGCCAGAAAATATCAAAGCTGTTGCTGCTCGGGAGCCGTGCACAGATTGAAGGGGGTGATACATGTGAGCCAGCGGAGATGCAAAGCCTGGGGCCAGGTCTGCACCCTGTGACAGAGGGACATTGCCCAAAGCACCACAGCAGATAAGCAACTGACACCAGGACTGCGAGGAGCATGAAGATCCCCGAGCGCCCGCAGGCACTCCGCTGCCCAAGGTGCCCTTGCGGGAGAGCGGCATGTTTTCGAGGCGTCATTTTGCTGATGATCAAAAGTGATAGACAAGCAAACGCACAACCCCGAGCAGCATAAAACAAATGCTAT
>WKFP01014840.1:1892942-1904069 GCA_011057875.1 Pterocles orientalis | reverse complement strand
ACTGGGACATCAAAGCAGCTCAGCTTTTCCAGCCTCCCTGTCTCACACACGACTCTAGAAGATGCTTCAGACACCGTTAGCCCAAGCCAAAACTCAGCTTTATGGGGCTGTAGCCACCCGCTGCTCACCAGCCCAAGCAGAATGGGGCTTGAACAAGGGCTTGATGCCGAACAAGACAAGAGAGAAACTTTTTAAATTGCTGAATAATCTCTTCTTCTTTTTCCAAACACTTCTTGCATTTTTGGGGATGTTTCTCACAGACCTCAAATTCCTTGCATCGACATTCCATGGATTTGTCCCTATTGGTGGCATTCCTATCCACACTGACAAGAAATCCCTCTCCACCCCATAAAAGATTCTTTAAAGATGACTTGCAGCTGCTAATTTTAAATTCATAGTCTGTCAACACTGAAAAGCCTTCTTCAGCAACTTCTGCCACGTATGTTCTTAGCTATTACATCAAATCCTCCCCTGCTACATAAGAAGAAAACAAATAAATTCTAATCACATGCACAAATCTCCTTCCAATATTTGCTAAGCACTAAATCAACTCTTACTCGTTTCTCTTATTATTTCCCAGAATACCCTTTAAGCTCAAGAGAGCCAGCAAATGAGGGGAAAAGTGCAGAACGTGCTGAAAGAAATGGGGAGGGGAGAAACCTTTCCTGAGTCAAGGGAAAAAACGGAGGTTTCGGTGGAGGCTGACAACAGACTGGTTGTCTAGGATGGGGAGCCCAGCACCAGATTCGAATCTCACTAAAGTCTGAATCTGATAACTAGACCGGAGCCTTGAGAAATCTCCCAGGTAAAAAAGTTTATTATTATGAAAGTAGAAATTGTGTAGAAATTTTATGTGAGATGAGATAGAGAAGACCGTGTCTGTTCTTCCCGTAGATCTGTTTGGCAGGTCCTGGCACAGCCTCTTTCCATTCTGATCTCCCATAGGTTTTCAATTTATTAGTGGCATGCTCACAGCCTTAAAAACCCTAGATTTGATTCAGGGTGGAGTCAGAGGAAAACTGTCAGAGGAAAATTGTCTTTGCTTGCCTACAGCTCAGCTAAAAAAACCTCTGGGAGCGGGGCTGCTGTGCCCAGCCAGCAAGTGGAACTGAGAAAAGAACAAGACATGGTCTCAAAACCACGGCAGAAGCAACCAAATGAGAGCTGAAAGTCTCTCTTGACAAACTGCAAATGGGATCTTTGAAAGACACAAAGCCGACTTGAACATAAAACGGTTTTTCCTTAGAAAAATTCAAGAAACCCCCACACAAGTGTAATCTCAGCATTCAGTGTGCAGCTGCACATGGACACACAGATACCCTGGTTTTTCCAGCTCCGAATCTGAATATTGCAAGGAGAATTTATTTAATTTGCACTGCCAAATATATTGCTATAAATAGGATACAAACCTGTGAAGAACATAGAACGCTATCGAGAGAACGCCATCATTTTATCTGAAGCATTCTTTGCAGTTTTCATAATTTTCCAAACTGAATCCCACCAGCAGTCTGCGCTGCATCAGGATTAACAAATCCATTATGGTTTCTGTATTTCCAAAAATCATTGTTTCTGAAGTGTATTTGGAAAAGAATTTCATGTAAAAAATAGGCTCCCAGTAGCATGATTCCTGCTAATAACTGAGATTTCATTGCAAGATGCTGAAGCCAAAAAAAATTAGTGAGTAAACAAGCAACAAGCTGAGCTGAAAAGCAGAGTATCACAAGCTGGCTTTAACTGGAGTTGTTACATTTCAAAGACTTATTGCTTGCGGAAAGCAGCCATGTAATTTTCTCCTCTGTCTTGTAGGACAGTCGGAAGGAAGGAGGGGGACAGGGTCAGTAACTCATGTTGCCAGAACAGCTCCATCCTCCTCACCAGCAGCCTGCCGCAAACTGGGGAGTGCTGGGAGAGGGCAAGTCCCAGCAGGACAAGGAAAAATTTGAGTAGGCTGCAAATTCAACACCACTTCTATAGGTCATGTCACACGACCCAGGAGGAGAGCGTTAGATCAAGTGCCACAGAGCCAGTAAGCATTGTATTTCCCCAGTGCAACTCAAGTAATGAAACTCCTAGAGTTAGATGACTTTGCTGCTCCAGCCAGAAAATATCAAAGCTGTTGCTGCTCGGGAGCTGTGCACAGATTGAAGGGGGTGATACATGTGAGCCAGCGGACATGCAAAGCCTGGGGCCAGGTCTGCACCCTGTGACAGAGGGACATTGCCCAAAGCACCACAGCAGATAAGCAAGTGACACCAGGACTGCGAGGAGCATGAAGCTCCCCGAGCACCCACAGGCACTCCGCTGCCCAAGGTGCCCTTGCGGGAGAGCGGCATGTTTTCGAGGCGTCATTTTGCTGATGATCAAAAGTGATAGACAAGCAAACGCACAACCCCGAGCAGCATAAAACAAATGCTATAGCCATTAAGCGATGGGATCTGAGGGGATGCTGAAGCAGCAGCATCCGTGCCCACGCGGTCGCCTGTCCGCAGGCTCCGTGCCCTGCTGCAGGGATGATCCCGGGACGGGCTGGGGAGTGACATGTGCCACAGCTCATCCTCACTCCAGTGCTAACATAGCTCGGGGTCAGTCGCAGGCTCATCTCCCTGCATTAAAAGGTTTCAAAACGAGCTGTAGGGACACACAGAAGTGGTGAGATGCGCACGCTGCCGGAGAACAAGAGCACACACTGCCTGGCAGGCACCTGAGAAACAGGCACGGAGGTTTCCCAGAGGATGCTTGGGCTTTCTGGCACACCCACAGCCCTAAAAGACAACGCAGATGCAGTGAAATGGAATGGAATTAAATGGTGGCAGGGAAATGCAAACACAGATCAAATGTGTCCAAAGCCGAGAAACAACTGCAAGAGCTGCTTGCCAGCCTCAGGTATGTATGAAACACAGCTCCACTGCCCAGGAGAAAGTTTCCAAAAAGTCCCTTTTTCTCAGCAATCCCCCAATAGCTGGTTTGGACACTGCAGCATGCAGCACGGTACCCAACACTCTACATTTCTCCAGCAACGTATAATCCCACAATACACCCCCTGCGTGCCCCCAGCCCTCTGCATAACAACCCCAGGAGCAGGAGCCGGCCGTTTAGCTGGTAGGGAGCCCTGCGTGAGGGAGGCTGGAACAACCCCATGGCACTTGCCCCAGCTCCCAGCCCTGCTTCAAAGCCTCACACCCACTCAGCATGGGAGGGCATATTTTTTCCCATTTTCCTTTATGATTTCTTTTTCAGCACCATATAAATCTGAGTGTATGCAAAGCCCTTTATGTAAAAATACTGCTTGCTGACACCCACTTCAAATTAAAAATTTCCTCTTATTGCATTGATGTCAGTCGCCAAACCATTAACACCCTGAAATAATGAACATCACCCAGGTCCTGCAGCAGCTACTGGCTGGACATAGAGATACCACCCAAAATCGGAGTGTGTAAGACAGGGAAAAGGCAGAGAGATGAAGAGACCAGGAACTATGGAAGAGCAACAGATGCCTCTAGTTTCTCCCCATCCGTCTGCTCCCCAGGGAAACTCATAAGGTCCTTCCCCACAGCAGAGAGCTGAAGAAAAATAATAAAACTGAGAATATATTTTTTTTAGCTAAGGCTTGTTCTGTTGAAGGGATGCCTCCATTCTTTAATTATATTTTTTTCAGACTTCAGGATCTGATCACATCACTTTAGAAGTTTCCTTTTTTTCCAGGAAGATAAATCCCTGTCACTTTATTTCAACTGCTTGCACCTTAATCTAAGCCACAGGCTACTTGAGGAATTTTATATATATATATAAACGACACATCCCAAAAGATGAGGAAGTCAAACTATTTTCCCTGCTTTGATGTTTGTGTTTTGTACTGCAGGGCACTTGTGCAATATGCACAGAAATGCCAGGAGAATGAGGGAATCCTGTTCAAGCAATTTAGAGGATGAAATGGTAAAAGGAGCCACTTTGAACTCAGCCCGATGGCAGACTGTGAAATGCACTTTCTGATCTTCACACTGTCACTTTTTCCTAGGTTGGTTTGTTACCGCCAGGGCAAGTCTGGCCATAAACACTTGAGGCAGTATTGGGACTGGGATTTCACACTATTTCTTTCTGTCAGGGTTTGAAAAGGCAAGAGAGGAAGATTTTGTACCGAGGAAATGTGCCTCATTTTTCTTCAGAGCCCCCTGGATTTAAAAACTAAAATAAATAAATCAATTGGAAAAAAAAAAAAAATCTAGTTTTTTTACAAACTTTACAAAATTGGTCCAAAGTTGTAAGGAGAAAGCAGAAGAAAGCTATGTAACTGCACGCTGATTTTTTGGAGCACCACAACAGTGCCAGTGGTTTAGCTAAATAAACTTAAATATTGCAACTATTAATTGAAATCCAACCCTTGGCTAATGTGCATTAGTGCTGGATTATAATGCTACATCATGATAAGCAGCTTGGAAATATTTCAAACAGATTTGGAAAGTTGTTCTCCATGAGATCATAAATACCATTAACAGATAAAAAGCCATAAAAGCACCCGCCACTTCAAAGGGGGTCTTCAGGCCATTTTGTAGCAGAGGAACTGAAGGTATGGAGTTTGCTAAGCCAAATTTCAAAGCAGAAAGAAAATCATGGCATCCAGATTTACTATTGATTCCTGAAGTTATTAACTTAAAGGATTACCTTGTTCACTTCATTTTTGTTAAGGATGAAACATTAGCTCAATATAATAAGGGATAAGACAGGCGAAGCTTTTAGCTCCAAATGTTAGAGACCTTTGAAGATACACGTGAAATCTGCATAATGATATTGGGGTTTGTCCCCAGGACGATGCTGGGGACAGCCAGGAAAGCCCCTCACTGGGCTGAGGAAGGGGGCAGGAGCTCTGGCAGAGAAGACCATCAGGTGGGAGACACCCCAGCACACCCCATGCCTGCACAGGACACGCTGTCGCTGTCGTTAGCAGTTTACGACATAGTCATTATTGACAGATCCACTCGAGGGTATGCCAGGAGCTATACAAACATGTAGTTAAAAAAGCAACGACAAAAAAAAGTCCTTCCCAAATGAACAAATTGCAAAGAGATAATTAAATGGGGCAGACAAGACATCCCCAGGGAAAAGGAGATTAAATTAAACTTGTCATCAGCTGATCAGCTAAAAGTTTTCTTTTCAGGAAAACCCGTCAAAAGAAATTTTGTTGTAAAACACTGCTTGGACAACTAGTTTTTACTAAAGGCTTCTACATGTTTATCCTAGCTGCTCAAACAAGCCAAACTTTTGCTCAGTCTCGGTAACGGTGTTCACACTGATCTGAGGAGGGAAGGGGCTTCCCAGCTCCCTCCTTCTGATTCCTGCTGAGACCTACTTTGGTCCTGGAAACAGAGATAACCCTGCAGATCAAACAGGTCTGTATTTAGATTGTCCTGTCTTGCCAGCGATAACAGAGATTTCAAAAAAGTGCTTCATGGGAAGGATTACACTGGGATCCATATGTCCAGTCCTCTTGTAAGTACAACCCCCTTCCCCAGATTCCCCATCTACTCCCTACGGGCAGCTTGTCTCGATGGCTACAAATCTCTCATATAAACCACATAACAGGTAGCGACACATTTACAGCACTTTTCATCTTTACAACACTGTGTGCCGGTCAGTTTTTATTACACTTACCAGACAAAGTGCTTTCCTTAGTGGCCACTAGGAAAGAGATTTTTTTTCCCAGAGAAGCTTTTATCCTGGCCAGCTGTAACTACACAAGAAAGATATATACACATTTTCCTGTCTTACAGTGATTGATAGATGAAGTCAGGTCTAAGCCCAGGATGCTTCTGTCTCTGTTCCCAGCTAGCCCAGCACATTGTCCTGAAAATGTTCTTTTTTTTATGGCACCTTAGTGCTTGGAACCATCTAGCCCTGAAGTGTTCCCTCGGGGGTTTGCATTAGACTCAGGAAGGATGAAAGAACAAACTAACAAGATCAGAGCTGTTGCAGGTTCAGCTTCAGGGGCCACAGAAAGTAAATTCCTAGTTTGCAGCACTTGCTTATTCCTAAAGTTCTCAAGCACTCCAACACAGCATTTACAGCCGGGCTGCCTGCCTGCCTTTCCCCAAGTGTCACTGCTTAAACGCTGTAATAAGAAGCTGATTTACAAGTGTATAACTTCAAAGGGAAACTTTCTTCTTCTGCTTGATAAAATATTAATGGGGAATAACGAAGCGTGTGACATTACACAGAACCCCAGGAAGGAGCTCTTTTGGGGCTCCGAAGCACGCTCCCTGGCTGGTAGCTTTTGTTCTCACCAGGTTATCTAATAAAGTCGCCTGCAGGAAACTCTCTGTCTTATTTCCCAAATTGTGGCCAGGGACCAGAACTGCTTTCCCTGTACAGCCCCAAAGCTCCCAAGCAAGGTCACGCTGGGATAACCAGCTGCAGAGCAGGCTCCTTTGCTAGTTCACACTTGGGAAGGTTTAGCAACCATGCAACAAGTTGGGAAGGAGCAAGGAAGACACAGAAACGGGCTGGAGCAAGGCGTGACTTAAAACCCCCTCCAAAGGGTACCCAAAGGATGCATCCCCCATCCCAGGCTGCATCTGCTGGCCAGGCACCTTCACAGCCACTACCCCATTACAAGCTACAGCCAAATACACTTGTTCCTCTCAGCCAGAGAGGATCTGACAGGGCTCCCTCAGCCCATCTTTGATGCACAAATATGTCAGTTTATTATATCAAACACAGCACACACCCCTGTCCTGTATTTTCAAGACTAGTCCCCCTTGCTCTCTCTTTTTCCTCCCCGTAGCTGTGCAGCCAAACCAGCGAGCACAGGAAAGCGTTACTGGGAAGGCTGTTCATCACCTGCACTGGCAGGGTTCCGAGGCAGGACTGTCAGCAGATTTTATGCTATTACTGCATTTCGCAGTGGCACGGAGCCCGTGCGTGACAGCCCGCAGCAGAGGGGAAGGTGCGCAGAGGTGCTCCTGCATTCCGATGAATTTGCAGGAGCTGCATACAGAACTACTTGAGGAATTTAAACATGTCAGGAGAGCTGTAAGGGGAGCTGTCAGGGTGAAAGCAAGCCACAGAAGGGCTCTGACAGCAGTTCTCGCCCGGGGGCTGGAAGCCCTCAGGTGCCAATCCTGCACAGGCGTTGGCACCACGCAGCAATCACAAGGAGGGCTGAGCCTAGAGGGACATCATTTCAGGTGAGACCTTCACGCCTCATCCTGGCTGTCCGGCTCTGATGCACATGAAAGAAGGCAACTGTGCTCTGTGGTGTTCTGTTCAAATCCTCGTTCAGTTCTCTGGATACTCTGTAATTTCTTTTTCCTGCATTGCCAAGATTTTTGTGTGAAATGAAGATCGTAGACTGGTTTGGGTTGGAAGGGACTTGAAAGCTCCAGTCCCACTCCCTGCCATGGGCAGGGACCCCTCCCAAGGGCAGGGACCCCTCCCACCAGCCCAGGTTGCCCAAAGCCTCATCCAGCCTGGCCTTGAACCCCTCCAGGGATGGGGCATCCACAGCTTCTCTGGGCAAAATGGGCCACTGCCTCACCACTCCCACAGAACAAAACTTCTTCCTAATATCTCATCTAAATCTCCCCTCTTTCAGCTTAAAACCATTGTCAAGCTGACGCTATAAAACTTGGCCTGACCAGCTCTGCAGGCATGACCCAGCTCAGCTAACAGAGGCACTGCACAGAGCAGTGGCAAATGATACCCTGCTCCTCCATCCCGAGATAACAATCCCCAAAAGCTGGAAATTCTGGCTGACCTTCTCAGGAGGGATTCAAGAGTGCAGTGTATCATAAAGACCACAAAGGACAAACATCACTACTTTCTCTCACATGAGGTTCTTGCACCAACAAACATAACCTCTCTAGGCAGGTTCAGATCCAAAGTGGTAACTCACTGCTAATCGCTCTTTCAACAGACTGAAAAGCACCTGCAGGAGAAGCCTATTGCCTGAATAAATATAATTATTTGGGTTTTTTGCCTATTATATTGTGGCTATTTATCCCATATCATTGAGCACTTGTTTTGATTTTTTGAACAAATTGTTGGGTTGGTTTTTTGAGAGTCTTTCATAGCTAGGTCATCTTCAATGTGCCAAAGAACAAGAGCGCTGGGAACGCATATGAAGATGACCCTAGACAGGAATTGCAAGAAGGATCGGAGAGAAAACTTAACAAACCTCCAAAGAAGGAGGTCACTAGTCTCTTCACACTTCCCAAGGGTTTCCCAAGGCAACAGGGCAGTCACTCCTAGACTGCAGCCTCTGCACATCCTATGGGAAGACATCCTAGCAGCCACTAGCAGAGGAAAAGTAAGCACACAAAAGGCAAAGCTGGTAGGTTACAAGAAAGTCAGCAGACACTTAAAAACAACAATAACACAATCCTGACTTGGTTCTTACAAATCATATTTGAATTCCTTACTCTCCCAAAGAGGTTACACTCACTCTTGGGCAAGTGCTTCAGGGCCCTTAGAGGTGAGCAGCTCCCAGTAGGGTCTTTGTGCCTGACGAGTACGGTAAATTCTCGCCCTTCGTTGTCCCTTTGGGCTCTGCACACACTGCACTGAGGACCCCAGTCATCTGCTACCCACAGGCAAATCCAGCAAGGACTGGGTTGAGGCAGAGTGGCTGGGTTACATCTTGGCAGCGGTGCTGTTATCATTGCTTATGGGATTTCTTTAGATCTTTCACTGCTCTCCATTTTGTTTCATAATGACTGGTATAACTTATCACAGTCCCCAAACACTCAGGTTTTCAGTTATTTGTAAAGCACTTAGAAAGATCTTAAATCTGAAGGGTACTACATTTGAAAAAAAAATCTGTGCTATCAGTGCCATCCCACAGGTTTAACGTCACCCCTGGCTAAGCTCAATAACCATTTCAGTGCCCCGAGTCATTATTCTCTGGGGAAACATTGGCTTCTGGCCTCTGTAGTGGGTTCCCTGCGGTGGACCCAGAATTTCCTCGTGCCACTGCCGCAGCGCCCAGCCTTCTGGTACGGGAACAATGCGACTGTCGAGTCGCTCATTCAGCCTCACACGGAGGAATATTCATTAATGTTTACTGAGGTAGAATGCCTACATTGCATTAGTCGCAATCTTATAAATAAACGTGTTTTTAATCTGTGCTACATTAATCTTGATCCTATAAATAAACAGACAGAGCGCAGCCACAGCTTTCTCAGCTGTACCAGAGCAGGATGGGGGCATCGGCTGCTTATGAAGAGACCATGGCTCCCATCATTGCTTTATAACAGGAGGGTTATTTAAAGGAAAAACAGGGGTTTTGTTTGGGAAGAGTGGGTAAATTTATGTACTGTAGTACTGGCTGGTTTTAAGGTGTGTGCTGCTGCCCACAGCCTTGGGCAAGAGCTTCATAACAAACCCAGACGAATAAAACTCGGTGTCCCGTGAGCAGCACCTTGGTGACTGGATCATGCACAGAGACTTTTCCCTACAAAACGAGGAACGCAGGCTATCATCTCGCATTCACACAGTAACCCCTCTGCTTGCGGGTCATACTGAAGGAGCCCACCATGCTTCTCAAATTCAATACCCACAGGAATCACTTTACCAGCCACAGAAATGTGGCAGATAATTAGCTGCAAACCAGCTCAGGATGGAGAAGACACTGTTCCCAAACAAGATGATGAGGAAAAATAAGGAGGCAGAACACGGTCACCTAAAGTGGGATTTGAAGCCAGTGTGAGTGGATATCAGTGCCTACATATAAGGTATAAAATCTGTTCTTAACAATCCACTTTAGCCACCAACCAGCTAAGGAAATGCCAGCTAAGGAAAGAAAAATAAAAACCATTAAAATGATGGAAAGGTACAGAAACAAAAACAGAATGAAACTGAGCCCCTTTAACCTCAAGCAAGTGGCATTGGAAACTTGAAAATAATCAGATACAGGGAAAGAAAAAGGAAAAAGGGGAAGGGAGTACTATTTAATCTAAGGCACAGTTTCATCAGCTGTGTCTTGCTCTTTAGCATGTTATTGGACTAGACCCTAGATGTTTTTGTCTTTACAACAAACAACATTTGTATTTTAACGCGATTAACCTACGACTAAGAGCATCTTACAAGTCTCGCTGGCTGTGTGCGCCTGCTTCCATACAACCTGAATGACGTGCAGGAGGCCAGAGATCAGACAGCACCAAGCATCCGAGCAGATGACTGGCAATACTTGTGTTCTGTGGCACCTGTGTTCATTTTACAGGAGATGCAGTTCACCAAAAGCCGATACAGACGACTGAACCAGTGGGCAAGGTATGTTGACTTTTTATTTTCTCTAACAGTAATGAACATGGGCCATTTTAATTAGCTTTCCCACTGGGAGCTGACTGTTTATACACGGTGCCATAAAACATGTTCTTAATTTTTAAGATCTTAAAGACAGCGAGACAAAATTAGAGCAAGCTACTGAGGCTGTCCCTAGGGATCAGGGCTGTTGTGCTCCTCTATCCGCGGCGAGGAGGGGACCCAGCTTTTGGTGCCACAGAGGGTGTGCAGGTGATTGCTATGGCACAAGATTTATTTGATGTGCAGAATGCCTGAGACCTAAGCAAATTTCTGCCTAAGATTTCCATCCAAACGTTTTTACTGAATGCTATCTCAGTGAAGGCACCTAAGCAATCAGAAAGAAGGCTGACTATTAATAATACCGCTTCCTTCTCTGTTTTTCCTTCTCAAGAGAGTGTAATCAAGGGAAATTTAATTGTTCATGAAAGACAACATCTGCATCACGTATCCATCACATTTCCACTTGGAAGGTTTCCCAGTGCGGCTGTTCTCTTTGGTGTGCGTTACCTTTATACTCATCATTAATGAAGTTAATTTTGTTATTAGAGGCCTGGAAGCTGTAGCAGGGGGTGATATTTACATCCAAAGCATCTGTGTTCGTTTTATAGAAGATGCAGTTCATCAAAAGCCGATACAGATGACTGAACTAGTGTGCAAGGTATGTTGACTTTTTATTTTATTTAACGGTAATGAAATGTAACAAGTGCACCAGAGGGATACATTTTCATAAGCAGACAAGCAGATGGGTGAAGGAATTTAACTTGCTATAAAAAAAGCTCGTAACTGTCGAGCAGTCTGAAAGGCTCTGTGGAAAGAGTCGTCTATACCGTGAAG
>WKFP01014840.1:1880560-1892922 GCA_011057875.1 Pterocles orientalis | reverse complement strand
GAAGGCACCTAAGCAATCAGAAAGAAGGCTGACTATTAATAATACCGCTTCCTTCTCTGTTTTTCCTTCTCAAGAGAGTGTAATCAAGGGAAATTTAATTGTTCATGAAAGACAACATCTGCATCACGTATCCATCACATTTCCACTTGGAAGGTTTCCCAGTGCGGCTGTTCTCTTTGGTGTGCGTTACCTTTATACTCATCATTAATGAAGTTAATTTTGTTATTAGAGGCCTGGAAGCTGTAGCAGGGGGTGATATTTACATCCAAAGCATCTGTGTTCGTTTTATAGAAGATGCAGTTCATCAAAAGCCGATACAGATGACTGAACTAGTGTGCAAGGTATGTTGACTTTTTATTTTATTTAACGGTAATGAAATGTAACAAGTGCACCAGAGGGATACATTTTCATAAGCAGACAAGCAGATGGGTGAAGGAATTTAACTTGCTATAAAAAAAGCTCGTAACTGTCGAGCAGTCTGAAAGGCTCTGTGGAAAGAGTCGTCTATACCGTGAAGCGTATTACCCCTTCAAAGATTTCACATTATATGTGGCAGTCTCTCTCTTTGGTGCTTTACATCCTACAGGTGATGAGCCTTAAAGCACAGCTGCTGGCAGCTAGCCAGAAGCCAGACGTTTCTGGACCACATTTGGCTTGAATTCCTCCAGATTCCCCTCGTACAGAGGTGTGGGTGGAGTGGGGATGGGAAGTACAGGGGTTTAAATGTGAATCATCCATTCAATTGATTTCATTGCCTGGTGGAACTCATGTTCTTCCAGTCAGTTGTATTGGAACATCAGAGATTCTCTACTTCAAATGCTCCAAACTCATACACACGCCAGAGGAGGGGTTAATGCCAACTATCACCTGAAGATGAGGTGTGTAGACCAACCAAGCCACAGCAAACCAAACCCAGGCTCTGCATTTGCACTGCACCAGTCAAAAAGACAGATGTATCCTTTCTGTACCTTAAACTGGAGAAATGTGTAGTTTTATGGAACACAGTGGAACTTAGCTGTAAATCTGTGTCTGGGTTGTATCTTGGACCAGCGTTGAGATCTCCTAAACCTGCTGTGACCGTACTGCAGCTATGCTGCTAGATTTCAACGGCAAAAATGCTTCAGACCCTCTGCAGTTGTGATTGTTGAATCCAGCCAAAATACCTACAGCAAGGCACCAGAGGAATAAAAGTGTCAGCAGCTGAGCAAGAGGGAGCCGTAAGCAGAGCACTCCTTTTGTCCCGTAGCAACACGCTGCCACCGACTGCAGCCCTTAACGGCAAACCGTTCTCCTTCTGTTCACAGCACACAAAACACAAATTTAACTTGCCAAAATCACAATCAATAAGCCATTTCTTAAATTAGCTAGATTCAAAGGAAAGGAGGGAAATTAATTAGTGTTGCTTATCCCTCAGTGAAAGCTTACACCGAAGGCCCAGATCGATAGTTTTGAATACAGACACTGAAAGACAAGCCCATCACCTTGACAAGACTGGTGGATGCCTGGCACCCCTGTAAACCAGACAGATCACTATCAATTTCCCACGAGCTCTCTATCTCGTGGGAATGCTTGGATCAGAGCAGCAACCATGGTCAGCCTGCTTTGATGATTTCAACATCCCAACCTGTTGCTTTGTCGTATTTGATTCTTTTGTCTTTTGGATTTCACATGCAAACCGATTTTCTTGGTTATTTGTATTCATTTGCAAAAGGCGAAAGTCATCAGAAGCGGATACAGATGAATACTCCACTGCACATTGTGGGTTTTCATTTTAATACCGATAAAACATAACAAGCCAACTTGAGAGATGTGTGCTTATAACCAGTCAACCAGACGGGTGCAAAAATCTGATTTGCTATAAAAAGCTTATAGCTGCTGAAAATCTTAAGGATTTGCTGGAAGGACTTGGCTGTAACAAATCACGCCAGGGTACCGAAAAGACTGATCCTGCTTTGGCCAGCTGTTGCCTCAGCTTTAGCTTTCCTGCAGCCGTGCCAAGGCTATACCTAATGCTGTGCTCTACAATGGGATGTGCAGCATGGGATAACTGCTGCTGGGGTCAACGGGCAAGCTACAGATGTTCCATGGGTTTGCTTCAGACAAGCTCTTGTCCCAATGCACATTAGTATCGGAGCATATTCCGGCTACATACACCAGTTGGGTTCATTTGAAGGGAATCTGCTCCGTGGACTAGGAGATCTCTCGGCAACGCAAAGGAGAAACAATGGGGGGATTCACTTCAAAAGCACGCTCTCATCCAAACCACAGTACTACCACAGACACATGCATCTAGTTTTCCCAGGCAAACAAGCGCTGACCAGTGGATTCACAACCAGCACAGTGTCCATTAACTTCAGGCAGAGCTCACCCCTCTACAAACCGCTGTTACCCTCTGAAATCCAAGTCCCTGCCTCAGTTACATCTAGCGAGACTTCAGCTCTCTAGGGCCTCGACCCCTCCAAAGGAAGAGGAGATGCTTCTGACAAAAATCTCGTGTCAAAAGCTGCTGTCAGGCCACCAGGTCTACCCTGTGCTGGAGGAGCTGCCTGTGTCATGCTGGTGGCTTGGAGACCCAGCACACAGGGACACCTCCCAGCTGTCCCAGGGAGCCCTATTTCCACTCTGCTTTACCGCAGAAGGGACTATTTTACTTTCTACTCATTGCTAACGCGCTTTGCAAGTACAATCCGAGTGAACTTTTCTACAGGCTGTCACATCTCTCCATCATCCACAAGCAGAGCACACACAATATAAATCTTTCAGCCTCCATGTGCAAAACAAAATCTATTAGTAGACTTTTGCACCTAAAATGAGATCTGCAGAGACACAAAAGATGTCCAAAAGCTGCTGTGGGCTGTTAGATCAGCTGAACTGGAAGCTCATCGGAGCCAGCGAGCCCTCTCAAGGCACTGGGAGATGCCTTGCCTCTCCTCTGCATAGTGCTTGGCCTCCTTCAGGCATATACAAACAGTATCCTGATGGGGAAAAATTGTTATTCGCTTTATTATTTATGATTTCTTGAAAGGTAGTTCTCATATTTTTGGCTATTTCTGAGTCTCTGGAAGCCTGGATCAGAAAAGGGTGAAAGCTCTCCAGCTATCCAGGCTTGCAGAGCAGATATTGGGATAAGAATAAAGTGTCTGTTCAATATAAATGAAAACAAGACATACCTGCTAGGAAACTGTAAAAATAATAAGCTGTGCAGATTCGCACTGGATTTTGACATTGTAATATGACAGGTATCCTTAAAAGCACTCGAGAAGCAGCTTTATCAGCCCTCAACACTTACCAAATGAACCTGTTGGGACCACACCTGCACGTCTGCTAAACGCCAGGTTCCCTGTTTCACACCCCACTGGGTACCCAGCTTCCCACTGGCGATGTGGAGAACCCCAACGCACAGCCCCATGGTGGGAAGGCAGCAAAAACCCCACTCTTCCCACCCAGGTAACGCTCCTGCCTGCTTTCCTGGGGTTGAGGAGGGGGAGCATCACTGCAAAACATATTCTGCTGCTTTAAAACCCAGCAGTGATGACTAGAATCCATAAATCAGGTTGAGTTTTTTGTTTTAGTTTTGTTTGGTTTTTTTTTCCCCAGACCTATGGGACTGCTCCAAGCATAATTAGGTTTTGGGTTTACAAAAAATCCCAGCATCTGTTGCCTGTTCTGCACACGCTGCCAGTCTGAGGGGACTGCTGCAGGATCACTACAGCTTTTGTTCTCATAAATAGAGAAAACTTTGCTGAGCCTGGAGCAGGGCTGCTGGCCAAGGGCCTCAGAGACTCACATTATATGTGGGGCTTGGAGGATAGGCGGAGGAAGGAGGAGAGGAAGGGTATTGAACTCAGAGTGCCTCATCCTTTAGTTGAATTTAATTTGATGAGTCTCAGTTTAA
Organism: Pterocles orientalis; assembly: GCA_011057875.1. Classification (NCBI taxonomy): domain Eukaryota; kingdom Metazoa; phylum Chordata; class Aves; order Pterocliformes; family Pteroclidae; genus Pterocles; species Pterocles orientalis. Next base: position 1,889,027 of record WKFP01014840.1, on the reverse strand, counting down.
ATTAATACAGGGAAAAATCCTAACAACAGCTACTGCCAACAATCCCATTAAAAAATAATTCTGGCATAAAGTCGTCACCAGCATATGCCTATCTCTCGCTTTAAAGTCAGTTCCAAGAATTTAAACATGGACAAAGCCCCTTGCTGATTAGCAAGGAAACGTCCTCTTGTTAGTTGAGGAAGCTTTCCTTCCCCATCCAGCAAGAGGGAAAAGTGTCACAGCAATTCTACCCGAGCAACAAGTCTTTAGCAAAAACAGGCACTAGCGTAGGGTTAGCAAAGAGGAATTAGTTAGTCCTTCTCCTCCAATTTCTGGAGTTTCCTCCAGTTTCCGGATGAGGTTCTCGGTGACCGTGGTGCCAGCAGTGCCTGTGTTACCCCCATCAGACCCAGCATGTTGCTTCCCCAAGACCAGGAGGGCACAAAAGTGCACAACGCAAAACCTCTGGCTGCAGAGGTGTTAAAGGAGGACAACGGCTCTTTTTGATTATCAACAAATACTGAAGAACTGCGCCTATCATAACGACTGCAGAGGATGGTCACTGAAGACAGGGCTGTCATGCAGACAGCGTGCTTTGTGGAAACGTGCCAGCCCAGAAACTTCTGTTCAAATCCAGCTGAACCTTTAATTACATTTGGGTTCAAATCCTGAGAATTCCAGCTAATTTAGTATCATTTTCTTTTCTAGATAAGCACCTTCAAGCAGTTCATCTGGTTTCAAACCTGAACTTCTCCTGTTTGGACTCTGCAAGTGGATCCTCCCTTGGCATCCAGCCACCTCGTTCCTTTCTCTGCACATGACAATGCTGAGAGTGCATTGTACAAGCTCGACGATGCTCTTCTCTTCCCTTCTATGAAGCCCAGAAACACGTCCAGGAATTCCTCCCACTGCCTTGAAAATGCTGATTCCCTTTCCCCCAGTTGGAGGAGATTCACTCCCATACCCCCAGCATCTTCCACACAAAGGGATGAACCCCTTAGGTGATCAGGTTGTACGCAGCACTGATTCTAACTCAGGGGACCGTGTTCAACCAGCTCAAACCTGAATACGTTTTTCGGAATACATTATGTATGAGGGTATAGCTACAGGAGTGGAGTCAAAGAAAAAAAAAAAAAAGATAAATATTGGAAGAGGGAAGAGCCAAATTACCTGCCCTGCTTCATACTACTCTCAGTCCCAATACAGGGGTTTTATGAAGTCAATATGAACATGTATTTCATGGCATAGGGGACTGGCGGGTAGTAATACATGCTCTATACTGGCAGAAAACAAATGATCCGTTTGTAAAGACCATCTCCATCAACTGCTTCTTAACCAGGAGGGATGAGTAGAACTGCAGCAGGGTCAGGAGCACGAGCCTTTGGACACCGTCATTGCTACAACCACTAGTAAAGAATTACACTAAACCCAAAGTGACTTGTGATGCCATGAAACACAAGGCCAGGGCAGTACTGCTGCAAAAAATAAAGCAAAATTTCCCGCCAAGCTGTGCCTAGAACAGTTATTGTACCACCATGAATGCAAATGTGCAAAGCTGCTGGAGGCGTTGCTGTCATACGCCAGGCTCTGGAGTCCTGCGGGTTTTCTGTCAAAGACGCCAGACCTTTGATGCCAAAAGAACCAAGTTTGCAATTGTATCATTTGCCTTTTTTATTTTATCTCTTTTTCTAAAAAAAAGTAGAGGAAAGAAATGTTTAAAATAAGTTGATGAAGGATTGATTAAAAAGTGCCTTGAACTAAGAAGGGTAAAAAGCCATTAAGTGGACCTGCAGAGGGAAAATTGTATAATGATATGGTACATCTACATGATTAAGAAGTTAAAATGGACTATGAAAGGAAGGTAGAATTGACGGCAAAATAATAGGACTGTTTCCAGCGTATTTCAAACAGAAGGCTGCTAACATGAGTTGTCAAACATTTCTGAGATCAAAAGACAAAACCTACCTCCTGGGGCATTTAAAACATTAAGAGAAACATTTCTGCTTGCAGGAAGGAGGGCAACAGACACCAGAAATGAACATTTCCTTCTCTCAAGAAAATGCTACCGGCCAGCATCCTTAAACCCAGAAGAGACTGTGGGGGATTCATGACTGCAGATGAACCAAAATCAACCGCAGCTGTAATCCCCCCTCAAATTCTGCAGAAAAAGGAAAAAAACCAACAGAGAATAGCACCCCGACCACACTGAGCCAAGAGAGGCAAATGTGGGTTAGAAAAACCTGGTTTCCCTTAGCACAGCACAGCCTTGCCCTGCCAGATAAAGAGGCAAAACCAGCGGTGTTTGGGAATGACCCGGAGGGACCAGGAATAAGCGATGCACAGAGCTCAGAGCAGGGAAATGCAGACGATACCTTCACTCCGTGGTGTCTGTAGTGGGACAGCAAAGCAAATCCTGGTGGGAAAGGGGCAAGGGTTACTGCAGGCAGTTTTCAGGGCGCAGGCACAGTCACTGCTTTGATGCTCCCTCAACTTTCGGTGTGAAGTGGCGAGGAGTTAAAATATCGTGAGAATAGCACAAAATGCCCCCTGTCCCCGGAGCCTCAGCACTGGAGTGCTTCTCACTCTGCAAATGTCATTAACTCCTCCATTAGCGGGCCACCAGGGCTGCTCTGGGGAAGCAACCACCTCTGGGTTATTTTGAAGTGCTATCTGGAAATTCTGTCCGAGACCTTCTAGATAAAATTAATTGAAGAGTCAGGGTCTAACTGTTGCAGAAAGTGGCTCCGTTTTGGAAAAGCCCTTCGTCTGCATGTCAGCCTAACCTCGTTTAACTCTCCAGCGTCAGCCATGCTGAAAAGATACATCAAGCCAAGCAATATCTTTTGGGTTTGTTTTTTAAGAGACTGACTGTTGTGATAAATAGCAATCAGAGGCCAGGCTTGGAAGCTCTCTACCTCAACTACTCATCGACTTCTGTGGAGTTTCCATAGGTAAGGTACATGGAAGATCAAGCACAACCGTCATTGTTGTAACACCGCTTTCAAAAGCACTTTGTGCTTCAGAAATAAATTGATAGCTGCGAGAGGAGCAAAAGCATGCACATTATCGTGCAACCGAATGGAGGCTCAGCTTCCCTTCATACATTACTGGGGCCATGCACACGGCTGGTTACACTGGAAGGGCTGCTGAGACAATTCACCATCTTACACTCCTACCCTACCATAAGCACACAGTGAAGGCATTAAAGCCCATGGATTTTTTTCTAAAAACAAGAAAACAAAACATGAATTCTGCGAGTCCTATGAAAGTCAAAGCAACACACACAACAGCAGAAAAAATAAGCCTTTGGCAGCAATAAGTTGTAAAACACCACAAAGGAGAACCCATGGTTTGCACTTGATAAATCTCCCAACGCCTTGCCATAATCTTGTGGCACCATGAGTTAGTCTCTATCAAGACATTTTGACAACAGTTGCTCTTGAAACAAAACCAGCAAAAAAAGGAGATATAAATCATCAGGAAAAGAAGGAATGAGATTTTTTTAGGTCTTGGTATAGGAGTGTGGCCATACTGGAACGCTGCGAAGAGCCTCTTCCTCTTCTTAGAAAATACACAGGTATAAGGTACAAAACAAGATTTCAGAAATCTTCCTTAACCAAAAAGAAAAAAAAAAGAAAAAAAACAAAAAAACCACAACTCTGATATCTCTGAAAAGAGAAGACCAAGAAGCACCAAGGTATTCTGCAATTACCAGTAGGTTACTGCTAGATTTGCAACAGTAACTACAAAATGATCTGCATTAACGTAAATCTCAGGCTGGCTGGTGATTTTTCACCGTGATTTACGAGGCAGCATGAGTATTTAGGTGGATTTTCAGTTTAAACAAACTTTATGAGGTCAAAGAGTCGAAAGGGAGCCCCAAAATGGAGCATTAAGCATCTATATGAGGACTTCCACAAAACAAGCTGCACTAAATACATTAGATGAACATTAGACAAAGGTAAATATTGTTGCTAACTTACAGCAAACAACTGACAGGCTTCAGGAGGCCCAGGAAGGAACACAAACCCACTCGGATGTGGTACGCACAAACAGCGGAGAAGCATTTGGATGCAAAATATTTCTTCACGCCAGTGGTACCAAAATCAGCAGCTACACGGGCTAATCTGGCGAGCGGTGATTTCATCTGATGCATGCAAAATAAACTCCTAGATATTACAATTTTCTAAAAGACACTTGTGTGATAAATGCTTGTTTTGCACCAGTCTGCTATTAGTTTTTAAATGTTGTTTTTACTCTAACTCCTGTCTCCAGACTGAGGCCCTTTTGCGAGCTTTCCTGCTTTCACTGCATAATTGATGCCATCTCGTGGTGGAGAAAAACCTCAATCTCCCGATGGTTTCAGTTTCCTTTAATTGCCAAAATAATCCCTGGCTAACTCAGTGTTACGAGAACAGTGACTATATTCCAAACCTGCATCTCTCCCCCGAATCCCAGCCTTCCTGAGGGTATTTCTATTAAACTCTCAATGGTTCTTCCAGCACTGTGAAATTAGCTGAAGTGTGAGCTTTTAGCAATCGAAACAACATGCAGATTTCTTCCTCCTTCAGAGCTGAGGTACCAAACCTGCATCCATGGTGCTTCCAGGGACAGCCCACACTGGTGCAGCTAATTCCAACACTCCCATCTTTTATATTAAATGACTCAATTTCTTCTTTTTTTGCTGAGTCTTCCTCTCTCAAACTCATTACTTTCAGATCTCTCCGCTGTTGCTCTATTTTCACTTTCTTTCAGAGAAAGCCAATACATCACTCACACCACTCTCTGCATCCTTCCAATCACCTAAATGAGATGTTTCATTCGTATTTTTTTTCCAGTTTTCTTTCCAATGTACCAATCTCATCCATTTCACTGAAGTCTGGTCCTCCCTGCTCCCCTGCAACACGTGAGCACCCCCCACCTCCAGGCAGAACGAGCCAGCCCCTGCAGCTCTCACCCCATCCTCCTCGTCCCCTCCGCCAGGGCAGCTGGTGCTGTGAACCCTGACAGCACCCAGCGTATTTTGGATGATCTGCTGTGACAGCATGCTGGCACACACACGGATCCAGGTCCCTCGCTCAAACTCTTTCCTCTATTGTGAATAATTACCTTGTTCTCCATCAGTCACAAGTTACAGTCCCAACCTGCAAAATATGTGTTCTGCAGGTATATCAGCCCCTCACCTAGCAACGTGGCCACGCTCACCATCCACCCTAAAGCCTCCATGGACCTTCTTAACCCAGACCTACTTCTCCTCAACACCCACAGGGGCTGACTTGGACCCCTGCTGCCCACACCCTCCCCCTCCACAGCTCTGCCCCATGTAGCAGCAGGTACCCGAGTCAGGAGCATCACAGAATCACAGACTGGTTTGGGTTGGAAGGGACCTTAAAGCCCATCCAGACCCACCCCTGCCATGGGCAGGGACACCTCCCACCAGCCCAGGTTGCTCAGAGCCTCATCCAGCCTGGCCTTGAACCCCTCCAGGGATGGGGCATCCTGAGCATCACCACCATGAGCCAGGCTTTGGTGCTTATAGCACAGCCAGGAACAGCAGGGCACCCACCCCTCACCCAGCAGTGCACAGCCAGGGGTCCTCAGGATGCCCTGACCCTCTCCAGGGTACAAGGGCATCCTGCAGCTCAGCTGGGGGGGCTGGAGAGGGGAAGAGCCCTGAGCCCAGCTCGGAGCATCACTGGCTTGGAGGGGAAGGAGCTGAGGATTTGCTTCTTTCACTTTTCCTGTCTAACAGAGGAGCTGCCAAGGAAGAGCTCAAGCACGTGGGGTCTGTCAACCGCAGAGATCTCCTCCAGTCTTCAAAAAGCCTCTGGATTTACCTCTCGTCTGCCCGAGATGTATGTTCCTGTCCCAATACAGGCCAGATGAGCCATTTGCTTATCAACCAGCAGAAGCTGGGTGACACCAGGAATAAAAACCTCCTCATGCATGTGAGGGAGCACATTGGATAAATGACAAGACCAGAGACAAAATTTCTTCATCGCCAAGTCCTGTTTCTTAATAAGCTCCTGGATACAAGCAGAGAATACAGAAAGTGGGACAGTGTTGCAGTGCTTCACTCCAGAGCACTGGGGTTGAGTCATCATCAGTAGAAAACTTTCAGGCTTTAAATAAATAAAATTCACACACAGCTAACAACCGAGAGCCAGGAACTCCTGGCTGGACTCTCCACCATGACTGCCTGCCATACCCTGCACAAGGGATGAAACAACCAAGAAAGACCCTGCATTCATCTGCCTTGGTGAGATTCTTGCTTTCCCTCAGGGTCTCGAGCAAATTTTCTTCTGTGTTTCAGGTTTTAGAAATGCCAGGATTTTCTGAACAACAAACACAGCTAACTAAACCTACCTGCTCTGTGAAAGATAAGGGGTGGGGGGGGAATCTTTGTATTTTCTTTTCCTCTAACTTAATTTGCTGTTGCTTTATTAAGTATTCAATTTTGGTTTATAGAAAGGTAAACAATGTTATCACACAAATCTTAATAATTGCAGCCTCCCTTGAATTACTTGATGATTAGCCTCTAGGCATAACGCTCATCTTGTTCAGTTATACCTTCATTATCATCAAATTCATTAATTTCATTCTCCGTGTGCTAAAACATTGCATGGTTCAAGGCAACATCAAGCAATATTCGGAATATTGGCAAGGCTTCCCATTCTCTGCCTGAGAGTTTGTAGAAGCAATATTACACCGAGAGGACCAAGAAGTTAACTTTTCCTTTAAATCCTTGATGCATTGCAGTTAAATTTTTAAATATTATTAATTGTTTAATTGTACTAAAATGTCATTTCAGTGCACACGGAGCGTAGCAAATGGCCTTGGAGTGGACTCTCAAGGGGCTTTGCCAGGGCACAGCTGGGCGAGCATCCTCCTCCTGCCTGCCTGGCCAGAGGAGCCAGGATCTGCCACCAGAGAGGGTGTTTGGCCCCTGGGGTAGGAGTTTTGCCTCCTGAATTTCTACCTGTCAGCAGCCAAGTTCGATAATCATCCTATTAGCCAGGGCTTTGTAAGCAGACTTGTCTTTTTTATTCCATAGCTGTTCTTGGCAGTGCCTTACGCCGCCAGGTTGTACACAACTCCTCTCTGTTCCCATTCCATTATTACTGTTTTAAATAAACGCCTTTGGAAGGAGGCTGAGCGATTGCTCAGTCTGCACAGCAAGGAAGTGAAGGATGGAAACCAGCCACGGAGGTCACGAGCTGGAGAGAAACTGTCTCCAAGCAACACAGGTGATGGATCCAGACACATCACATCAAGGCTGGTACAGTCTTTCCAAGCCTCCCAGGGCAAGCTTATCAAATTATTGTTCATTATGGCTAGGATAGATTAAAATGAGGTGTCATACCGTTTCTTTAAAACACGTGGAGTAGTACCTGCTTGCAAAGTGTGGTTTCAACAAGACTGCCCCACCCTCCCATAACGAGGGCAAACCCCTTCCAGGTGCTCAACGTGCCCTTCAAGAGCTGCAAGGGGCAGATACAGAAAAATAAACTAAGCCTACTTCTGCATCAGCTTATAAAAGCTTTCATAGGGCACCATCAGAACAAAAAGGCACTAAATGAACACTTATCAAACCAGCTCGTGGCTTTATGGAACATTGCTGTACTCTGTGACCATTAAGAAGAACACATACACGGCTTATAAAAATAGCTGGGTATGTTCCAGCTTGAGCACAGTGACTGGGACAGCTTTTTTTTCCTGTGTCACTAAATTAAATTTTCCATTATAAACACAGTATTTTAGCTTCTTAGTAAATCAACATCTCTGGCAACATGCAGAGATTGATGCGACACCACTTGCAGGTGAGAAGAGACCCAGCTGACCCGCCAGCACATAAACCACAGCAACGTTCCCCTGGCATACTGAGATTGGCAAAAGGAAGGAATTAAGTAAATACACATGCAAATACGTGTGGGCTAATTTAATAGAGGCCTTCGAACTGAAGAGCTAACATTTGTACAGCTTATGATCTGCACATCCCTTGTGTACCTTTAAGCTACAGACGGCTTCATTCAACGGGACAAATACGAGTTGCACTGAAGAGCAGGTGGAAGAATTTCTCCAGAAGCCTGCACTGCTCCCAAAAGCAGCGGGCCAGTCCTAACTCCTAACTTCTCATTTTCCACCCAGGCAGCCCTTCCTTGCCTAGCACCAGCTTTCCCACAGAGCTGAGATGTGATCGCTTTTATCTCAAGGTGCTTTTTTCTCAGTTCATTTTCATTTTGCTGCAGGAGCAAAGACACCGTCACGGATCACCACCACGGCTCCATGGCCAGGTCCTCACCACCCACACCCACGGAACAGCACAAGCTTGGGCAGGATCCAGTCCTGTGTACAAGAGCTAAAAGGCCAAATTTCTCCCCAGCATCCTTGGCATGCCCCAGCCTCAGCCTCCCTCTTATTTTCCACCAGTGAGGGGTAACTTCTGCTTGGGTGGGGTTTTTTTTTTGGGGGGGGGGGGGGGAAACAA
>WKFP01014840.1:1839767-1867603 GCA_011057875.1 Pterocles orientalis | reverse complement strand
GGGGGGGGGGGGGGGGGGACAGAGCTGGTTCATCACATGTTATGGTTGTTCATATTGCATAGCTGGAAAACGAGGTCACTTGACTTGCGTAACACACAACATTTGAGAAGGAAAGATAGAAACGTGTCATTTGTCATGGAGGAGAACGGGCTGCAGCCAGGAACAGCATCGCTCATCCCTGGCATGAGCTGCGAGTCCCAGCCCTGCCCAGCAAGCTGTGGGTCTGGGCCAGAAATGTCATTTTACAACAGCAGAAACACACCAAAAAACATTTTCCTTATAAGCAAGGAAGGCTTATAAAGAGATGTATAGCAAGGTATCTTCACCTTTCACAACATCTGACAAACATGGAAAATTCCAAACTTGCATCTCTCCGGCACTAACTCCCAGTTTTCATCGCTAGCCCACATCAACTCTTAGTCTCTGGGTAACGTTTGCTCCTGCTCCAGTGATGCTATGAGTATGAGAAGGTTAGCTGGGCACTGCTTCCAGCTGTTGAGCTGTGGTTGGGCTGTACATCAGCTATTTAGCTGTACGTTCCCTGCATCTATACCAGACCTAACAAGGGCCACGTGTGCCCAAGTGCCTGTCCACCCCTGTCCCATCACATCAGCACGACAAGAGATGCTAACTCTGCCTGGGACACTGTGCCTCCCCCGTTTTATCCTCTGTTCCCACAGGCTGCCTGAAAGGGAAACACCTTTTGGCATTTGCTTTTGGGGCAGTGAATTTGAGTCAGCCCAAACCGAGGCATCTTGCTGATGCCACGGTGAAGCTGCATCTCGGGACCCTGAACTGAAGGGACACATTCCTACCAGCCTCAATAGCTTTTGCAGTAAGCAACACCTTGTAAAAGAGCACCATGCTGTACTACTACTTTGGCATGTTTCACTGAAGACTGTAGAACCCAAAGCAAGAGGTTTAAAGGGTATTATAGAAAAGATAATTTTTTTTTAATTATTATTTTCAAGACCTCTGAGCTGACATGCAATGGAAGGGTAGACATCAGGAATAACCCTGCCATTTCTTCAGACAGTTTGGTTTCGTTTTCACAAACAAGAACATTGGAAGAGGAGTGGGTGCTATCCAATGCTCCCCACAAAGGTTAGCCCCCTGGGAAGTGATGCAGCAAAGGGAGGGGTGGCTCCCCCCTAGGGAACCAGCACCCATCTCACAAGGGCTGTGTCAACTCCAACACTGAACATCTACTTATTGACAGAAGTAACCTACTCCTCTACAAAAGCCGCACAAGGTGATGTAGCCTTACATCCCTCTGAAATAAATTTTTAAGTATTTTTCTTTTCTACAGTAGAAGGTCACATGGAGTCTTTTTGATAAGAGACCTCCAGAGAAAGGAACCAGCAGAACAACAGTGGGAAGTGCTAGAGCTCGACAGTAAGGTGGGCAGATTCTGACCTGCAGGCCAGCTGCCCGCTACAAAAAGCCTCAGCTGATCTACAGAGGGGAAGGAGGAAAATTAAAAAAAAGGAGATAAAATCTTTTTCTTCCTTAGCTCTCTTTAGCTGGGGAGTCCTTTGGGAGACCACCCCAGTATGCAGAAGTATTCCAGAGCTCACTAGGAGACACAAAGAGTTATTTTAAAGTCAGACATCTTCAACAGAAAGCTTTAAGAATTTGGGATGTTAAGCACAACAGCTACGTTACAGCTGGATATAGATTTTTCTGGTTTGAATCACCTTATGAATTCTTCATCCTAATACAGGAACACCTTCAGTGTGGGCAAGATTAAAATAGCAATTACAGTGACAGTGATTAGTTAATCTCCACATTCTGGAAGCATTAAAACTGCAGGTATTTCACCTTGTTCATTAATCACTGCGTGGGTGACAAAGGATTCTTGCTTTATGTAATGTCTCTACATCAGTGGCACCATAAGGTATTTCTTTAAGGTCTAAATGCTCTGTTATGAAATGGCACGAAGATGCTGGACAGAGCTAGAACCAGGGCTTTCAGCACAGCTGAAATGCGTGGGCTGGGAATACCTTCTATTCAAGCAACATTTGTTTCACAGGAGCAACAAACCCCATCGGAGCAGCACAGGTTTTGTGGAATTGCAAAGTCTTGCGTGGTCCAGGTGCTGAGACTTCAGCCCCAGAGATGGCACTGCCCAGCAGGTCCCTTCACATACGGCAAACAGCATTCATGGCGAGTAGAAAAATCACATGGTATTTATTTCCACCGTACGACAAGCATTTCAGGGGTACATACAGTAGTCCAGTGGCATATACAAACGTATGACTGAGACAGTGTCACACTGAAGCCAGAGCACCCCACTCCAGTCCTTTTCTGCTGACCGCTTTTCTTGGTTGGTACGCAGAAGATTCCACCGCCAGTAGTAAAGTCCACCTTCCAGGCACAGCGAGTAAATATTTAAACCGATAATGTGCACGGAGCATCAGTAGTGAGGAAATCCAGAAGTGTTCTTTTTTACTCACAGGCCCAAACGTAGCAGTTTTGTTTCACCCAGGAAATCCCAGTGCCTGCAGTCCAAGCACAGTGTTTATCTCGGGACACTAGCCATTGAGAAGAACAGCTGATTGCACCACAGATAACGAGGAACACCTTGTGTCTAGCATAGAACATGTCCCCAGAGGGATCTGCGCCTTGCCACGCAATCCATCGCAGGGCTGATGTTTGTAACGCATCACTTGTCACGCTAAGACATTAACAGCAATGAGATGGGTCAAGACAGAGGTCAGTCATCTTCCCACCACCACCCAGCTGGATGCACTTCACTTCTGCTCTTCACATGGCTTGATCGTGTGTCACAAGGGTTTGTGAATCACAGCCACACCTGTTGGAAGAACAGACAGACAGACACAGTTATCGTAGGAGCAACTCCTGGCTTGCGATGTGGCTAAGATGACCCTGCAAAGCCAAAGGCCAGCAATGGGCTAGCAGAGAGAGAGGTGTCTACTATTTCTATGAAAGGTTCCTTTACTGAAAGCCACATAAAACATACAAAAATACAAGATTAAAGCTTCAGGAAGCACAGCCCTTGAGTTTACGAATGACCTCAGCTGTTGCCAGCTCTCCCACTGACTATTTACCTGCGTAACTTCTCCCCGTGCTCATGCTGGTTGGTAACAACGTCCACTTGTCCGTGATGGGGTTGTAGTACTCCACAGAGGCCAAATTACAGGAACCATCGTCTCCTCCCACCACGTAGAGGAGACCATTCACCGCACACACACCTCAAAGCAGAGCACAGATGGTTAGACACGGGCTAATTCATCCCCCACAAGACATCACCTTCCACATTCTGATTCATTCCCGAGCAGATACTTCACCTTCCATTTTTATCACCTTCTTCCAACACCGATCACTTATACCACTGGCACATTAGTCGCATTCAAAACCACACAGACAACTGCAAACAAACACCATGGAAAGACTTATTGTGGTTTACCTGCATTTCTTCTACACATGTTCATGTCTGCTACTTGCTTCCAGGTGTTTGTTCCTGGATCGTAGACTTCCACACTTTTCCTTACTAAAGGACCGTCGTGCCCCCCGGTAGCGTACAGCAGCCCGCTGAGAACACCAACACCTGCCAAGCAGAGCCCAGTGTTAGCCAAACATATACGGGAAAGAGTTGCATGTCCCTGGACCTTCTACTAGGTATTCCCTTGGCCTCTCCAAGGCATTTCCAAAACATGGGCCATATTTGCCTCAAGATCACCTGGGACATGGTCAGCTCTCCACCCAACCACCACATGGCACTACAGCAGACCTGGCCAATGTCCTGTCTTTCAGGGCTCTGCCCCTTCTCAGGTACATCTTGGTCTGAGACCAATAGTCTAGTCCCATGAATGTCATCTGTCTTTATTCAATCCCTTTGGACTGACTTGTTCTCTCTTCCCTTTACCTCCCTGGCTGCTGCATCCCACCCTACCTCATCCCTATCTGCCCAATCTTTTCTGCCATGGGGCCCTTTGCTTTTAGCTTGATTCCCACTTCCAGGAACTTTATATTTGCTTTTCCTGATGCCTTTGTGCCACACGGCTTCATCCCTCAGACATTCTTCCTCTTCTCAACGACTTACTGGCTCCAGTTGTTCAGGCTGCTGCTGGGTTCCCCTCCCTCCACTCCCCTCACTCCTCTCCCAAATACAGCAGCAGCACTTGGCACAGGCAAGACACCTCCAAAACCACCTTCCCAGCCACTTTCGCAAGCCCCTGGCTCAATCTCTGGGAATGACAGGGATCTGAAGGGTGCTTCTGCCTAATATTAAGTAAATTAATTAATTAAAATGTTCACCAATCCGTGAGAGTTAAAACTTCCAGCAACATATCTTCGTTAATAGGTTCAAAGGCCTCTATTAAAATTAACAAGGTGGGATGTTAGTAAAACAGAAACATCGATCTGAATTGCATCATTTCAACCACGGGCATTAACCAGCAGGATGGCCCCTGTGCCCTGAAGATGGGCTCGTGCCTCACCCAAAAATGGACCAGCACCTAACTGAGACCAACTGATGAGTTAAAGCTCCATGAGACACACCATCATCTGGGGGACAGCAATGCTGCCGCAGGTCTATACCATCACCTCTCTTCTCCAGATTTTCTTAACTTGCTACTGCTGGCTTTGGCTTTGACCAGACGTCTCTCGCTGCACCATCAGATGTTGAAAGCCTAACATGACATCAGGATTCATGGTTCATCTCCAGCAAACACTGGTAATTTATCTCTAACTGCCATAAATATTCACCTCACTCAGCAAAATTCTCAGTCTGGTGGAGGTACTTCAACGCGCAGCATCTACAAGGAGCAGAACACGTCCCAGTGTGCACTCTGGCCCCAGAGCTGGTGCCTCCCAGTTGACTGGGGAATGGGGACTCATTTAACTGGTAAGGAAAGCCCACCATGTCTGAGCCCAGCAGCACCTTAGCATTTGACTATATTCAGCAGTTAGCAAAAATTTTGCACTTAAAAAATAATTTGCCAATTTGAGCAAGTCGGAGAGTAAAAGAGTCAGAAACACTCCAAGGCTCCTCCATCTCAAACTGTGCGTCGAGACAGACAAGGCACACATGGATGGGACATGGGACATCCCTGCCAGGAGGAGGGAAAAGGGATGCCCTCAGCTGGCACAGCAAAGGCAGGTGGGCAGCACGTGAACAGCCTCACTGCCCGGACTGGAGACACTCATCCTCACCTCCGCTAGATGTCAGCACCAGGACAGCAATGCCGCAGCTCAGAGAGTTTCATTTATGGAGCTGTACGATAGATCGTGCTGCAGCACCACTTGTGATGAGCGGCACTGGGCTGTTCCCTCCCCGGTGCCTGCTGGAGGGGTGGCTGGGTGACAACCAGAACTTGAGGAGCTCAGCTTTCAGGTTGGGAACAGAAAATTGCAAGGCCATTTGGGTGGGCGGGCAAGAACATCAGTAATACTGGACTTGCCGTTGGAGATGTACTCGCAACACAGTGCTCAGAGTTGAGTGTTTCAAACCAATAAAATTCACTAAAACCCATCTCACTACAGGCACAAACCGTTTTGCTGTGTTCCAGCATGCTGTCAACAACACCAGATACTCATTCTCTTCTCCTGTAAGGTTGCATTGCACTAGGTTTAAGCATCAAGCACATACTAAAGACCTCTTCAACTGAATTCAAACCAAGTGTGTGACCATATTTGCCTCACCTGGAGTTACAGAAAAGGCATTAAGAGTGAGGAAAAAAAGACGATGTGTAGAGACTCCCACCCACCCGGCTCAGAAGGAAATTCCCACCCCAGCCTTGCCCACATGGTTATTTCAGCCCCTACACAAAGGGCAGCGTCTGGGCTCGGCATCCTCTGGGAACTGTGCGATCAGACATCAGGGAGGTCCCACTGCACACACTGAGCAACAGGACCAACATCAGCATGTTTCCTTTCATCTGAAGATGATTTTAAATGCAAGAGATTTTTTTCCCATTCAGAGAGGAGCAGCCCCAGAAAGGACAAGTCCCTACCTGGCCTAATGTCACACAGTAAGCTAGAAACCATCAAGACCATAACATAATCCTTTTTTCACATATCCTTTCCTCTAGTCCTTCAGAACACCAACTCTTGCCAGCAAAAGGTACACCAAAAGCCAGCTTAGCAGGGGCAATCTGAGATTAATTTTATTACCTTCACTTGGTCTGCACATCACCCAGTGCAGATGTGCTTTGTGCTGCCAAGCACCCATTGCAGAGAAAAACCAAAAGGAAATCCACCTGGCAAGCCCCAAATGACAGGAGAGAAGGAGGTGCAGCTTGGCTTTCCAGTCCCCAGCTGTGCCTGCAGCTGGCAACTTGGAAAGATAAGTCTTTGCTTACAAGTGAGATGCATCTGTTAGTGATGCTAGTTAGAAACACTGAACATTATATCATTAATCCAGAAATTAATTTCAATTTGGCAAATTTTACAGAAGTCAGGAGAGCTGCTGAGAGCTTCCAAGCAATTATGGTTTTTCCCCTCATGGGATGGGGAGGAAATAACAAGTTGCACTTGCCAGCCCAACAATGCCAAAACACTTCTTCCTTTCCATGAGCAGAGAGCCCAGCTATCATCTGCTCTTAAGAACACGTCTTGGAGCCAGTACCTGCACCGCTGCGTCGAGTGCTCATGTCAGCTACGTAGGTCCATTCGTTGGTGGCTGGGTTGTACTGCTCGACAGTACTAAGGCACTGACGGGATGCTCCATCGTAACCTCCCACGGCATAGAGCTTACCTAGAAGACACACATTAACATCATTACAGCTATGACTGATGGATGCTACCACCATGCCTGATGGCCCCAGGTGAGGACAGATCCCAGCTGGGAGAGGCACTGGGAGATGTGCCTAAACCTGCTGGGATGTCTGGGAAAAATCCTAGCAAAAGGATCTGAAGTAGTCTCGCAGACAGGCAGGCCTGTTAAAGCTGTTAAAGCTGTCAACTCAGACAAGGCAACAACACGACACAACAGCTGAACGGGAAGCCAAAAGCCCGGAGGGTTTTCCCAATGACTTGTTAGCCCAGGAGGAGACGTAACATCAAAGCGTGTTCTGCTGATCGAGCGTTTCCTCCCGTTCAGGTGCCACAAGGCAAGGCGTGCTGTCAAAGGTCGATACCGTACATTAACTACAATATCACATGAGCAATAAATGTGTAATAGCCTCTTGTGCTAATGTAATACCTGCATGGAAACCTAGACCTCATTTTGAAGAACCTGGGCCAAATCCAAACCAAGCAATGCCCCCAGCACAGCTGAGGCCAGGCTGTTCGCTCATGCCAAGTGATGACACAGAAGACCCCACAGGAGACCCTCACAGCATGGTGTATCTGTCCCTCCCTACTTCAACTCAATGAAAGCTGGACAACATACGCCTAGTGAGACTGGAAAATCATCCGATGTCACAGGACTACACCACACACGAAACGGGGCTGATGCTCCAGCATGTCATCTGTCCACAGACCTGACTGACATTCTCTCCTTGTCTCCCCATATCATCTGTGAGCTTGGTTTGCAGTTAGACAGCAAACTCTGGGCAGAGAGGGTTTCTCTTTACTAGAGCACCTAGCACAAAGGCATTCTGGTTCAGGACTGGGCCTCCTAGACACTACAACAACCAAACATTAATAAAGTTCAACAAATATACAGCAAAATTCTAACCCAAATTTTTGTACAGACCCCATGAATAAGACCGGTTTTCAATCCATAACAGCAGAGCCACAAATGAGCTGGGCAATTCGTTATCACAAAGGACTCCCAACCGCTGTTATCATCTACAGCCTTACGCTTTTCCATCCTCCTCTCTCCACGACGTTTGCAAAGCTCCAAGACCAGGCCGGCTCTTTTCCCTCTCACGGTCCTGCCTCTGACCCCTATCCTCCCTGAGCTCCCTCATAGCCTCCTCAGGCTGTGACCGTCAGGAGAGGTTTGCAAGGATCAGGTTGTGCTCCTTGTGCTTTTTTCTGCCTCCATAAACATTTCCAACTCTCATTTGTGCTGTTGTTTCAACCCACCTGGTGTTAGTCAGTGAATCGAGGGAAGAGTGCCAGACAGAGCAAGACAAGCTCTAATTTCCTGGCTGGCAGCAATTATTAGATATTTTTGGTACCCACAGACATCAGATCAATCCTCGTCACATTCAGACGAACATTGTGGATTAACTGCAGACTGCAGCTTGTTCTCTACACCAACATGATGAGCTCTTCTTCCCCATCCCGTGCCCTCCTTTTGTTTTAACAGGGACTCCAACACGCGCAACACTTATTTGCGCTTTCAAACAAAGCAAAGGAAAATGATTTCACATCTCCAATATAAAACCTGTCCATAGAAATGCATCTCTCAGGTACATACTCAATATTTGTTCTGCATTCAAATCTCTTTAGCAAACCCCAGTGACCACCAGCAGCCCAGCACTCCACAAGCACGGGCCAGTTCTGAAGGAGAAGCTTCTTAAACAAATCTGCAAATTTAGCACAACTAAAGCTATTTATTCTGACTTTATCTCCTTCCTTCCTCTCACATAAACACAATTTATGTATTTCCCATCCAAACAGGTCAAACCAAACCACTTCAAATCACAGTTTACAACAAGGCTCGTGCCAGCGGCTGCTCTGCGCTGGACTAATTGGAAACTGCTACGCCATCCTAAAGACAAGGTCAGAAAAACCTTTCGCTTGCTTCAGAGTTGACTTTGCTAAAGGAATAAAATGCTCCTGCCTAAAACTGCTCCTTCTCCTGGATCCAAACCAAGCTGCTCAGTTCCAGCTCACTCGAGTTTGGTGCCAACAGTGGCTGCAATCCCCCCGAGCACCCTCTCCACCCACCCCGCCTGCCTCACTCCCAGCGTTTGCTACCGCCAGCCCCTGCTCATTTACGAACCAGAGCAAATCGTGCCGTGCGTGCCGGCAAGCCTGATGTCAATAAACACAGGTTTTAGCATTCCTGCCAAACCGCCAGCTTGGGGCCGTGGGATGAACGATGCTCCTGTTTCTCTCGCTGAGCAGATTTTCTGTGATGGGCACTCCATCCACGCAGTGTCTGCTGACAGCAACAGCAGACACTGATCAATACCATTTGCTTCCACCGGCCAGAAGCAGCCCAGGAAGAAGAAGGATTGAAAGAAACCTGCACACACCTAATGGCATTCACAGGAGGCATGGGCTGCTCTGATATGGGTCTGCGGCTCTTGGAAAGCTACACATGATTTTTCACTAAGATAAAGAGAAGAATGGAAAAAGCTGCAGCAATCACGTCATTTAAAATAAATCTTTACCAACCACTCTAGAGAACAGTTCCTGCAGTTCCCTCCTATTGCACTGAACCGTTCAGGCTTCTGTTTGACACAGTAACATTCGCTTGATGGATATGGCTGTTGATTTCCTTACCCTCCACAACTCCAACTCCAACACTGCTTCTTCTTGTGTTCATGGGAGCCACAAAAAACCACTCATTGGTTTTATAGCTATAGGCCTCAACTGATGCCAGACCTAGTTAAAAAGGGGATACACAGGTTTTCTAATTAAAAAAAAAGAGAAGAAAAAAAGATTGGTGTTGCACTTTCATCTGCCTTCCACCTCCTCCCAAGCCCATAATTCCCCCCACACTCCTGCAACCCGATTTACCAGTCCCTTGCCTTTCAGGCTGGGACCAGCATCTCAATGCCACTTCTTCAGCAGCTGGAAAAACTGCCACCCCATCACTCCTGCCCTGGGACTGCTGCCCCTCCAATGTGCTGGGGACACCAAGGACGAGTAGAGTCTAGATTCCAACCCCAAAAGTCCCATGTCCTTTCAAGGATTACAAAACATCCATGCAAAGGTTTAAAAATTCCCCCAGACCCCACTGCATTGTACTCATCGCCCACTGAAATAATGAGCTTAGGGCTTAAGCAAGTGGCAAAGCTGTCCAGCAGAGACAGAGGTGTGTATCTAAACATACACTTATGCCAAGATAAATCCCAGGCACATAGCCCATAAGATGCCTTGTTGGCATTTTATTCATGTTGCTATACAAAATTTAACTAAAATCATGAAAAACCCTTTTTCAGTCCAAAATAAGCATATTCATACAGAGAACAAGACAGAGAGAACCATATAACTAAAGAAAAAAAATCAGGGTGAGATAATCTGCAATTACCAATGGGTCAGAACATTCATGTGATGACTTACAACATGCTGTAAACCCAATCCTGAGGTCTTTCTCTACAAAATCATACAGGAAGGGTGTAGGAATGTCACTAAAACTCTGCAGTCTTTGCAGGGGTCTCTAAAAAGATTTTTTTCAGGTCAGGCACTGACTGGTTTTTGCTCAGTCACCTACCGGTGCTGCCATCGAAGCCACCCACTGCGTAGAGGAGATCATTGAGCACAGCTGCGCCTAAAGTGCTTCGCCTCTCCTGCATGCTGGCTATGGACGTCCACTGGTCCTTCACGCCGTCGTACACATCGACCGTCCGTACCCTTAAGGATCCGTTAAAGCCCCCGACAGCATAAACATTGCCAGCCATAAATACCACACCTGAGAAAAGAGGAGAGGCATTTTTACGGAGGTTTTACAAACAGCTTGGGAAGAGCAGAACGTCAGCAAGGCTTTGGCATTTTCTACAGGTTAGGAGCATCGGAGCCAAGTATGATAAAACATATGTGTCATACGGAAGGTGAAATGCACATAGATACATAAAGCACAGATGGATTTCACACCTGAATGAGTAATTTTCTGAGCCAGAAGGAACACCAAATGGTGATCCACATTCACAACCCGCTCAGATCTCTTCAGAGGAACGCTCCCAGCTTACAGATCTGTTCTCCATCACCCACTCCTCAGCACCGAGACAGCCTGACTCAGCTCCTTTGATTTTCCCTGGGAAATCAGCAAGGAAAACTGGATCCCTGTGGGCTGCCAGGCCAGTGGGATGGGAGGAGGAGGAGAAGGGAGAGAGGTGATGGAAGAGCAGCCGGGAGAGAAGTGATGAAGGGGAGACAATGGCTATGGATGGCAGAGAGGCAGGAGAGCAGGGCATCCACCTGGATGGGATGGATACACGTGTGTAGGGAAAGAGAAGGAAGGAATGGAAAGAAAAAAAAAAATTGCTGCTTAAGGCCAGAGGCAGAGAGGAAGGCTGAAGGGACAACTGAGGACATCCAGCCAGCCCTGAAGAGCTGCGCTGGAAAAGTTTCAGCAAGTGTTCCCGTTACCTGCTCTGCATCTCCGGGAGGGAAGCTCAGCAACCTGATCCCACCGCTCCTCCTCAAAATCGTAGCACTCCACGCTGCGAATGGCTTTGGGCGCTTGCCCACCCACCACGATCATCACCTGGGAAGGGAAGACAAGAGCTAGAAAACCTCAGACACCAGCCCCGGCAGCTGCTCTCTGCAAAGAAACCATCACCACAACCTGGTCAAGAACAACCAGCAGAAACATTCTGCAGGTCTACAGAAAGCCTCTGCGGGGGGAAAAAAGTTATCTCCAGTTTAACGCACTTTAATCCAGCCTCCATTAACTCTTCCTCACTGTTTCCAAGGTGGGCAACCTGCCCTATTTCCCCACGAAACGCAAAACCGCTTGACACCACGGCACACGCAAGACTCGCTGCAGAAATATTTTTAAGGAAAGAAGATCCCAGCGTAATTTCCACAGCCTAGTGTTTAGTCATCATCTCCATGGTGGTGCTAAAAATAATCGATGTCACTTAGCAAATAAAACCTGACAGCTGTATTGCCACCTGCGGGGAAGATGACACTCGGGAAATCACCAGGACCATTAAGAGGTGGGGTGCTGGGCTGCTGAAAGAAGTGATTTGCCAGCTTCATTAAAGCTTTTGGCTGCAACATGTATTGATGCAAATCCAGTAATTAAACTCCTTATGGATAGGGAAGAGCTATGTGAAGGTGACCGAGGGCAATCAAGAGTGAAAGAATTGCTCTGCCAGGTCAGGCTAAGGGTCCGTCCAGCCCCCGACTCCATTCCCAGCAACAGCAAGTGGTGGATGCTGGTGGAGAAGTGAGAAGACCTGGTGCGATCCTTCCCAAATCTGCCCTGTCTGCCGCCAGAAGACAAACTCTCCCTGGCCTCACTGACTTTCCCGGGGGCAGCAGTCCCAGGAGCTGGCAGCTCAGCGCTCAAGGGCTGCCCATTGCTTCTGAGCCTTTGCTGGGCCCTGCAGAACCCCCAACACTGCACGGGCAGCGCCCAAACCACCTGCAGCTACAACCAGCTCAACCTGCACTTTGTTCTGAACACGCTTCCTTCGACCCTCCTCAGCTCTCAAGAGGGAGGATTTGCTCCCCTTATCACAGCAGGTCAGGAGGAGCAAACACTGCCCAAGATAATCTGATTTTTACAAGGCCAAGGAGCTAGAAGCAAGAAAATGGGGCTTCAAATATAGTCAAAGAATAGATGGGAAACTGGCTTCAGGCTCTGCAAGGCGGCTGCGAGCAGCTGAGGAGATAAGATCAGTACTCGAGGTCACCTGGGTAATGAGCTCAACTCCAATCATGGTTGCTTTAAAAGTACAGAGCTAGACAGCAATTTAAAGAATTTGGAGAGTATGAAAAATAGTGGCCTGTTTGATCTACAAAGATGAGAATGTGACATTAGAAAGCAAACAGTCTAAACGAGCAGCCTGACTACTAGTTGTGTAACAGTCTTCCACGGAGAGCTGCAGAGCTTCACACGATTACGGAATTAAGAGATTTCACAGCAGACTACAAACCCTCATCAGCGGGACCAACAGATCAGATGAAAGTTTCTCAGTAAGAGGATTGTTGGACGATCATCACCTTCTCCCTTTTCCTTAGAGTTAAAAAGAAGGGAGGAGAGACCTGCAGATTTGTACTCATAGGTCATGCCATAGAAGATATTGAGAACTTCTGAACTCGCTGGTTCGCTGTTCATTTTATCCTTAACTATTGTCCTTGAACGAGGGTCACATCAGCCCTTCACAACACCCCCAGAGCTACTGCTCTACCAACCTCACCTCAGCACCAGCAGGAGGAAAGGACACAACACGCCAGCATGCTCCACAGAACCACAACTTCTCAACGGAGTGTTCAACATCTAAACATCTGAATAGTCCCTCAGAGCACAGACCCCACACACTGTCCCACAAACCAAGCTCCCTAGGATTTGCGCTTAGAAAAATAATATACTGTGGTTTTGATGTCTCGCAATCTCCAAAATGCTTATTAATAACCTCAGCGACAGGCTGTTGAGAGACACTGTACCAAAACTGGGTTTATCTCTGGGGCACAGGGAAAATAGCTCCCATTGTCACTTTTTTCTTCACTAATAAAGCGGTGGCCAGAGCACCGTACACCTGCAGGATAAATGTGAGGAGTAACAAGGATTATTTATTTAGTAGCTGCTTTGAGTCTATTGAAATTTGCTTCAGACTTCCTGCCTGCAGGTCTGGGTGCTGCTGTTTCCTCCTTTCCCAACTTCTGATTATGGATACAGGAAAAGGAAAGACACCCGCTGCGACCCTCCTCAGCAGGGCTCCACCGCAGTGCTCCAAGCCAGCAGAAGCCTTGGCCAGCCCTCCGAGCCGCCGCAGCCGCTCCTGCATCAGAAATTCTCAAGCTGTAGCTCCAGAAGCAAAAGCTGTTTGCAAAACCACTTGTGGCTGACAAAATGTTTTAAGAACAGACTCTCGTCCCTGGGAGCAGAGATATTGCTTCTCCTAAGGGTTTATTTCAGTTTATCCAACTTTATTATGTACTTGATGGACATAGGCAATACCAGAAGAGGGAGTCACACACTTCAAAGGACGATCATGGAGTTAATAAGAAGTAACGTGGCAAGTACACAAGCTCCTTTCGAAGAGAGAAAATGCCACCAGCAATACGGCATGAGATGACACGAAGCGACAAAGTCAGCTTACCTTTGGCAGGCTAACGGGAGTCCTCGGCTTTGTTCTGGGATTCTTTATCAGTTGCCTTTGATCCAGAGGAAGCAAATGATATTTCATGGCCTCGATCAGGAAGTCTTTACAGGTGTTGTTATTCTTGATTAAAGCTTCTTCTTCAACTGTCTGAGAACACGCACACACATGAAAGGTCATTTAAACTGAAGTACTTGGTGGCACAGGTCACAAGGAGCTTTGTAGAAAGAACATGAAACCTGGAATTTCTCTTCCAAAGAGCCAACATTAAAAAAACAAAAAAAATGCAGAAGACAAACACAGACTCCCAGCCTCTTCCCAAAGCAACACAAGCAGTAACATCCCAGCCCCTCACTTTCTTCCAGGATCACTCCAGAGCAGCAGTGCTCCCTCTATTTACTACCCTCTGCCAGACACTCCAGCAGAGAATTCACCAGGAGTCTGGGTACAAAATCAGTAATTTCTTTGATTCAAGACAGATTTTTTTAAAGAGAGGCAATATCTTTTACTCAATCAGAATATATAGTTGAGAGGAAAAAAAACACACGATGGGTTCATCTTGTGAACACCAATTTAATATCAATTGTATTGATTTTTTTTTTTAGACACATAATAAAAGCATAGTAGTCAAAGAGCCCATGCACCAACCCCTTCCTTTGGGGATTCTCAGCTCATTATCAGGGCTCAAGTCCCAGGAATTAACTCACTGAGAACAATCTCTAAGTCAGAGAGCATCTCACCTGCCCGTCACACAGACCCATCTCTGTGTGCAGAACACATCCTAAGCTCAAGTTATCACACATGAAATGTTTTCACCAAGCTAAATTTACCTGTGCACTGGGGGGGGGGAAAAACACAAACCACACACACGCAAGCCTGTAACACCACCACCTGGGTATTTTCAGGGTGAGAAGTCCCAAGATATTCACTTCTAAATGCTTCCACCAAGAGGAGTAGGAGCTCCGCTCTCAGCACTGCCAAGGTCACGTTCACAAGAAGGTTTCTGCGCACACACACTCATTTCAGAGTCCACCCAGTCTTTCCTTTTATTTCTCTGTTTACAGACCCAGTGACATGCCAAATTACCCATCTCAGACACAAACAGGCAAGCCATTAAGGAGCTCCCAGCAGCTCAAGTGCAAGCATTAATCACTTATTTGCAGACTAACCTGTACAAGGTAATCTCTGGGCAAGAGGGGCAGGCGAACGTGCTCCATCAGTTTAGCCATGTGCTCCAGGCGAGATTCCTTCTCATAATTTATCCAAGAAATAACTGCTTCAAAAACCTGCACAGATAAAGGTACAATTAAACGGTGAAGAGAGAACTGGCTTGCACAGTCACCGACCCAAAATCAGCATCACTGTGATTTTATCATATCGAAGGAAGGAGGTGCAAGATCTCTATCAAACAGATGAAAAAGTCGTGGCTCTGCACAAAGCACGAGCACCACGGCAGCGAAGAGGTGAGCTGACCATGCATACTAACGAGCAATTTCACATCTCCATGTGCTGTATCACTCTCGAAGCTAAGTGTGTGTCCAGCACAATCACATACCTCTCGGACATTAGTACTGGAAGGCAGCCAGGAAACTTAATTAGCCTGCTGACATTTGCACTGGCCGTTATTCATGAAATCAGCTACAACGATTATTCCTGATAACAGAGATCTCCCCTCCCAAAGGACTCCGGCCACACCATAAGTCACTACGTTCACCATCATATTTAATCACTGTCCCCCAAACCAAGAATTCTTCAGGACAAGGTCACCACACATGCAGGAAAAACCCCTGACTGCAGCCACGCAGGCATTTCACTGCTAAAAATACCCAGATACTTCTGCAGGGGAACAAGGGTATGCTGGACTTCTGGTCTGAACCAAAATCCAGTTTTACTCCCAGATCCAACCGGTTTAGATAAGCATCAAAACTTTGACTCCGTGACGAAATGGGCACAAACAAGCCCGTGCAGGAGGAGCCACACAGAGCCCTGTGCGCTGAACAGATGCAGGCAGAAGCATCCTACAAGGGCTCCTGGCATGAATATGCATCTGCTTATATAACCAGCAGCCACACTCCTCCCAGAAGAAAGACCTAAAAATGTCACCAGGAGTGGGACAGGATTCCTGAAGCACACAGCAAGGCAAGGAGAGGGGCTGGTGCAGCCTCAGATGCAGGATCTGGCTCCTCGCAGTGGTTTCCCCGCAGAGTCAGAATTAAATTCTGACCCTTAACTCACATCTACAGGAAAAATTCCCCAAGTACTCTCACTACCCAGCTGCTTGTGGGCAGCTGAGCACAGCCATCCCGGCCATCCTGTGCTTCCCCTGAAAATCACTGCTGGCCCTTCACCCCAGCACATGCCCTTAGCTTCAGCTTCCCTCCGGGACCACCAAATGGTCAGGCCAATTTGCACATCTAATTTTCTTTCTTCCCGTCTCTCTCACCACTCCCCAAGAAACCATTTTGCTTGGTCCAAGGTCACTAATTTGACAAAATCAACCAGAACCGAGGGCACCATCCCTTGGTCCCCAACTGTCGCTGGCAAATGGATTTTCAGGAGGCACTGGCAGAGGCAGAACAAAAAGGGGTTCCCCTCCTCTTGGGCTAAACTCCATACTTTAAAAAAAGCAGCAAAGCACCAGCCTCATTTCCTATGCCAACAAACGCCCTCGATGAACTGTATGGAATTGAGAACCCTGCGATGAGGATTTAAGCAATGCAACAGGGAGCCATGTAATCAAACCCCAGCAAACGCAGAGGAAAAGAGCTACTGCAGAGCCTTGAAGTATTTTTAAATGAAAATAAGTAAACAAACAAAATTTCACTTTGGCTACAAGGCCTTTAAAATGGAAACTAGGTTGTTGGGGGATTTTTAATTGCAAATAAGCATGGAAGGAGCATAAAGCAAATGTTTAGCCAACAAACATGCTTTTCATTAACCTCTTCTGCAAAAACCCTGAGCTACAGAGCAGGTCACAAGACTGGGACACACCCAGCTCCAGCCCAAGATGACAGTGACCAAGTCTAAAAGGCAGGTGAAGCAAACATGCACGAGGAATAAACTGCTGCATCGGTGCTGGAGACCGCTCCGGAGTTAAGCACACACTGATGCCACCCTTCTGTGCCCACTCTAAAAATAACAAAAATTTTTCAAAAATCAGATTCTGGCACCTTCCATTGTCTCCATTTCCTAATTTTATGAAAGGGGGGGAAAACAAATTTAATCCAAGGCAGTACTATGTCTATTTAAAGGCCACATCTGCTCCCACTGCAGCCATGCCCTCCCTCCACACCCTGTGCCCGCCGCAGACCCGAGCAGCTGCTGCCGCTCCCCCCAGAGATGGGTTTTTCCAGCCATGCAAGACCCTCTGCTGGGGTGCGATGGAACGAAGTGGTTAGCCACCCAGCACCCACCCAGCTTTATTTAGGGCAGAGGCATGGGCTGGTGGGGCACACCTGCCCGGCTGTAGGAGCAGTCCCAAGCTTGGGAGAAGCAGATTTCCCACTCTATGGAACAGAAGGGTAAAAGACTGGAATATCCCCTTTCTGCACAATACCTAGGCAAAGAGCAAGCCCCGATGTTTTCCCAGTCTCTTCAGCCAAAAATCCAGTTGTTCTTTACTCCCAGGAGTAAGGATCAAACTGTGCATCAGCTTCTACTGCATGTTAGCAGCATGAAACAATGAACTGATTACTGGACTCTGTGTAAAATCCCCAAACCAAAAATCCCATCCCTTTAAAAAAAATATTTTGTCACTGTTCTGAGTTGGCAGGAGCCCTTTTCTCAAGGGCTGTAAGGCTCTGATCCCATATTATTAATAAATATGAATAAAGATTATTTAAATAGTTTTTCCTTGCTTGCATACACTGTTTTAATTAAAGAGCCAATTATGTCAGGTACAGAAAGCACTGATAAAAGTCTCTCCAAAGTACTCAGCTACAGCAAAAAGAGCAGACAGGGACCAAAATAAACCTTTGCCCTAAGCCAAAAGGGCCTGTGCAACAGCAGAGGGTGGCAACAGCACAGGGGAGGAAGAGAAAGGAGGATCATCTTTGAACAATGGGGAAATGTTTACAATTAAAATAGCTTCCTGTGGTAGCAGACAATTTTTGCAGTCCTGGTGGCCTGGCGATATATCCCTCCACCCCGATCAAGAGCCCCCCATCTCTCCTGTAGCCCCCTTTCAGCACTGGAAGGTTTCTCTGGAGCCTTCTCCAGGCTGAACAACCCCAGCTCTCGCAGCCTGTCCTCATATGGAAGGTGCCCCAGCTCTCAGACCATCTTCGTGGCTCTAGATATAGACACAGGCATATAGACTTCTATCTATACATACATTTTTTAATAATATATATCTCATACATTAGCAGATAGGAAGAAGAAAGGTCAGGAAAACTGCACATCTGTCATGAAGCTAATATAAAACAGCAGCCTATGGGTCTGTCCTCAATTTTCAGCACTTCTTTGGACTCCAGCACATATTTCATGTTTATGTTCCAATCCCACTCTCTGCCTCTCTCCTGTTATTCCTATCTGCTGTTTTGAACGTACAGCTTATGCTTAACATTTCCTTCCACTGCCTTGCACTCTTAACTTTTACAATCGGCTAAAGAAATACTGGTTTTGATTGCCCAAAGCTCAGATGAGGGAGGGAGCACTTTGATTTCTCTGGGCACGACGCCAATAAAAGCTTTTTAACAATGCTGCACAAACTGGAAAAATTGGTTACTAAACCTGCACTTCCCTTTGCAGGCTGCTTGGCTCAAGCACGGCGATTCTGCTGCGAGTTCACGCCTTTTGTTTTTTCCCTTTTTGGCCCTGCCTGGCTGGCACCGAGCAGCACCCTGCCGAGACGCCCACGCTAGCCCCACGCCTGCGGAAACGCGCTCCTGAAGCCTCCGAGTTTGCTGGCTCAGGATCTGAATGAAGCATCGCTGCGTTCGCACCTCACGTGGTGCGGGTTTGCCGGCAAGCTTTGCGGTCCGTATGGGCTCAAGCACACACGTCTGCAACCCGAAGGGGCTGAGCAGGATGGGTGCGCACATCTGGATGCAAAGTCTAACCAGCAAGCACACCCTGGTCCAGCACCATCCCACCAAAATCCCCATCCACCAGCAGCAAAGATGGGGAGGCACTCTATCAGGGAGGGTAGCAACAGGACAAGGGATAATGGTTTTAAGCTGAAAGAGGGGAGATCTAGATTAGATATTAGGAGGAAGTTTTTTCCTGTGCAGGGGGTGAGGCAGTGGCCCAGGTTGCCCAGAGAAGCTGTGGATGCCCCATCCCTGGAGGGGTTCAAGGCCAGGCTGGATGAGGCTTTGAGCAACCTGGGCTGGTGGGAGGGGTCCCTGCCCATGGCAGGGGGTGGGACTGGAGGGGCTTGAAGGTTCCTTCAACCCAAATCGTTCTATAATTCTACAAAAATGCAGGCATTCAAGAGAGATTCTGAAGTTACAAGCCACATAATCCTCAACCTCTCTTGTAGCCTTGCATAAGTGTTCATCTCCCCATAGCAACAATTTGAAGATGAGCTGCAGGACTCGAGGCACATACCTCTCCCCAGAACCCTGCTGCAGATCACACAAGCAGCCCACCCCAGAGAAAGGGGCAGGACCTGGTGTTCACCAAGTACTGTAACCACTGGTCCCCCTCTTTCCCAGGACTACAGACTACCCAAAGCATGCTGAGCATTTCAACCACAAAACAACCTTTTTTCTCCTCTTCCCTTAAAAACACTGATAATACCAGAAAAATGTTTCTTTCCTTCCTGTTTGATTGTGGGTCTCCTTTACTTGTTCTGTCCAACGTGCAACAGAAGCCAATACTCCTCCCTAGCCTAATGAAAGTCACCTTTTTTTGAGGTTTTATGGCAGGTAATAAGAGCTTTACACCAACAGCAGATGGGAGGGTCCTAGTTTTCCAGAGAGGGAAGGTATTCGGTTTTGTCCCCCAGGGCTTTTGGAAGAGATACGGATCTGAGAAATCATTACTTCCTACAAAGAACAACCAAGTGAATGTTATTTATAGGATTTGCATTATTTTTAATTTTCCTTTCCATGTGATCTCTGTTGGAAAACGGCCCCTAAAGATCGTAACATGAGAACAGTTCCCAATGCAAGATCTAGAAACATCCCAGCATTTTTACATGCACTGTTGCTATACAATTTACTGTACCTTTTCTTCAGAGGAGACTGTGAGCTTGTCACTTGATATTAAACTGCAAACCTGGTCCAGACTAAGGCTAAGAAATTCTTCTCCTAGCATCACCTCAGGGAAGTGCTGCTCTGTTCAACAAATGAAAAGGGGGAACAGAAAATTATAATGAAATCCATGCTTTAAGTCAGTGGAAGGACGACAGCATTCAGAGAACCGCTATTATTACAGCTTTGAGCATCCCAGACAAACAACACTCTGTGACTGCACGGCGGAACAGAAACAGAAAATAGTCTCAGAGCAGGTCAAAGAAATGTGATATTATTTCAAGTAATGCTAGCCCCATGAGACACTTTCATAAATGACACTAAATGGGAACTTAAATTTCTGCAAAGCCATTAAGTACCTTCCAGTGGC
The DNA here is from genome assembly GCA_011057875.1 of Pterocles orientalis. Lineage (NCBI taxonomy): Eukaryota > Metazoa > Chordata > Aves > Pterocliformes > Pteroclidae > Pterocles > Pterocles orientalis. Next base: position 1,847,174 of record WKFP01014840.1, on the reverse strand, counting down.
ACATACGATTAGAGTGGCAATTGAGAAAAGTGCCAATGCCTTTCCGAAGGAGCAAATAACCTGGACAACTCATGACTCAGTTTTTGACCGCTTCAACAAGACAGAATCAGATCTGCTCAACATCTGGATGAGAGACTGCAGCAAGGGTCCCTAATATTTGTAGGTATTCAAAGGAAAGCCCATTTTTGACACAAATCAGCCAGTCAGTTTGGTGCACACAGCCAGCAGCAAACAGTGAGGGACCCCAGAGCATCCAGCTGCATCTGGATGTGCGAGGGGGCACACAGAGATGGTCAAGGGGGAGACCCCCCTCCCATGCATGCACGTGGGATCAGTTCTCTTCTCCTGCCACCTTTTACTTCCTTCTCCCAGATGTGTACATCTAACCTTTCTCCTGCTCCAAACCCCCAGCACTCATCTTCCCTGGCAGCCTTGCCCCTTTCCACTTAAGTCCAAGACTGTACAAATTTTTTTTTCTCCCTTTTCGCCTCCATACTGAAACTTTGGGAGTCACTTGAAACAAAATACACATCACTGCTTATAATCCCAAACTGGAAGAATTATGACTGATTATAATACAGGTCTAGAAAGGATCATCAAATCTGTCAAGCTTTACATCCAGCCAGAGGGCACTAGGAAAGAATTACTTTGTAAAACAGAATTTCTAGGTCAAAACCATTGTTAGGCAGTAGCAGACAGTTTTAGTTTTGCAAGCATTTGTTACATATACATGTCAATTTAATCTCACCTGCCATTTGCTAAATTCCATTTATCTTTGGCTGAAATTTAAATCTCAAACACTATCTGAAGCAGCTCTTTCCAAGCCCTAATCCCTTTAGGTCTGAGAAACTCAGACTCACATCTCAAAGAGCTCCCTCTGGAGCAAGATCTGCCTCTCGTTTTCCCCTCTGCAAAGTACTTTGCGTGACAAAAAGCAGCACCCCAGGGACACAAGCTGGCGTAACTTCCAGAGAGGAGCATCTTGGACATCACACCTGAAGAACTCCTCGCCGATCTGGTGCTGCACAGGGCTTGGGCTTCCCCAACCACAGACCCTACTGGGTCTAATGGGGACCACAACACCAGAGCTAAGCCAAAGGCTCTGTCTCAGTATCTGGATAAACTTTAATACCCTGTTATGCTGGAAATCATATGTAAGATCTAATGAACTCTTCTGGCCTTAAATGCTTGAGAAGCAGGAAACACTCCCACACAGTACACTGGATGCACTCTGACTCCTGGACACAATCTCTATTCATTCTGGACCGGCGTCTGGCAGTAGAAAGATATTTGATCCTTGTTATTAGTTGGAAGCAGGTAAAAATATTTACTGATTTCAATAAAGGAACGTGTGCCTGCATCAGGAAGGCTCCTCCACCTACTCAAGTTATCCATTGGCCAGAACGAAGCATTTCTCAAGTAACTGAGCTCATGCACGCACGGACTCTTGAGCTTGGGGACTTTTGTCGTGGTTTTAACACTGTTACATAAACAACACAGTGAAAAGAATTTTAATGGCATTTTTATTAATGGAGTTCCATTAACATTACACGGGCTGTTGTACTAACTGGGACTTATAAAGGCCAATAAAACAACAAAGCAGACTTTTTAATTGCCAAACAACCAAATAAATGTACAGTGAATGCACTGCTTGTTGGGTTAAAGATTGAACAGGGCCTGGAAGCAAGGATAATGAGATATTACAAGCAAACCTTTATACAATTAACCATTCCTTCCAGGGTACCTTTTCCTCCAGGGGATAATACAGCCAGAGCAGCTGAGACGGTTTTACTTTTATTTGCAGGAAAATAGAGGAGGACTTGGTGGGCACATTTTTATTCCACTGAGCCTACTTAAGGTCCAATTAAGGACAAAAACACACCAAGGAAAATGATGCAGGACAGAGCAGGTGCTCTGGGAGACAGCAGGTGTATTTTTCCCTATAGAAATGAACAGAAAAACAGACTGAGCAGAGCAAACTACCAGCTTCTCCCAAGCAGCGGTCAAGGGCAACTCTGACAGAGGAGACTGGAAAGCACTAGGGAGTTAAGAGTCTGGAGCCACTTGGAATAGCTTTACATTTACGACAGAGCAGAAATGCCGAAAGCCATTGCCTGCACCTACTTATTGCAACCAAATACATCCACTCAAGGAAACAAGAGTCTAGCCACCCTTGGGGTAAGTGGCCATTGCTCCACGGATCAGAGGCTCAAACTGTGTGACAGTTTTAGCCGAGGGTTCCCACTCCCAGCCACAAGATTTAATTCTGCCTGGTGACATTTATTGCTAGAATGCACAAATCCCCAACACTGCCTACTGCTCTCATGGGGCAGCGTACACGGTGAGGACACCAGCACGCCAACACCGTGCTGTTGAGCAGGCAGCCAAAGAGCTTACTAGGAACATACTGAGGAACTATTTTGTGGGCTGGGATCCAGGGGATCAGGTTTTTTGACTCCTTAGGTGTTCCCCTGTGACCAAACCACATTTCACAATTTGCAGCATCACAGAAAATTACACATCTACAACCCAATGAAGCATTCCCTTCCCTGTTCTAAAACTGGAAGCATGAAGAGACCAACCAGGATGTGCTGATCTTGCTCAGCCTACAAGTCGCTGTACCTGGAAGCGGGTTTAACTCGACAAACGGACAACCCTTTCCTCACCTGCGTAGGCATTTGCCTGCTGCAGCAGTTCGGTACACGCGTGCACGTCGGCAAAAGCTCGGATACCAAGGCAGTTTGTGGGATGCAGCTGGGACTGAAGAAAGTCACAGCAGTTTTTTCTAACATCCATCAATTGCAATAAGCTAGCAGCTGGCAACAAAACCTGCAAAGGCAAGAGAGGAGAATTAGAGTTAGCAACAAAGAAAGCTGGATTCACAGCTTGCACAAATTAGATGCAATTTCCCTTCAGACAGGAACGCATCCCTGTGGGGTACCAGAAGGAAGGTTAAAGTTTTAGCACCATCTGTATGCAGAAGATCTCAAAAATGGAAACAGCTATCCCATGCTGGGCTAAAAGCAGAGCTCTTCTCACATCTTCTCCGCACAAGAGCTCAAGGCAGGCAAAGGGAGGACAAAACACAAGCAACCACAGATGAACCTGAATTTCTGGCTTTGCTGCAGGTAGGTCCTGCACAGATTTTTTTTATTTTTTTTCCCTGAAGAGCTTTATATTATTTTTATGCATTACCATCACATTCAAAGCCCACAGCAGCCCAGCACTCCTCAGAACCTTGAACTTTCTTATTCCAACATAACCATACTGGCTTGTGAGCAGGTTGCCCAAACTGCCGTGTAAAAGAGGGAGCTCACAGAAGCTCAAGCAGGTTTTGGTGACAGCAAGGCTCTCCGGAAAGATGGGGCCAACTATTCAACCCAACAGCCTTCAATTTCACTCACAAAATGCTGTGGACACTTGTGGTTCATGACTGCATCTGAAAATGAGGTACTGCTTTGTATCGACAAAACTAAGAGCAGAAAAGGGAGACAGAAGTGGACCAGGAATGTGACATCGCTGGAAAAAACACCTTTGAGGCCAGTGAGCAGGACAGGAAGTAGAAAATAAAGTTGGTCAGGACGTGACAGCCCATGACATCAGCTACTTCCTTTCTTATATCGTACAGCAACTGCAGACGTGTCTTACCCCAGCTCTTGGGTAGCTCTGGCTGCTTCACACATGTCCTTCCACCTGGGCATCTGTGCTCACCATCTGACCACAGATTTCCGGAAAATTATTTCCGACTCAAAAAAACAAGCAGCTCTTAAACAAAACAAAGAGGTTAACAGCATTCACCTCCCTGGATCTCAATGGTAGGGAAGGGAAAAAGATGTCCACTCCCCGTCTCTGCCCCCACAGTCCCATTCCACATCAGGGCAGAACACTCATGACCTGCCCCAGGTCTTTTCTAAGCCACTGATGCATTCCAGCTCCAGCCCAGCTGTACAGCGTCTGACTGCTGCCAAGCAGCCAGCCCAACAGGCAACAATAAAAAATAGAAATCCATTAACCCAGGAGCCCATTTTGGCCCAAGCCTCTTGATGCCAGGAGGAGATTAGTCTGTGGTTTTGATTAAATTAAGATAGCAATGCTCTCACATTTTCAAAACCTAGCTGTGAACCACTTTCTATCTAGCTGAACCATCTCCTGATATCAGCAGAAAGGCAAGCGCCTGACTTGCATGAGGGCTGTGGGTAAAGAAGTCAGAGTGTGCAAACCCTCTGTGGCCACACACCAGCCAGAGCATCCTCCCCACACCCCCATCCACCCAGTGCACACGCCTGCGAATCCAGGCGGGCTGCTTCCCTCGAGGGTTTTGGGATATTGCCTCTAGAACAACGACTACTCACTGCCATCACCAACACCCACACGCTACAGCCCCTGGACATCCTCGTGCTGCTGTTACAGCCTCGTGCTGGCTGGACAGGGCAGCGTAGAAGGAGCTTTATGCCACAGGAGTTATCGGGAAAGGAGCATTATATCCTATCATACTTTTTAGAAGGATATAAATAGCCTAACAAGAGATGAGTGGATTTTCTCTTTCTTATTTCCCAGCTGAGCGTCTCACCACTCATCTTGTTTTTACCAGGGAAGGCGAAAACCAAGCAAAGGATATCCGCTAGCACAAAGTCTGTTTCCTTTAGAAATAACAAGAGGAAATGCCCTGCCTAAACATGCAGCAGGACCAAACTGCAAGCCCATTAAAATCCAGGCAAGTTACTCACTTGGGTCTGGATTTGGCTCTTAATATTTCAACTCCAACAACTGTGAACGATTTACAGAGAGCTGGCTTCTCTATGAGATCAGCCTCCATACCAAAATCCAATCATCTTTTGAAACTGTGTCCAAACTATCTGCTAGTAGTACTGAGACTGACTTCTTCGCTAAATAAATTATGTCCAGAACCTCATCTATGGTATGTATATATACATGTTTCACAGAACATTGCCTGTGCCATTAAATACTCTCATAAGCCTTTGATGTCTCTGAACTAGAAGCATCTTTCAGCCAAAAGTGCTCTGTGTTGCTGTGAGGTTCAGTCAACAGGCAGGGCTGTAACGCTGGACTTCAGAGGCTGGGGTTAGTTCCACAGCCTTCCGGGCAACCTTGGCCAAGAGTTAATCCACACCATTCCTCCTCTGCGAAACTGGGAGAGGAGCATTTCCCCAAGACAGGGGATATATTAAAGCTTATAAACTGCTTTGACAATTTAGTCAGCTTGGAAGTCAAATCAGGGTACTGGCTGTAATCCTCAGCAGCACATCCAGGGCCACAGCTGGGAGCGCACATCTGCCCAAACCGGGAGACAGCTCCCAGGCATCCTCCCAGGGGAATCCGTGACCAGAGAAACAAGCAGATCGTGCATCTGCAAGGCAGGTTAAATATTTGGTTTTAACTGCACAGCTCCAAAACCACACAAGTAAAAGAAATAAAACTACATTACTGTAACATGGCTTTTCAGTGATAGGAAGGCAATTAGGTTTTATCCCTCCCCAGCTGCTACCAGGCAGTGCTGAGGGTGAACACCGGTTCTTATACTTAAATGCTCCACTCTGGGGTGAACTATCCAAGGTATGTGTAGCAGGACCAGACAGCCACAAAAGCTCTCCAGGAGCAGGCACGAGGAGGACAAGGGACATAGAGGTGAGAGAGAAAACAGGGGAGGAGCTGGCAACTTCCCTCCTGATCTGCCTTCTAACTTCATCATCCCTTGGCTAAACAGCGGGATTAAAATGTGAAGACAAGTTTCACATCCACAAGGTTCTCCTCACCTTTCTATGAGGCCAATCCAACCTATGAGACTTTCCATAGGCACTGGAAGGGTCCCCAGCCCCACGGAGGTCAGCCCTGCCATCCACCAGGGCTCTCCAGCAGGGCGATGCAAGGTAGTGAGCTTTGCTCCGGGGAGGAAGCAAGCCCTGATTTACTGCATCTCCTAAAGCCGAGTTGAAAGACTCTCTGCCTCACTCTGGGCTTGCACCTACTGTAGTTGCAGCTTTGGGAGTGAACAGGGGAAAGGGAAATGAATGAACCACTTATCATCCCTTTATCATCAAAGCTGCATCTGCCACAGATACTCTCCTTCCTTGCTGTGAAGTCCCACATCCCCAGGGAAAGCTGAGGCACAGAAGCACACTTCTGAAAAGGAAATGCTACAGCTTCTAGGCTTTTTTCCTCCTTTCTCAAGCCATTTTATATCACAGTAATGTCTGCAAGGCTGACAGTTTCAACATCTATTTCCTCCAGACAGCCAATTTCAGATTTCGCTCTTTCTCCACGAGCCACGTCTCGAACTGCAGTAGTGTACAAGGACACACCACACATGTGGTATGCTGCACCGCATTGGTGAGAATTTATTTGTGGAATCAGGTTAATCAGGACTTTTCCCAGGGAATCATCACAACCTTAATGGTAATGACTTTCTTAATTGCAAGGGCAATTCTCAGGATGCATGCAAGTAATTAAGTGCCATCAGTAAGGAGGGGTGGGACACACCAAAGAGGGGTTGTATTCACTGTCTACAGCCAGAGGTCCAGGTTCTTCACAGGACCCCTAGGAGAATGAGGTGCCACCTCCCAAATCTCCTCATGCTGCATGTGAGCATCTATGAACTTCCTCAAGTCGCTCACTTTAGTTTTCCTCACTTTTACGGAAACTGCACGGCACAACTTTCTTCCAAATAAATTCATCAAGCTCCACCTTCAAATGAATGAGACCTTTTTGTCATGCATATGGATCTTTACAACCAACCTTGACGTGGGGCGCAACAGAAGAGGAACAGCAGAAGGCAGTAGGGACAGAAATCCCAGGATGGATTTTCCTGAGACTGCAACATGACTGCAATGAACACAGAAATTCTTCCTCTGCTCCATACCTTCCAAACAAGTGGGAGGTTAAATCCCAAAAGTGTGTTCAGAGGCAAAACACTGCTCAGTACAGAAGCCTCTCTGTCATCCATCATCTCTGAGCCTTCCTACTACTGCCTCTATTGCCTTGAAATCTCAGTCTAAGAATGAGGTTCCAGTGCATGAAGCAGGATTGCATTTGTCAGGGCGATTCCCACCCAAGTATGGTGAGAATCAATGGAGTTAGAAGAGAGTATTTGCTCCCACACAGGCTCAGTGCTTTCCCTCATGAAGCCAGCATGAACTGAAAATCCCCTTTACCTGCCAGTAATCCACTATGTAGACGATGACTGGAACTGACTGTACAAGGCTTGGCCCCTTGTACACACATCCTTCCTTACTTAAAAAAAACCAAACCAAACCAAAAAACCAAAAAAAACCCCACACCAAAAACAAGAACACTTCATGCAATGAAATTACAATCATCTACAAAAAAAAAAAAAAAATCTGCTTAGAAAGAGTGTCTCACTTCCTGAACACCATACCAGGCCTATAGAAG
>WKFP01014840.1:1683076-1829483 GCA_011057875.1 Pterocles orientalis | reverse complement strand
TGATGCCTGGTGTGGAGAAGAGTACCTGTAAACATCGCACAGAAATAAGGGCTGCAGGCTGCAAGGACCACGCGGTGGGCTTCCATCTCCACAGTTTCGGCCACAATCACCACATCACAGAGGAGCCGCTTGCTGGAAAAAAACACGAGAAAAGACAAAGATCATTTCAGAACTCCTGGTCAGGCAAAAATCTATGTCTATAGAGCCTGAAAAAGTAAGCAAAGACCCACCATTACAGACAAGCCACCTGAGCTTCCACCAAATCCCAGTGGAAGGTCCTCTAATCCTTCAGCCACCAGCTCCTGTCAGCATTTGCCTACAACGCAAAGCTTGAATCCTCCCGATGCTGCAGCAGCCCTGCTTGTGGTTCTGCTTTTCCCAGAAAAAAATGTGGAAGCCAAACTAGGCACACATGCTGCCTGAAGAAGAGATGGGCAAGGGGCTCCTTCCACTTCTCGAACAAACAGGGCTTGGAGAAGGCACAGGAGCTTCAGAGCCGGGGCAATACCGGGAGCCAAGCTCTAGTAGATCCCCAAGGAAAGAAATAGCTGTGCAAGGGAACAGCAGCACTGCTTTCATCCTTCCACAGGGGAAAGGGAGAGTGGAAAGTGAAGTATTTCCTTCCACGTTTGGCCCTACAGAGGATAACCACCAAAACATCTCCCAGTGCTGACCTGCAGACGCTGTCCCAGCCACCTCCCAGTGAGGAGACATCAATCACTGGAGTTTAATCCACGGGTCTGAGGACTTTGTTTACCACGTGAATTAGTCTGGGATTAAGAGTCAGTGGGATAAAGCTCAGGGTTCCAAACAGAAACCAAAAACTTGTGAGCTCCCCCACTGATTCACTGTGCAGCTTTGGAAAAGTCACTTCATTAACCAGTGACCTTTCCTACCAGCCCCACGTACATCCTTTGAGGATTCATTAGTTAATGTTTGCACAGGGCTTCGGAGCTGCAGACAGCTAGGAGTGCTCAGCCTCCCAATAAGTTGGTTTAAGATGTTTGAGCATACAAATGCAAAATAAGGGCGTTCTTTTCAAATGTCAGGCTTGAAAAAGGATCAGCATCTGTAAATGCAGATGTGCCTTCTCTTTAGGAATGCTTATCACCACACTGCACTTTGTCTTGACGAAATTGCCTATCAAATAAACACACACAGAGCTTCCAATAGACCAAGTATGTCTCCTCTCCTCCTCCACATATTGGAATAAACAAAACTATTTGTGAAAATGGAAGGTTACAGCCGGAAAAAAGGATTGTGCAGCAAGGAGGCACTGGTAGTCTGCACTCTCCATTCACCCCGGTTTGGAAGGGGCGATGGCAATGAGGGGAGCTCTTTACCAGCCTCTTAATGGATGCTGCCTCATTTCCTTCAGTTTATTTATAAGGTGCCTTGTTCAACTCCTTTTTGGATTATAGTTATTTAAAGTACCACTCATGAAATTAATTTCATCTACATTTGAAAGCTAAAAGTTTCAAGTGAGCAACATACAGCAAATAGGCTAGAGGCTGAGCAAGATTTTTCTAGACCCTCTGTATGGGATTTCTGATGCATTTGAATGGAGGCACTATTATCCAAGGTAGCTGTTAACACTGATTGTTGACAGCTTAACGGATTGCAAGCTCAATACACATACAATAGCCCTGAGAACTGTATATGCCAGAACCGCAGCAGGAGCCGACAAAAAGGAGTGCCCAGAAGAACAAAACATCAAACAGGTGCTTAAGGGCAGCTTCCAGTTTTCCATGCTTTATCACTCCAGTATTGCACAAGATCTAGCTAACTACAGGCACTAAGAAACATTGTCTGTCTCCAGCTATTCCCACTATGCTTCAATTAGCAAAGGAATAATGGCAGCACAATGGATTTCTGAATATAGCTGCACAAACCTCTATTTTCAGATCCTCTGCTTTCAATACAAAGAAAGGACTAGAGGGATGCCAATAAAAAAAAACAGATACTCTGCTTCATGTAATTGTTACAAGGGAAGGATATTTCCATTTTCTGTTCCTATGCAGCTGAGAACTGCTGTCAGACATCCATGGAAGGAGACGTTTCTAAACCTTCTCCGGATCAGAGAATGTACATATTGGGAAACTACTCCATCCACAGAAGAGAGGTGGCTGTTACAGCATCTTTCGAATACTTTGAGCATGCAGGAAGAGTAAAGGGTGTTACCTGCTTTCATCATACCATCTGGATAGTGACGGAGCACATGCATTCATGTGTATGGCACATACATTTTCCATAGGAATTATTTTTAAAATTGGGTTTCTAAGCCTCTATTTGAATGGTAAAGGACTCAAACGAACCAGCTAGAAAAATGCTTGCTGAACTCCTGTCTGGTTCACGGGATAACAATAACTAAGAAACAACTCAGGTTTAACCACTGTCACCACATCGCTGATGTGATTACAGCAGTTCCTGAAGACTCTGCTGGTATTTTTTCAGCCTCCATTCTCCCTGTACCCACGCAGCTGTGTAGAGACCAAGCTGCTCTTTTTAACCAATATCAGGATTTTTAAATTTGCAAGTAGAGAGCCGACATTCTTCCTGAGTTGTTGCTTTTTTTTTCACCCCCTACTTTGGAGTGCTACGCCCAGACTAATCGATGCTGCTGGTTAGAGAACAAGAACAGCACATTAATAATCCTTGGTCTGTAATTATGCGTAGGTGTCTTAATGTCTGTAAGGTTCTATTATTGGTTTTCAGACCATTAGCTCAGTTAAGAACAGAGTTTACAGCTGAATTTTCTGTAAGTAATGGAAAAGACTAAATGAGTTATCATCTATAAATGAAGGCTATTGCTTAGATAGTTTTTTTGAGCCATAGCTGGCTTCTTCTGATAGGAAAACAGAGGTCTGAGATTGGGAAGAAGAGCCCGCCACTAAAGGGCTATATTTCAGCTGTCTCTTCCTACTTGTTGGTTAATTCCCTACATGCAACCATTAGATGTGACAAAGCTGGCAGAGATTTTTTTCTAAGTCTCCCAGAAGCCCTTCTGTTCCAATCAGCACGGTTCTGCTAAACCAGAGAGGGTGCTCATTAAGTCAAAAGCGTACCTCCGTAATTCATTCATGACCTTGAATGCCTTTCTCATGTGAGAGGGGTTGACTGTCACTGTGCGCTGGTCCTTTTCATCTTCAGCTGCCTCAGAGGATCGGGAACTCTGCTTAATGCTAAAAACAGAGAGAACAAAGGAATAGAAAGTTTGATTCAATGACACTTAAAAAAAAATACCATAAAACTGCAGTACAGGGTATTATGCGTGGAGTTACTGGCATGTTTGTTAGTCAGCTCAGGTTCACCGCGTGAAGAGCATCACACACTGCAGCCACTTCTGCACGGATGCTGAAAGACAACCCAGCCCACACTGCAGGCAGCAGGGAAGAAAACAAAAAAGTGCCAAACACTCAAGGACAAAGTCCAGCCTTACAGGCTTCAGGCCAGGAGAGCAGTATAAGTCGAAATTCAAGCCAGAACATAATTGCTTCACTAAATAGAATTAGACTTTAGCGCAGGAGTACCATGGATACTTTCACATCCATAGAGAGAAAGAGAAGTTTAGTTTTCAATGTCCCACCTGAAAAACGCGAGCATACAACACATGACTTGTATCTTCTTTCATAGAGGCAAGTAGAAAATGACTGTTAAAACTCCTGGCGCAGCTTCCAAAGCATTAGCTTTACAGAGGCCACATCCCATTTTAGAAACAGGTCTATTTAATGCCACTGAAATGTATAGAAAGAATTATTAAACCAGACCTTCCTACCAGACCCACCAGCTATGAGGTAATGTCAAACCAGATGCACCCAGTTCTGTGCTGGGCTTAACCGGGCCACCAGGTGCCTAAGGCACCCAGGCGTCCCCATTACTCTGTTGGCAGCATTGGCTCTTTGCACAGAATTAACACTGGGTCGATATCTCCACCTCCCTGATCTGAAAGTGTGTGAAATCACTCGGAGCTAAAGGTTTCCACCTAGGAAAAAAGCAGGACCTGGAGCCAGGTCCCTGTTGTGCTGACATCCACGGCTCAGCGCTCAAACCCATCAGCAGGCAAAAGGCAAACGAGACAAATCGAGCCTGGTTGTCCATGTCAAAAGCCAACCCCAAGCAAATGGCAGACCTCTGGAGCTAACCCCATTGCCACCATCACCAGGCTAGAGACCTCCTCAGAGCCTTCCTTCCAAAAGACATTCTCCCTCAGCTTCACATGTGTCCCCTACTCCCTGCCACCTTTCTTAGTTGGGTTTGTATCACGATAAAAAAAAGCTGAATTGGGTTAAGCCAACAGCCTGGGCAGCCTAGCATCCTGGCTCCTCCAGTGCCCAGCAGATGATGTCTGAAGAAGGGTACAAAGCCAGGGAAGCCTGGAATGATCCTTCCCCAGAACAACCTGCCAGTGTATGCACGCACATATACATCTGCATACACATACACACACACTGTGACTCTTCCTTTGAAAAACACAATTATCCCCAATTTACAACCCCGACAGCGTGAAGCCCCTGCTGAACATCACACCCTCCCCACTGCCTGCTCCTGAGCAGCAGCCATTACCAGTACCACATCCCCCTGGACCACACGAAGCTCTTTGCCCCCCAGCTGTCCTTGGTGGGTGCATCATCCTTCTTCTAGAAACGAGACGCTGAAGAGCAGCCAAGCTGCACGCAGCTCGAATACACGCCTGCATACTGAGTGGCCTCCAGCTTTGTGCCCGAGACAAAGGTTAATGCCAAAAAGCAGCCAAGTCCTTCACTTTGCTGAGCAAGTGAAATATTTTCAGCCATAAGTGAAGCACAACAGGCTGAGCACATCGCTCAGTACATGTCGCAGATGAGGGGGACAGCTTCCCAGACTGTGGTACAGTCATCATCCAATTCACTTGGTATGGCTGGATTAAAAAGAAAAAAAAAAATCAGAAGGATGAGTACCTCTTGTTAAATGTTCATTATTCAAGGGACTGGTACCAGGCAGCAACACAACCAGCTTTTCTGTCCCTGGAGCAAGCTGAACTCATCCTGGGCTGCATCTAGCACCAGCAGCAGCACTCATCTCTTCCCCAGGTCTGCACACCCAGCGAGGGAGCATCCTTGCTCCAAGGACACGGATAAATTCAGCTAAGCCTCAGTGCTGTATCTATCAGACACCCTGGTTGAAATCTTAGGCCAAGTGAAGTTTGACCACAGCTTTAATCACGCCAGCGTAAACTCTTGCTTTTTAAAGAGCTGAACCTGCCCTTGTGCACGCTGGAGCCAAGGAGTGAAAAATGAGGCTCTGGAAGAGCAAGTGACTTCACTGAGCTTTCAGTCTCCAAAGCCAAAACACACACAGGAAGCAAACAAAAACAAACCAAAAGAAAGAAAAAGAAAAAAAAAAAAGAAAGTGAAACTGAAAGGCAACAGCAGGGACATCTGTACCCACCGCTCCTGGGGAGGGATGGCTGGAGCACGAGAGGACACCGCTTCGGTCATCGTCAAAGACAGACCTCGCAGAATCCAAAACCAAGGGATGCACACAAAGATCATGAGGCTTCTTTAATAAGAACAAGCACACCGCTGTGATTTATTTAGTAGCGCTCCAGTGCCGGAGACCAAAGATTCATTATGTTGAAACTTTTCCGCTGGCAAAAGATACAGTTCAAAGGACACGGCAAGTTTCACTGAACACCAAAGTAAATGTCAGATCAACAAGCTTTCATAAAGCCTCAACTCCACCAACATTTGTGTGTCTTTTAAAAGCAGACATTTTGAAGCAAGGTTTTTGAAGATGATCAATCAGTTCTTCCTAAAAAGCATAAAAAATTACTTTTTAAAAAGCATCCTAAAAGACATCCTCAGCTTTATTAGCAGGGGTGGATTTCACATTTTGCCAATGGCTCACAAATAAGAAAATACTGCAGATTGCCTGGTTAAAAACATGTTTCAAAAAAATCAAGATATGCTATTTAAAGTTTTTCCAAATGACTCATATAAAAAACACATTTGAAAAACTAATGGCCAAGAGCCTTTAACTCATCTTGGAGACTGACTCAGCTCCCACCGAACTGTGTTCCAGTAATGGACGGAGGATGATTCGATCTGGGAGAAGGATTTCACACCCCCATGCACACACTCTCTGAAATCACTGACACATTTCCAAAGAACCTAAATGCTCCGAGCAAATGCAACCTGCCAGAAAGCAAAAACCACCCCTGAGAAGACCAGAACAGTGCACTGCGTTGCCCTTTTCCGATGTTTTTTTCCCCACCACACTAAGAGTTATTACACTTATTCCACTGTTATTATATTAATGGAGCAAAGGAGGACCACAGTCCTCTGATCAAAGGCGCTGGCCGAGACCAGGGGGACGTGCAGGAGCCCCTGCACCCCACGAGCACAGACTTTCCCCCCAGCACAGCCCATGTCCTGCCGCAGCAGCGGGACTCGTGAGCCGGCTGCCAGGAGCAATTTGTTCTATTCCTGGGCTATCCGAGGCCGTGCACCGAGTGAATGGACACATGATTTAATTTCCCTGGGCCAGATGAACATCCTCGTTAGGGACACAGCAGGATTCTCCTAAAATAAGCAAAGAGGCTCCTAGTTTCAGAGAGCACCAACCCTCCCACAACCTCCTGCACAGCCGTTCAACGCAGTCCCCGAGGAGAACAAATGGACCCTGATTTGCGAGTCCTCAGTTATGCCAGGGAAGCTAATCACACACCACGTTCCTCCTCTCCAAGCAGGGCTCAGCTCAAGCTCCCCGCGGGCTGGCAGCACAGCTCCTGCCTGGGCACAGCCACATACCAAGAGAAAGGTATTTTAAAAACCCACAGCCCGTAGTTCTGCCACATACATCCATCAGCTATAAAGTTGGGTTGCCTTAGTTACCAGCAGTAATTACAGATGTCTTTATAGATTACATGAAAGAATAAAAGCCTTCCTTCGAGCTAAACTGTCCCCTGACAAGCTTATTGCTGTGCAGAGAGCTGGTAAACCCCAGGAACAAAAATCCCAGTTCTACCAAAACCAGTTCTACCCCTGGCTTCCAGAAGTTCACCCTAAAGGAAGGGCAGATCTCAAACACACTCTCCTTCAGGGCAGAGAAGGATGAGCCTCTGCTTATGTTCCTGTGAGAACAGCCACGGGGCTCAGCTCCCAGCCCACAGAGGAACACCACGAAGGTCCCTCTCCACCAGGCTCTAAGATTGGAGAGATGATGGGACTCCAGCCACGTCCAGTCCAGCCTCACCCCTCTGTGAAGCACCAGGGGGTCTCCAGGAGAGGGTCTCACCTCCTGCCTGCACACCACAGGCTGAGGTCTGCTCCCCTGGGTTGTCCCACAGAGCTTCAGACCCCAAGGTTGGACAAAGAATCCACAGGGTTCGGGGACCTGCCCTCCTGCGGCACAGGCAGTCCAGCACCTCCACTGGCCATTCATAGCCTTCTGTTAAAAGTGACATGCTCACTGTAAATGTTCAAAGCCTATCGAGTGTCCTTGTGGGATACGTTACAATCATCACCATAAAATGTTAATCTGCAGTTTCTGACAGGTTTGACATAGCTCCGATCTAAAAATTCCATCGATGCCCAACAGCATTTTCTAGCTTTCAAAACTTAAATGCCTCTACTAAGACAAATGGAGACAAAAATATGAATTAATTCTTAGTAAAATGTTTCACCTTAACAAGAGTAATTCTCTGTTTAGAATCAATGGCCAAAATCATGGAGCAAATACATTATGCCCAGTAGTTTTATTCCTCAAGTCAAGCAGACACAGTAAGGAAAAGATACCAGTGTAATGACATATTTATAAAAATCACAATTTCTAAATCTTTCTACAGGTATATAAATACAAAGACAGCAGAAAAATGTGACTGAAGGAATCCAAATACTGAGATGGATTTTGAGAGGATTTCAGAGAAACATTAAAACAGATGGGAGGTAGCATAATGGAAAGGATTTTTTTTTATAGCAATATTATTTTCCTATTTTGCTGAGCTTTTTCAGTGCCTACATCAGCATGGAGACATTAGCTTAGGAAAAAAAAAACACCAAACAATTGGTATACAACAGATCCCCAAAAGGATATTCATATCAGAGGACACCTCAGGGAAAAAGCAGACTTCAGGAACTAGTGAAAAGAAAAGTCTTTGCTGGCAGTAATGGAAACAACACAAAATAACTCAAATATGACAATACCAGTTGCTTTCAAAGGCAAATATTGTATTTCTCAAACAAATATGTCCTATGGAGAGACTACCCCCCTCAAAGATGAAGTTAAAATTACAGGCATTTTAATTCTCTAACCAAAAAAATTAGCTTTCAGGTTTTTTTCCTATTCAAACTCAAACACATCTGGCAAATTCAGAACCAGAGTACCCTGCCCAGTCACACAGCCTGATGGAATTTCTCTATGAAAGTCCCTATTAGCACAGTAAAAGAAAAACAGGATTCTGAAATAATTTCTTGCCAAACATGAGTGTTTCAGGTTAAATCCCCCTTGCCCCTGGCTGCTTCTGCCCACACACAATGACTTGGGCTCATGATACCACTGGAGAACACGGATGTGCCAGTTATCAGGATATTTGAGTCCAGGCAGGCTTGGGACCAGAGTCAGAGGTGATGCGAGCACCAATAACGTGTTTCTCACCGACTACAAAAATGGAAAAAGCAGCAGCATCACAAACCAAGGGGAATTCTGCCGTCATGAAAGTCACAGAGGGTAAAATGTGAGGCCTAATCTGCCTGACAGATCTGAGCTGAAACGTGGGGCAAAAGTACAAAAAACAGGAACAGAGCCAGCCCAGGGTGCTCGCCCACCAAGGTCATTTTTCAACACCTCCTTCCAGGGCTAACTCAGAGCACCCAAAGCAGCCTCGGCACAGTCTCCCATGACATGCCCTTTCAAACCAGAAAGCAGGTGAACATTTCCAGCTTTTCTTGCCAAGAGTCAAACCCCATATCACTACTGCCCATGACCAGCTCAGAACCGCCTTCGTTTTCCCCAAAAAATAGAAATACAAGCAGCAATTTGGGTAAAGATTCCTTGCTTCCAGAGGCAGAGAACATGCTGATGGGGACAGTTTTTCCTGCCCTAAAAACAGATGGTCTGGAAAAAAACAACAAGGCAAAACAGTACAGGTACTTTCCTGGTGACTTTTTCACTGCTGTAGCCCCAGCAAAAGGTCTCCAGTCAAAACGAGACCATCACTGGTAACCATAAAAAAAAAAAAAAGGTAATAAATAACAGTGCCAGGGATGATCCCAGGCTGGGGTATCAAAGCTGCTTCACTCCACCTCCTCAAACACTAGACTCGTACATAAACAAAAAAAAAGAGAAGGAAAAGCCATTCCATAGGCTAGCATTTACCACGACAATCTAAGATTTCAAGGCACTTGAAATGAATTAATATCTGGATTAATATCCAGAGGTGGTCAATCACACCCTTACAGAAACCAGAAGCCCTGCAATGCAATTTAGAGAGAGATGTGGCAGGCTCAAAGTTTGTTTTGCACATTAAATACACAAACAATTACAGCCCTTGAGTCACAGGAGGGTTGAAAACTGCCCTTTGAAGCTTGGAAACGAACTGCCACAGACTGCTATGAGTGTTTGCCCACAACAGAAGGAAAGTTTCCAG
The DNA here is from genome assembly GCA_011057875.1 of Pterocles orientalis. Classification (NCBI taxonomy): domain Eukaryota; kingdom Metazoa; phylum Chordata; class Aves; order Pterocliformes; family Pteroclidae; genus Pterocles; species Pterocles orientalis. The sequence goes on along the minus strand of WKFP01014840.1, from coordinate 1,819,858 downwards.
AATTTGGGGGCTGACCCCAGCTTAATTTCTCAATGCATCATATTCAAACAAAACTTCTGGCAAGCCCTGACGATTAGGACTAACCAGCAGGTCAAGCCCCCTCTCTGTTCCCCCACCCCCTGCAAGGTCACCAGCACAAAAGGAAGCATCACCACATCCTGTTTTATTAAAAAAAACCCCAAAAACAACCCAAACCAGCTGAATGTTTAGTTTGAAACAGAACAAGTGAGCTTCTGGTGTGCGAAAGGCACCCGGACAGCGGGGAGGAAGAACACGGAGCAGGGACACCAAACAGCTCTCTGGCATCTGTGGACTCCCTGCGCAGCAACAACCTCTTTCTACGCGTTCAGTGGACGCTAGGTCAACCCTGGGAGCACTTCTGCAAACACGTTTTGGAGCAAAACAGCCGCCTTACAGGAAATAAAACCTATATGGCCCAGCTACCGCGCGTGGGAGCCAGGGGATCCCCTCCTGCCTGCAAAACACTCATACAGCGCACAGCTTCTGCATTCACAGCCAGGTACATGGATCCTGAAGGCTCCACAGGCTTTCTAGATTTTCATTCATTACTCCAAAAAACACCGAATACCAGTGGGTATGTCTTCAACTGAATGACAAAGCTGCTGGAAGGTTCAAGCCACAAGCAAGGCGGACACAACCCCGGCGTTCTGCGAGGCACAAAGACCCCGCAGACCCCAGCCCACCTTTCCCCGCGTTCCACCAGCGATTTTACCAAACACCCGCCTCCCCACCGCGTTATCCCCATCACAAGAGCATCCCCCTGGAAGCCCCCCTGCTCCCTGGGTTGGGGTACGCGGGGCGCAGCACCCTGTCACCATGACATTGCAACATCCAGTAACAACACGGCAGGCGCCCATCGCAGAGGGTATTTCTCCAAGGGGACGGGCAGGAATGGGGGGAGGAATCCCCTCCCGCCTTGTCCCGCATGCCAGCACACAGCCACGGCCAGCTCCCCCGGGACCGGCACCCCCCCATCCCCACCGGCACCCCCCATCCCCGCATCCCTCTCCTCCCCCCCGGGGCCGGGGTGCACACAAAGGCTGGCTGGCGGTACCCACCTCTCCTCCTCCATGGTTCGGCACAGCTCGGCGGGGGCCGGGGCCGGTGCCGGGGGGGGCGGCGGGGCAGGCTCAGCGCCCCGGGCCCGGCATGGCTGCGAGCGGCCGCCCCCGCCCCGGGCCGCTTCCTGCGGGAGCGGAGCGCTGTGTCCCCGCCGCGGCTGCTGCCGCCGCACCCGCCCCCTCCTCCCTTTCCTCCTCCTCCTCCTCTTCTTCCTCCTCCCCCCCGAGAGGTTGCGATCGTCTCCGAGCAACGGCAGCTGCGGAGGGCGGCCCCACCGCGCCGCCCGCCCCCCTCCCCGGAGCGCCCTCCTCGCCCCGGCGCCGGTGAACGCCGCGGGCACAAGCCCCGGTTACGGCAACGGGGAAGGAAATAGGTCAGGGGAGAGCCCCGAGCCTGCTAACGGGGGGAGCGGTGGTGGCGAACCGGAATCCACCGGGCAGCGGGGCGGGGGGGAGCTGGGAGAAGCAGCTCTGTCTCACCGACATCCCTCCCATCCATCCATCCATCCCTCCACCAGCTGTTATCTCAGTCCTTACATCAGTGTTGTTGCCTCCACAGTTCGAGAGCTGGCCTCTGGAGACATGGTGGATGAGCTCATTTGCCCGTAGCTCCTTTAATCCTTGCAATCTGTAGACTAAAGAAAAGTTCTAGCGGGCTGAAAATCCCCGCTATGGACCACAAGGTCATGGCCACGCACAGGGCAGCCGCAGGAGAGGAGCGGTGATGCTCAGACCTGCTGAGGAGGGAAAAGGTCTCAGCCACTCTACGTCTCCCCACTTCCTCCACAGAAAGCAGGATCTAGCCTCCAAGTTCCCCAATTTATAAAAATCTTGCTGTGCTTCTATGCAATCCATCAGGCCAAACCCATGCTGTGTAGGCAATGTGAGTCCTTCTCAACTGCGGGTGCTGTTTAACATGAAGCATGGGACTAAACAACATTGGCCATTTCTATTCCAATTGATACCAATGCTGGAACTTTCACATAAATCTATATTTTTTTCCTCATTTTATTAGAGGATTTTGTCAATCTTATTCTGCCACAAGGCCCTAGTTAATTATACTAAAGATAAGAAACATTTGCTTTCTTCTTTACTTTTCCATTCACAAAATGTTGTCATGGAAAGGAAAGAGATAAATATTGAGAGATTTCTCTTGCAAGATGCCATTCCATCTCTTTGTAAATCAAATTACCTCATTCTTCTACATTTCTCCTCAAACCGCGTACTCAGCCTAAGTTTCAGACATCTTTTAAAATGTATCAGCAATGACAACTAAACAGATCCTACTGCACCTTCCACAGGAGGGTTTCAAAAGCTTGTTGATAATCCTAACTAGTCATCATCCCCATTCTTCAGATAAGAAACTTAACACACCTGGAAGTTAAAGGACTTTGGTAAAGTCACAGGGGGATGGAGAGTCCTGCTGTTTAAACACCACTTGGCAGCCTCCCCATAAAAAGAATACAGATAAAGCCATGAAGTCAAACTTCACACAGGATTCAAGCAAAATTCCTGCGTTTTTGCCTCTGACAAACCCATTAAACTATTGGTTTAATGCATCCAAATCCTCAAGTACTTCCCAAGTGTCCATTCAGTCTTATGCTCTTGATGCACAAGACACAAAACGGCAAGACAAAAGTTCAAACCAGAGAAAAAGTAACTATACTAAAAATCATAGAATTTATCTAGAAAACAATGTCTGGAACTCATTTCCATTAAGTCCCTCAGTAATCATAGAAAGTCCAGATAGAAGAGCAGGTCCTGAAATTGCTGCAAGGTACCTGCATATAAACACATAGTTTTTAAATAACTAAATATTGGGCTTTCACCATAAAATCTACATCTCACTTCAGTCAACCCAGGAACTAGCCACCTAGGTGGACCCAACCCAGCGGTACCTTCTTACGGGCTTTGCCCCACCAGCACGGGTACCGCTGGACTCTTCCAACACCGACAGCAACCATGGAAAGGTAAATCCCAGTGACAAACAAGAGCAAACCAGTGAACAGTCCCTGCTGGAACGGGACAAAAGCACGTTCCAGTAATCAGAGATTATCTTTATAGCAGCCCTGCAAAATAATCGTGTCTGGGTAACAACCCCAATACAAAGATTTATTGCTTGTTTTTAAGTGCGAAAATCAATATCTTGAAAAACAATCCGGTTAAAAGGAATTAGTCACACTTGATAAGTGGAATTTTTTCAGCCTCTTTCAAAAAGTCCTAATCCTGAGTACTCCTAAATTCCTCCTACATCTAATCTATCTTCAATCACCAACAACCATGTAACCGATGCTCAGAGGAGAAAGGTCTGCAGAAAGCCTGTTCCAGTCAGCACCACCATCCCTTATCCCACCAAAACCTTCCCAGATTCCTGCAACAACCTTCAGACCTGCCGTGAGAGAGCAAACCCCCCAAACTCTAACGAGCTGTAGGGAGAGAAGACGTCAAAGCATTGCCAGGGTCTCTACAACAGCAAGGAATTTCTTCAACAAAAATGCCAGGAAGGGAGGGAATAAAAACAAGCCCAGTCAATCTGATCCAAAACTCTCTCCTGGCCCAAAGCCTGGCAGCTGGTTTAACCCTGAGGTTGTAAGTAAAGCACATTGAGCAGTTCAGAGAATTAATTCTGTGAAGAGCACCAATACCCTCGGACAACACCCTGTCAAGCTCCACAGCTTCAGCAGAAGCCAGAAAGAGCCTCCTCCCCAAAACCCAGCAGAAAGCAAACTGCAGCAAGGTGGAAAAAGCCCTTCCTGGCTCTGCAAGGCAAACTGTGAGAGCCCCGAACCACAGGGTCACACAGCTCAAACACAGGGCCAACAACTCAGGAACCCCTCACTCCCCTGTATATACCCATTTTCGGGTATATGCCAATATACAGATTCCAGACATCCATATCATAAACTTTTTTCTATCCTTAGCAGCTCTACTTTTCAGTTGCATAATCCCCTCCACCAAATTATTAATCAACTTTCTTTAAAAAACGATGGTTTCTGCATTGAAGAGCTGTGAAAGGCTTACATAAAACACTGCATTCACTGAAGCCTCTGAGGCTGCATCTTCTCAGCCTAAGTTATTTTTCACTCTGGTTTTTAAAAGATATATATCTCAGTCTTATAATTAAAGTTATTATATAATCATATATAAAAATGTCTAAAAATATATTTATATAAAAATAAATATCTACCTATATCTGAGTGAACAAGCTGATCTAATGCTGAAACTGGTACTCTTAGAGGGGTGTTTGAACCAGATCACTTCCAGAAGTCCCTTCCAACTCAACTTCTTCTGTGATTCTAATTAAGTAAATATTCATTTAGATAGATTTGTATTTAGACCACAAGTTTTCCGGGAAAAGGTCCACTAAGGAAATTAATATAAGAAAAACAGAAAAGAAGATAAAATAAAAAATATAAGAAATATAAAAAATAAGAAATTTTTTTAAATCTACTGAAATAGATGTCTTGGTATCTCAGGGGCTAACTGGAGTCACTGGGAGATGTTCCAGGTCCAGTACCTGAGTACCACGAGATGCCTCGACAGAGAAGCCCTGAAGTATCTGCTCATCAACCACTGCTAGAATCTAGATCATGCCATACTGCTTTCACATAACAAAACCAAAACAGCAGCTAAAATGTAGCTACTACAGCAACTCACAGGGATCCAAGTTACCACAAGGCTCAAAAGGAATCTCTGGGAGTCCTCCCAGGCAGGGACCTTCCCAGAGCTGGAATCAGGGGTGGTTTAGCAGTTGAAGCTTAAAAGGTGAGACACTCCCACTGAAGCACTGTTTTCTGAAGCATGTGATTTGCAGAGGAGAGAGGGCTGGAGCATCCCCCACCAGGATCCTGCTCCCCCAGCAGAGGTGCTGCAGAAGCCATTGGCATTTCCCAGTCTCCGGGGCTGTTGCCCTCTGCTGGTAATGTCCCACTGTCACACTCCTGTCTGCCACAGACCAGCAAAGCTGGGGTTTATGAAATCTGTGTTCCTTAAAGGATCACCATTAACACAATCACCTGAACGTAAATCACCATTCCTATAATTGGAGTTGGTTTACTCCATTAGTTTCACCATAACACCACCACCTTTAGAATAATAACCCCTGGCCATCTGCACCCCAGGCAGTTTCTGGGGCATGAGACATTCTCTTGCTCACCCTACACAGCAGTAACACATCAGCTGAAAATGTTCCTCCTGCTCCTCCTCTTACTCCTTCCTGTAGCATAAGAGACTGATGTCACCTGCAGGCAGCTACGTCAGCAGCACAGGCTTCCTGCTCTGTAGTCATGGTGCGTATTTATCAGAGACTCGCTGGAAGATTTTCAGATAGGTTTCATGGCTAAGAATGGAGTCCTCAAGAGGAAAAATTAAGATTCAGGAAGAAAGCTGTAAAAACAACAGTTGTGGGCGCTGGAACAAAGGCAAAGGCCAGTATTCAGATGCCTAAATACTGCCAAGTCCCTCTGCCTCATTGAGTCCTTAGTTTAACTCCCATTTCTGCACCTAATGAAATGTACAGTTCTCCCTGCAGCCTGAACGCGTGAACTTCAGAACAAGTTTAGACTATGGTCCAAAATGTGGGGCTTTTCTTCCAAAAAAAAATTTTGCTTAAGTGTTGATACCATTTTAATGTGATTCTTAGTCCTTAAAGCTTCCAATACTACCTTCTGTAATAAGGCAACCCATATGCTTCATAAAGATGTTGTATGGCTTAATTAATATGTGTATACTGTAACTGAGACATCAGCACAAACAAACCTATTTTCATTCTGATTCTCGCCACCCCAACACAAGTCTCTTTACTATCACTCCTTGTACACTCATTGCCTTGCTCTCTTCTTGAAATCTTTTAAAACTTTTCATTTTCTGTTCTTTGCAAATACCAAGAAACACAGTCCACCGCCCAACACCTTTCAACACTAACACAAATGAGGAAATCACACAGCTGCCACACACAAACACGTAGGCAAGATCTTCTGCAGGCTCGTTATTTTACCTGAACGCAAAAAGCTGTCTCGTGCAGCATGTCTTCCTGGCAGATAACGGATTGTCCTTCATTATCCTGCTTGGTATTTCCTGGGCAAACACTTTCTTCTGCTCAGTCTCCATAGTGTATTCAGAGTGGGAGCTGGATGTCAGGGGCTCAGCTCGGGTTTCTGTTCCCTTACGGGACTTTTGTGGTGTGCTTTTCAGGGCTCAGCTTTCCCATCCTCTCTCTCCAGGAAGAAGCGCACCCTGTGAGGGAGAAAGAAAACACACTTTGAGAAGACATCAGAGAACGTGGGGCACCAGCTCGTTGCAACCCATTTGACCTAGAGCAGCACCAGCGATCAAACGAGCCCAGCTCTTCCTTCCCTACACGATGTTTCTCGACTCCCTCTTTGCTGACTCCCCAGTACATGGAAAACAAGAGCTCCCCATTGCCACCAGCTACACACAAAGCCAACAGAACATTTATAAAACACACAACGGTGCTGATTCATCACCAAGCTCACGCCTCAAAGAGGCTTTAAACATCGATATCGCAGATTCTAGCTGGTGCTGGGTGAGTAAAACTCCAATAACAACGTCTAAATGATATCATTACAGAAAAAATAACTTCTCTGCATTTAAAATTGTAGGAAATAATGGGCCTAAAGGGAAAAAGGCATGGCCATGCACTCCAGGTTATTTACTGCAAAGGCTTCAAACCCCCCCCCCCCTTGCACTCCTGGGGATCTCTCCTTTTCAGGATAGATCTCCATGAAAGTAACAGGAGAAAGCTGGCATTACTTCTCTTGCAGAATGCTAAACATGCTCCGCAACAGGCATTAGCAATTACAACTACAACCATCTTGCAGTCCAGGAGTGATCTCAGGGGGAGAAGACCTGAATTTGCAATCAGGCAGGACTCAAAGGAGCCCTCTCCAGTAAAACCAGCATCCTTACTCCAGCAGTAGCGGAAAGAAAAAAAATTAAATAAACCCAGATGAAATCCACACAGTGAAGGACTTTGGTCAAATTTGTTACCCAATAAACTGAAGAGATTACTAAAACCTGAAAAGGTGCTAGATAACCACACAGAGACAACTGGGAACTTAGCGTCGGAAATCCTTCATGACTCTGCAACCCAGCCAGGGAGCAGAGAGCTGGAAACCAGAGGACCTCTCTTTTGAGGAGGGAGGAGACCTGGAGGACAAACCAGGAGTAAACTACTTCAAAACACAGCTGACACCGCAGTGCTTTTATACAACAGCCAGGTAAGCACAGCCTCCCCCAGCGCCATGCCCTGCCTGTGCTGGAATCTGTTCATCAGGGTGTGTGGATGGGAGAGGGAGCTTTCCACTGAAGCTGTGTTAGTATGCAGTAAAGGAAACAAGATTATTGATCCATAGGGAAAGAGAACAAGAAAGAAGAGCATGAACCTCCAGCCCCAAACACCACGTACGCATTTTACCCAGCATTGCTTTAATCCAAGCCTGTGCTGGAAACAGGGACTGGACCGGATTTTGCTTCTTCCTGACCAGTGCCCACAGTGACTAGATCCATGCTTCCTCCCTCCAAGATTTCGAGGAAAGCAAAATTTCTTACAAAACGAAAAAAAAGTCCATTGTGAAACCACAGAAAGACACAGAAATGACAGAAGAGACTAAGATGTTATTAACAGGATACTTTCAGGGGTGTAACCTCACAGCCCTTCAATCCAAAGCAGTATTACCAGTGAGAACAGGGCTTCTGCGCAGCAAACTAGGAGGCAATTGCATAGTATGAAGTAGCATTGGAACAACACAAGTATTTTCCATTTCATCAGCTCATTCTGCTGAGGAATTTTTCAGCAATGTTCATCAGTGATTTGTACTTCGATAGTAGTGAGCAAATGTGCATCTTGACACATTTCCAGCCAGAAACTTAATCCTTTTCTAAACTGGCATCGATTCCTTATCGCGCTATGCATGAAAAGAGATATTTATAGTAGCTTAATGAATCTAATATGTATCAAAATTATCCTAGCTTTACATACTGTAAATTTGTGGGTTTCGTTTTGCTTTTCAGAGGAAGAGCTGTTCTTTCCAAATCTGTACATTTTCCATTTGTGAAAGCATTCAGGAATGAAACTGTACACATCAGAACAAGCAGGTTAATATCCAGATGCCTCGGACAGATGGCATTGTTAGTCTGACTGGGCTCAACATCTAGTTTTCAAAGTTAAGGAGCTTTGGTTACTTGGATGGCTGACAATCTGAGAATAGCCAGTGCTCTAAGCTTAAAGCTTTCTATAATAGCCATAGGCAATATTACAGCTTTGCCTAACAGAATTTCAGAAAAAAAAAAAAAGTTACATCAAGATCAACCACACTGAGAAAGTACTTAAGAAAATGCTGCTGTTTCTTCTTGAGCTTTGGGGTTAGCCTGGCATTTGCAGCTGCGGGTGCAAGTACTGGAGTGTCCTCCAGAAGTGCTGAGCCCTTTGGGAAGTGCAGAGACACCCCTGTCTGAAGTGCTGCTTCTGGGAACAAGAGTGGGTGTCAAAGCCAACTGGACAAGGATTTTGGGCAGGCTGGCAAGACTCCTGGAGCAGGAGACTGACAACCAGTTACTGCGAAGTAGATGGGCAAGTAGGAGCTTGTCCAATTTCCAGTTTTGCCTCCAGAAAAAAGAACATTCACAGAGACAGGGTGAGTCAGCGTGCTAGAAATCAAAAGCGAAAATAAGAAAGGAAAAAAACCCAGTGAGGCTGCTCTCATCATCAGCAAGTATTCCAAATCCTTGTGACATGCCAAATCAGCTGCCTGAACTAGGTCCTCCCCTCCTCAGAATCCAATGGAGCCCTAAGCCAGCCTAGAAACCAATCTAGAATCATAAAGCGAGCTAGAGCAAACAAGCGAGCTAGAACTTAGTTTAGAATGGCAGTGTGATCTAGAACCACAGGGTGAGCTTGAACATAGTCTAGAACCATAAAGTGCCCCAGAACCCTAAAACAAGCTAGAACGTAGTCTAGAATCATCACTTTGGCTAGGAAGTGCCCTGAACCAAGAAGCAGTCCTGAACTTGTTGATGTGAGCTACATCATTATTCCTCCCTGGAACCAGCAAGTGCCCTGGAACTTGAATCACAACTGACAAGCAGTGATCTAGAACCAGAAAGTGATCTAGAATGTAGGCTAGAACCACAAAACAATCTAGAGCCTTAAAGTGATCTAAAATGTGACCTACACCCAACAAGTGAGCTAGAACGTGACCTAGAACCACCTCCCTGCCAAACCCCCAGCTATGGTTGGAGTTTTTGGTTTTGTTTACTGTGTGCATATTGGAAGGGTGTCCTTCACTTTTATTTTTTAGGGACTAACTAACAGAATTAGAGACTAATAAACCAAACGCTTGCATTTTAGAAAGAACACTGAGGCACACAGAAAAAGCAGCTGCTCTATTTTCAGACCTGAATGGGACGCTGGGGTCCTCAGTACCACTCTGGCTCAGACCTTTTCAGCAGCAAGGGGAATGCCATTATACTGCGACAAAAGTATCAGCTGACAGAGCAGGATAATAAACCAGTGTTTTGACCTACACCATCCACTTTGGTCTTTCAACGCTAAGTGAAAGCACAATTTGCTTTACAGAAGGGATTTAAGGTGGCGGGGACTGGGATGGGGGGCACACACACATCAAAAAGCATTTGAGAACTTTAAATTCCATTTTACCCATCTTAAATATTTCAGCTTCACTGATTAAGTGAGAATGCACAAAGTATCTGACTGAGTTCACATCCATCTCCTGTCAGTGTCCCCGCTGCACAAAGCGTTGTCCTCCGAGCAGCTCTGCACTCCTGTAAGCAGGACTGGGAGTCCAGGAGCTGGTACTGCTGCTGCACCACTTGCAGCTACGACACAAACCCGAAAGCTTACTCAACTCCAGAGGGTAAAGATTGCCACTTAAGTACACTACGCAAGCCTGCAGGGCAAGGCGCAGCTTTTATTTCACAAGTCGGTCACAGCTGTAATACAGTCAGTGACCCACAGAGATTTATTGCATTAAAGCTGTTTCAGCTGTTATTGCAGTTCTGAACTACCTTCTCATCACCTCCTGTTAAACAAACAAACAGAGGTACTTCCACTGGTCTGTGCAAGTACCAATTCATCATGTATACAGGCCTTTAAGTATGTTTCTTTTTCACACAGTATTATAAAAGTGTACGTTAGGCTAATTTTATTAGCCAAATAAAATTTACAAGTCACACAAACAGGATCAAGAACAAGTTATAGAGTAGACATGAATACTCATTACTATTTCAAAAATAACTGTGCACATCATAACACAGAGCTATACTGTGACTCTGTAGTCTCTGAAAAGCTTTAGCTTGGGGAATTTTTGTTCATGCAGATTCAAAAAAATAAAAAGAACATCTGTATTTTATTAAAACTATTGCACTTTTACATTATTAAATGCTGAACATAAACTAATTGCTCTCACTTCCCTTTTCTCACAGGTGAAACGAACACAATCCAGCATTCATTCCTGAACAGAAGGCCATTAAGTCGTTGAGATCATTTCAGACTCCTACACTTCAGAACTAAACTACAAACTAAGGAACAGCAAACTTTACTTCTACCTCCATGACCATCCCAGAGCAGCCATGCAGTCACAAACTTCCCTATTTATGCTCCAGCTGGATATTTCATCTTAGTTCTTCCTATGCACCTCTATGAGGACACCCAGGAATCAGAAAATTACTAAATATCATTAAACACACAAGCAAAGCGTTAGCAACAAATCTCTTATTTAGTAGGATCTGTACTATAAACAGGTTTATAGTCAAGGAGAGTCTTTAAGTCACTGTGTCTTTAATGCTATCCAGCACAGATTTACACGTTTCTATATTCCATGGCGTGGCCAAGCATCACTGCCCCTTTCTAAACAAGCGCTTTCACGAGCCTCTCAGATGTTACCTGCATCGTCACAAGGAAGTTCTTGCTCCCAAGAGACAAGAGGTCAGAGTAGAACGAACCCCGACTAGTCAGATGCTTGCCACTGAACACAGTTAATCAGATGACAATCTTTTGAGAGAGAAATTAGGTAGCATACTCCCTAATATAGGTGCAATTCCTGAGATCTCCTTTTTATTCTAGAAGATACTAATCCTACAAAAGGACAATTACACACACATAATCAAACAGCGTGTTGCTGTACAATTCTCAAAATCAAGCTACAGCTTGGCAAAACACTCATATTTCTCACACAAAGTCACCTTCTTAAAAACCCACTTGTTTCGAGTACCAACATATTCTTTCATGGCACATTAATGTGAAAATACCATAAAGCTATATTTGATGCACAAATGTTCAACTTCCCGAGTCAAATGACAAGCCTCATCACAGAAACAAATTTAACTATTTCTTTGCAAAGCAGGCTGCCCCTTGATAAGGTTACGGCAATTCACCATTGCAAGGGAATAGATCTCATGCCCAAACTAATGCAAGACCTTGTACTCAGTAGTTCATTCAGCTACAAAGAGGAAAGCTGTGCTTCAAGTGAAGTTTGAGGATGACCGTCCAACATGGTTTTCAAGTGCAAAGGTAAAGTAAAAAACTTCAAGCCCAGTGAACTGAAATAAAACCAACCATCTGAAGCTGCCCGCTGACAAGAGCTGGTACTTACAGTTTTACAAATACTTTTCTGAAAGGACTTCCACTTTCAACAACATATCAGTGATACTGGTTCACAACAGAGGCTAACAAGCTTCTAAGATGAAATTACAATATAATTGCAAATAACCAGTTACTTGGAACCTACTGACAGCAGAAACTGACAATACCTTAACATTTCATGTGAATTTCTTCAGCCCAGAAGCACAAAGCCCTAGACATTTACTTTCCACGGGAATCAGTGGGAACCATACACCTATTACCTTGCATCTTTGGAGCAACGCAAAAATCAGCTTTTAACATGCAGTCCCATAAAGCATCAGCATCAAAGACTAAGCGATTAGAAACCTGAAGTCCAAATAACTTTGTACTTTTTAAATCAATGTCCCGTATCATACATACTCTCAACTCAAGCATATAAGGAATTCAAGTCTTTATTTGATATCCATAAACCCATAAACGTTGCTATTCTATATTTCTACGCAGGAAGGCAGTTTTCCCCTAAAACATTATGCTTTTTAATAAACAACAAACTTTAGTTCTATTGTGTGAAAGGGCTACAAATATACATTTGTTAATCAAGCAGACTACACAGATAGTTTTGCTTTACAACTGGCACCTGTTACTGGTACACTTGGCTGGCTCATTTATCATCGCGCTTTGCCCACATACTTCAGATTCACTTTTTGAAATATGGGCAATTGCAATTATTTTAAAAAAACCCAAAAAAACAACAAAAAAAAAAACCCCACGTGCTGAGGCAGGTATTGCAAACCCATTCCTTTTTTTTCCAATCAGTACTCACGGAGCCCATCTTTATTCACATGCAGATGTCATTGCATTCTACACCAGTCATCTAGTGGCATAAAATAACTTTCCGAAGTCTAGCACAATTGTTAGCAAACCAGTGTTACTCCTGCTGTAACGATGCCTGCAGCAAGGGGGCTGCCATCCTGTCGGTAGATGGTGCTGCAAGAGATTCTCTGAGAACTTTAACGAAGGACAATAGTTTAGAGTGAAAAGTCTGTTAACCCAGTACTATAAAAACAAGTATGCATTTAATAGAAGGGGTAAATGTCGACCCTTTCCTGGAAGGAACCATACACAGACAAATCGATAAACTTGAAACTAAGCAATTGGAAACTCTGAACATTTTATATGAATGAAGCACATGCTTAACACAAACTATTTCTTCAAAACTACACAGTACATACGTTGATGGAAAAGTCCTATAGAAAAAATTGACCAACCATGTCAGCACGTCAAACTGCCTAGTACAAGGTGGTGGATGCACATAAACTGCATGAGAACAAATATTAAAAAAAACAGACCACGTCCACGAATTAGTACTTAAAAAAATTTCTCTGTTGAGTGTTTGAAAAACAGTAAATCCACCAGGGGTGGGCAAAAAAGTCAATTAGGACCTTCACTGGCAATAAGAAGTACGTAGATATTTTAAAACAGAGAAACACTTGCTTCAAACCTAGAAAAGCCTTAAAACCGTGCGGAATGGATCCTAGGAAAAAAAAATTAGACATGTAAAGGTCAATGAACACAATGATTTATTTAAAAAATAAAAAACGTAAAAACGATTTTTTCCTCCTTTACAGAAATGTTAATTTCAGTCATGGGATCCAAGTAGAATTTGTAGAAAAAAATGTAGTAGCCAGGTATCAAGTCCTTACAACAAAGGAAATTCCCCTGTGCCCCTCCCCAGTTTTTACTCCAGATCAGCAAGACACTTCCCACCCCATACCCCCCCAAAAAAACAAATTAAAACAAGACATTTTTCGTTGCTAGTATAAAAACGACCAAGGTCCAAGTAATAATAAAAAAATAGAGTCCATCAATGACTGTAACACAAAGTATGTGTATGCGGGGCCCAGTCCATCTTCAGAGAGAGAGAAGTGGCACAGGCAGCAGAGACGACCCCCAGGGGGCATATTTGGGCGCTGCTCCCACAGCAGGGAGGCATTTAAAAGAAGCTGCCCTTCGGCGAATGAGGCAAGAAACCATTTGGAAGCTGCCCCGTATCCAAGGGAGGGCTCTCCACGCCACCCCCAATGGGTATGGGCGCTCCAGCTCAGAAAGAGCCGCCTCCGTAGCCTCCCCCACCATAGCCTCCTCTGTACGGTCCACTGTTACTGCGGCCCCCCCAGTTGCCGCCCCCTCCTCCACCTCCTCCGCCGCTCTTCATGGGGCCGTAGGAGGACTGGTGCTGGCTGTAGCTGCCGAACCCGCCGTACCCGTTGCCGTAGTCGCCGCCTCCCCCTCCGCCGCCTCCATAGGAGCCGCTGCCATAGGAGCCGTAACCACCACCGCCGCCACCTCCACCGTAGCCGCCGTAACTATTGTAACCGCCTCCTCCTTTGGAAAGACCGTTGTGATCCCGGTTGCCAGAGCCGCCGCCGCCCCGACCCCTTCCTCCTCCTCTGCCTCCCCGGGAGGGCCTGGAAGAGCCGCCGCCTCCCCCGCCCGACTGGATGTCCTCCTTGGGCACGGCCTTCTTGACCTCCACGCGGTGGCCCTGGATCGGGTGGAACTTGACCACGGCCGCCTTATCGGCGGCGTCGTGGTTCTGGAAATAGACGAAGCCGAAGCCGCGCTTTTTCCCGCTCTGTTTGTCTGCGATGATCTCGGCTTTCTCCACGGGGCCAAACTGGCTGAAATGCTGCACCAGGTCCCCTTCGCCTACGTCCCCTTTGAGGCCGCCTACAAAGAGCTTCTTCACCTTAGCGTGAGCCCCCGGTTTGGCCGAGTCCTCCCGGGACACGGCCCGCTTCAGCTCCACCGCGTTCCCGTCCACAGCGTGGGGGGACGCGGCCATGGCAGCGTCGGCCTCCTCCACCGCCGAATAGGTAACGAAGCCGAAGCAGCGGGAGCGTTTGGTCTGCGGGTTGAGCACCACCACGCAGTCGGTGAGGGTACCGTAGGCCGCGAAGTGCTCCCGCAGCCCGGCCTCCGTGGTCTGCACGTTCAGGCCGCCGATGAACAGTTTGCATAGCTGCGAGTTCTCCATGCTGCCGCCGGTGCCGGGGCTGCGCCGAGGCCTGGCGCCGAGACTCCTCCTCCTGTTGGGGGGCAGCTCTGAAGGTTTTTTCCCCCCCTTCTCCGTCTTGCCGCTTCTTTTCCCCCTCACTTAGTTGCGAACAGCGCTACCTCACGGCTGCGGCAGCCGCCGGCGATGACTCCCTCGGCCTGGCCCAACGCCTCCGCTTCGCCTCACCTGACCAGCAGAAGAGACGGGGCGTCCCGGCTGCCGCCGCTCCCGCAGAAAGGGGGGGTGGGGGTGGGGGAAAACACAGGCACGCACAAAATGGCGGCGGCTACTTCTCCAGAGCTCGGCCGGCGACTGGTGCCCACACAAAGGGGACGCTGGGAGCCCCGCCCACTTGGCCGCCACCGCTCACGCCCCCCACGCCGGCGCAGCCAATGAAAGCGCATCGCTGAACCCGTCCGCGACTCACCTTTAGGGGTGGGGCTCCGGCCGCGATCGACGAGCGCGGCGACTAATCAGATGGCGCGATCTCCGCCGCGCGTCGGTAAAAAGGTCCAGGGTTCGCCGGTGACAGACGCGGCAGAGAGCCAATAGAATTTCTCTGTAGCGGCCGATGATGCGGCGCATCTTTTGCGCGCGCCGAGAGAAGGGGCGGGACAGGGACCGGCCCGTGGTGCGCCAATGCGTCAAGCCCGCGGACGGCAGCCAATGGGCCTCCTCCAGCCTGGCCGCGCGCTTTCTCCCCGGCGGCCCCGCCCCGCGGGCGGAGGGTCGGCGGGCGGCTGGCGCGGGAGCGTTTGAAACGCTGACCGTTAGGGGGCCGCGCCGCGCGCCCCCCGGGCGGCCCCGCACGGCCGCTCCTTCCCTCTCTTCCTCCGCTCGCGGCGTCTCTATTGTTTCCCCGGCTGAGGGGCCGGAGCGCTGCCCCTTAGGGCTCGGCCTCGCCGGCCGGGTGCTCCCAGATTACCGCTGGCGGGAAGCCGGCACAGGCCCGGCCCGGCGGGACGTTAGTTACCATCTGTGCTCTGTTCTCCACCTCTGCCAGCCACAGCCTTGCAGCGCCGTTGCTCTCGGCTCTCACCTTCCCCGGCTGTACGGCAGACAGCGTATTCCTGACTGAAAATACGACTCCCCTCCTCGGGGCTTTTCACCATTCCGTTTGGCCCGGTTCCTGGCTGCTCCCTCGTGGCTTTAGTGGGATTTTCTTCCCTCATTTGTGCCCAATCTGTTCTCTGGGGCAGCATCTTTCTTGCTTGTCCCGCTGCTGTTTCCTCCCCCGTTTCCCAGTCTCCTCTCCCAAACCCTGTCACTGCCTCTTCTTCCCACCCTTAAATCTCTCCTCAGCTCTAAAAATGAGGTGTTTTCTTAGAGAAATAATTAGAGCTGTTCGGGGGTGTGCAAGCCTTGTAAAATGACTAATAGATGTATTTCCCTCTTTTTTTTTCATGTGAATAGTAACTTAAATATTGTCAGCTTGAAGGCTGCAGCGCTATTCTCGATATATTTAAATTTTCATCAGAAACAGGATTTTTTTTTTCAATCTTACACCCACGGGGGTTTATGTTAGAAATTATCTAGGAACTAAGAACAATTTTTGCAGTGAAAGTTTCTTGCCCTGAAGGTGAAAAGGTCAGTTCACGTTTCACTGGGTGTGTTAACACCTACACCACAGTTCTGAAACTCCTCCTCACAGATATTGGTCTAGTCTGCTTCTAAAACCTCCAGTGAAAACAATTTCACAGCCTCTTCAGGTGGCATCTTCCCTCATTCACTATTTCCACAATGAGATAAAAGTTTCAGTTTAGACATCGAGACAGTCTATGAAAAAATAACGGCAAAATCGAATATATTCAAGTGAGCACAAACCTCAAGAACTCACAAAGTGTTAAAGCATCCATAAGTAGAGTACTCAACCCCCTCTTCCTCTTTGTTAAGTAAATGTTTATATTGATATACTGTGGGCTCTACTCTCTTCTGTTTGAGCACCGCTCTCTCTTTACTCTGTTCCTTTCCTGCTGCTTTGCTTTTTCAGGCACTAGATGCCAAAAAGCAGGTCTGTCTTGTCTCATCTATTATGATCATTCCATAGATGTTTTCCAACATTTTTAGGGACATTTCACTATAAAAAGGTCCCATCACCTCTACCAGTTAGCTCAGGTTGAGATTATTATTTCTGACCGTTGCAGTATTTGGCAGATACTTAAGATGTGCTCCTCCAAAGACCTGAAAAAAAATCTTCCTTGAAGTCTCCTATGTCATACCTGGTTTATACCACAGTTCTTGGCTTTCAGAAACCTCTCCATTCTATTTCATTCTCCACACATCCAAGAACATTGCCACCAAACCTCACAGTCACAAGTCACTCTCCCAAGCCACAGATGGGAAATCCAGATTAATGTGCTGGAAATCAGTGGGTTTGGGGACTGGACTGGTAAAAAATCAGATCACCCAGTTTTCAGCAAGATCATATCCTGGATCCCCTGTCAGACACATTACTGGTCTCTTGCTCAGGCAGAAAAGTACAAGTCTTCCCTCTACCACCAACCCTGGGAGCCCTTATGAAGGTGTATATTGAATATTCTCGACCTTCCTGACCCGGTGGTCACAGTTTTGTGTTAGTGTATCAGGATGTAGTTCCACAGTTGTCTGAACTGGTCTGTGCTGGGATTGCTGTGCTCCAGCCCTCCAGCCATGTGGTCCTGCTTTCTCCCACGCGCCAGCCCCGATGCCTGTGCAAATACGCAGCAATCCACTTAAGAGAACTGAGACAGCCAAAAATAATTGTTGTTAAAAAGGGCTTAGTTTTTAGCTGCCTCAGCTTTCTGGAACAGTTTGTTGTGTGATCCCCCGAGTGCCGGTGCTGGCACAGAGGAGGAAGCAGAACTGCAACATCCCCCTGAGTTAGATCAGCTGCTGTGGAAATGCAGCCTTGGATACCCACAGATGAAAGCATAACATCAACCGTGGTGGAAGAGCAGTTAACTACAGCCCCAAATGAAGTCCAGAGAGGCTGAATGTCTCAGCACAAAAATTCTTCCTTATTCCTCTTCAGATAGTGTCAACTCCAGAGATTTTCACAGCTAGCCAAATCCTGGCTTCATTTCTGTCAGTGGGACAAGTTTTCATGCTTTAGTCTCAAAGGCTATGATTATCATTAACCAGTAGGATTAATCCTTGCAATATAGTGATGTGATTTTTCTTAAATTGGACTTTTTTTTTGTTATAGCTAAGTCTGTTAAGAGTAATTTATTAATATGACAGGAATATTAAATGTCCGTATTTGACAACCACTTACAGGAAAAGATGTCCCATGTTTAGATTAATTTATCTCAATGCATGAACAGACACAATCACTGTATCTAGTTTTAGGAAAGAGAATGTGCCCATAATGTCACTGAAATACTTGTGGGTTTAAAAAAAACAAACACATCCTACTCTATTAAAAGAAAAAGCTGCTTCCCAGGGGCTGTCTGCGAGCTCCACACAATTACAGGAAATACAAAAATATATTTTGCCTACCACTTATTGTAAAAACTGTGTAGCCCTTCCCAAGATAAATTAATATCTGTTTCATGTAGAAAATAATCCACAGGAGGTTCACAGACCCTTAATAATTTACAGCAAAAAGGAAGAAAAATTAAGAGGAGCTAATTATGGCCTCAAGAGATAACAAAGAAAACAGCATGCTTGTTTACAGCTCACTTTCTCTCCCTGAAAGCAAGACAGACAAGTAGGCCAAGGAGGAGATCAAAGAAAGAAGTCACTATGTCTTTCAAGAGAAGATGAGGGTCTTTAAGATGTGAGTAGATCAGTAGGCAAAGTCAGTCCCTGACACAACTCAGTTATACCCCAACTGCTTCCCCTTCATTTGCACTTTTGACTGGTTGATTAACAAAAGGAAAACACCTTTAAAATATATATACGCATCTCTTGCGGGTAGAAATGTCTCCTCTGATACTACAGAAAGGCCAAACTTCACTTGACCTGCTGTCCTCCTGTCCACCGTCCTTTCCCAGCTGCCCTGTAAGTGACCTCATGTAGTTCATGTATTCGCTCAAACCGCTCATAGTTCAGTCCCACACCGAAAGAGCCAAGTGCATCGCGAAGGTACACGTACCGTGACACAGCCTCCGGTGATGCAGGGGTTCCTAGACAGCCAAACATCAGCCTCTCCTGCGTATCCCACACACCTTCATACCTCCCAGGACATCTGAGCCCCCACAGAGACTCCAACCAGACCTCTCCAATTCCTGTCGGATTCACGCCTTGGTGAGACATCCAGTCACCCCATGAGTGCACCAGGTCACTAGTGATCCACATTCCTGGGGAGGATGTGCCTTTTCCCCTCCAGCTACGTGATACACAGGTACAGCAGCAGTGTCAGCACGGAGCCAAAGCACAACTCTCACCCTGAGAACATGAGATGTGACAAGTCTGCTAAAACAGACAACACTCCAACAGTGACAGCAGTTTCCCCATCATATTTTAAACTGCTTTTAACTATGCATGAGTAAATGCATAATATCATCCTATGTATTTAAAAGGCAAACACCCTTAAAAAGAAATACATACTTTTCCCCTCCCAACAGGGAAGTCACAGTATCAAATTGTTTCAGTTCTGATAGCAACCTATAGAATAAAAACTCATTGTGTAAGCAATTTAAGTTTCTAACACAGTAAAAACTCCACCTGTATCATCAACTAAAGAAAACGCATTTCTCAAACCAGAGGGACTGGCCAAATAATGCACCATATTAAATGTCTTCATGGGATATTTTAGTTAGTGTTAGAATACTAGAAGGAAGGAAAAACATTGTTTTTATGCATAAAACATTTGGGTTCTTCCAGGAGAAAGCATAGTACACAGAGTCCACAGGAGGGCATCACTGCTTAAGAGATCATAAAACAGACATTTAAAGAGTCCTTTTCCAGCACTAGGCTTCCTGTGTTACCTTATATTCTTAGTAAAAGCTCATACAAAAATAAATTATTAAGGAAGTCTTCATAGCAATTTTTGTCACCAAAGAAACATACTTCTCTCATGCTGTTTACTGAGTCCACACTTCTACAACAGAAAAGGAATACTGAAGTTTTGGGAAAGAGCATCAGGGGCAATAGAAGGACATTAAAAAGCCACAAGTAGCTCTTATAAGTTGTAAAAATTTTTATTATCTAAACCCCTATATAAACACAAAGTCACATCCTTTTAAACTCTTTAATCTAGTTTATATCAGTTTCAGCCTCTTTAATCTAGTTTATAACAGTTTCAACCTCTTTAATCTAGTTTATATTGGTGTAGTTTGCTTCCATAGTCAACAGGTATTGATTGATTTTTTTAGAACAATTTAAGTGTATCAACTGGATTTTTTACGGATTTAAGTATATTTTGCTAGTATAGTGCAATCCTCTAGATTTTGGTCTGGTTTTACCTTTCAGCATGTATAAAGCATTTTGAAACCTTCATACAGAGTGTTTGCTGAATTAGTTCTGCATTATTATGCTCCTTGAAGACTGTAAATACCATCATCCTGCCTAGAGACAGATTTCATCCCGATTTTCTAAACACACATAGGTGGAAATGATTGGGATCGAGGGGATTCAGCCATAATTTCCCAGATCACTCTGAGAACCACACACCTTCAGGCACAGATTTTTAATCTAATAATTTCAAAAAGATATTATTAGACTTTTAGAAGCCTCACCCCTACCCAAATGGACACCCCAGGCAGACATTAATTTCACGGTTCGTAGGAAGACATTTTTGACAAAACATGCAACAGCACCACAAACTTCCCCATCCTGGCCCCTTGCTTTAGCTATGAGTGTGAAGAATTTCTCAAAAGACATACAGCCATCCTTGAGACACTTGCTTTTTTGGCAAAAGAATTATCTTTCACTCTGTTTGGCTGTTTGTCATTTAAACATCTAATCTGTGATTTTACTTTTGAGACTAGCTTGAATTAGCACCAGTTGGGAGAGGGTTTTCTTTGAAAAAAGATTGATTTAAATGCACTGGGAAGAAACCAGATAGCTTTTTGCCTACCTCAAGTTTGAACATGACACTCTTCAGGATCAAAATTTTTACCCTGTGCAAATTCAGATGGGGAATAAAACCCTTCTCCTCTCTTGTATTGCTTAATGCAAAATAAGATATTCTACAGATAAAAGGGTAACTGCAGAATAACCCACAGGAACTATTTCTTCAGTAAATAGTATCAAAAGTTCATCTTACTGAACAAAATCTCTGCTGAGTCCTTTGTAAGGGGGGTGTGCTGAAAGAGAGAAACACACCTTTGTGAAGGGTGAAGCAGAGAGTCATCAGAGTATTGAATTTGCATCCTTTTCTTTAGACTTACATTACCATTTTCCCTCAAATCCTGCCCTCCCTCCGCTTCCCTCTCGAGCTCAATTTCCCTTTTCCTCTTTCATCTTTTAACTTTTCTGTCATAATTGATGATTTCCTTTCTTCTCTTTCCTAAAAGTTTATATAAGAGCTGGTCATAATTTGGAGCGATGGGATGAAAGCAGGACAGCAAAATGCAGTCTGAAAACTCAAGGTTCTTGTCAAGGATCAAAGAATCCAGCAACACTGTGACAGATGGGAGAGGGCAGATCTTTCACTATATCTCAGTCCGAAACAGACCAGGATCATAAGTTTTGCCAAAGGAAGACCTAGGGCCAGCAGCAATCTCTTCCACGCTCTGATCTTTTTAATCTGCAAATCTTTCTTTATGTATTTTCCAGTTAAATTACAATCATCTATGTGCTTTTTTTTTTTTTCCTTTAGCTATTCCTAGATCCCATTTCTCATTCCACAGAACCTCTGCAGGGTGGTTTTTTGTGGTGCTTTCTCATGACTGACATTTAGCTTTGTTTGAAAACAGCAGGAGGAGTTCTACTGTGAAGTTCAATATGTACCTGCCTGAAATTATGCATAAGGCATCCATGCTATTCAAGAAATTTTAAAATGAGGTGGTGTATAAAAGTGAGGCTTTCTAGCCACAAAATAGCAATCTAGAATTCATATTTTTAATTCAGGAAATCAAAATTGTTATTACAGTTTGAAACATGCAGGAAAATTGAAACAGACTGAGATTAACAGGAAAAACCTTTTGATTATTTAAGTATTGCTTAATTAACAATTAGGACAATGTCATGGCATGAGAACAGCAGGGTTTAGTTCTGAGAGTGTTGTTATAAAAAGACTGTAGAATGGAAGAAAAACAGAGATACAAATGAGCATTTCCCCCAAAATGTGTGAGCTATTGAAATAATTCATTCTTTGGCAGAAATCACTCTTGGAAACCATCAGCTGGAGAAGTTCTAGAGAGCAACAAAGGGTTAAATCAGGGTTTAGAAAGTGGAAATTATTATAAAATATGAATTAATGCAGTCACACTCCTACTACAACTACATATCTTATCTATTTTTCATTAAGAAAAGCAGCTTGGCTGACCCCAGAAATAAAGATACCAACCTTCCAGCCAGACAGTCCGTCAATCTCCATCTCAATTGTCTGCCAACTGAATAAGGTCCAGAAATTAGCTGAAAGTTCATGACATGATATAATTTTTAAAAGGAATATCCTATTATGAGGAACTCATTTAAAGTTAAAGCAGATTTTAAAACAGTGGACTTCTCATTCTAGGCATGACCTAATTGAGAGGTATGGACCAGAATGAAGCATCAAGGATATTGCAAAGCTATTCTCTCCAGCTATGCAATATAAAGGAGTGAAACCTAAACTCCAGGTTGTGAACCTGAGTGATTTTTGTCATAATATTTTCCAATTAAGGAAAAAATTCTGAATCATGGAGCAGTGTTTCAACTTATACATCAATCCTTCTTTATCTGCATGATCTTCGCAGAAAAATTTATAGCGCAGACTTAGTTATTTTCAAATGTTGCTAGTTTGGTCAAATTATGTTATTTGCTGAAGATGCCTTATATTAGGGTGTTGATCTCTCCAGAAAACAGGAAAATGTGAAGGGACAGTGGTTTTCCTCCATCACAGCATATTATCTTGCTTTCCTGACATCAACCGGCACATCTGACACTAACATAAGAGATTTCTGATTATTCTTGTTTATTTCTCTGTGCCTCTTTGAAGTGCTATAAAGAATAATACTTACTAGGAAGAAGATCCTTCAGAGATACTACAGGTCACTGAACCAGCTCTTAGCCAAACTGCTATTAAAGAACTCTTCGACCTAAAGCTGAGAAATGGTGTACGTCTCTACTAAATCTTGCTTTCTGAAGAAGGGGGCTGCACAGGTAGGAACAAGGACTGCTGTGCCACAACTCATCAGACTAAGCAACAGGAAAAGCTTAGAGTGGGCAGCCACGGGCAAAGATTCCTGCTGGGCAAGGAATCATGTCAATGCCAAAGCAAAGGTGAGCTCAAAGGACTTACATGCTAGAGAATTTTTCACCAACAGGCCATTGCCAACGCAACAAACTTGAAATTGGAAAATCTGTTTATTATGGCACCTAATCACTTCTCCTGGTTTTCCACACTGCCCATGATCTATAGCCTGGGAGCCTGAGCAGTAGCATGCCTTCACGGTAATCAAGATGAGACTGCACTTCGTCTAGCCGGGTCTCGTTTAGCTGAGCTGGCTGGTTCAGATGGTAGTGCCCCGAGCCCTGTGCTTGAAGGGTTAATTGCTGCCTGGTTTAAAGCCAGCTTGGGAACCTTTACACAAGCTGAGGTCCTGCCTCCAGCTGCTGTATAACCAGATGCTTGGAAAAGATGTTGCAGGTGATTTCAGTATGAATAGCACACCTGGAAAGCTTTTAGAATCAGGATTTTATTGGAGTGATGGTGATGAAGTGATAATCAGGTGATGATTGGCATTCAGTATAGCGAGACTGTACACATTGTTTTGAGTTTTCTTGTTCATTTGTTTTGCAAAGAGAGAAGTCCCTAATAAAACTCTTTTAAAACCATATCAAAACTCCTACCATTTCCTACGATATAGAGTCATCTTTGAACTGCTGAAATCCCACAGTTACTAAATTGACACTTGACACTGGCAAGCCAGCTGCGGTGTATTTTCACTTTTGTTGTCAAGTTACATATAAATTTGCTTCTCACTACAGTTGCAGTCCTGCCATCCAGTGAGTTATCAATGTCTACCAATAATCGCTATTTTTTCATCACTTAATATTGAGCAACTTAGAAATAACATGATCCTTTCTATGAAGAAATTACAATTCTGCTGTCCATTAGCCTTTTTTGCAGATAGACGCTACAGCATTTGGCTGAAAACAAAATACCTTGATCCCTTCATCCACAGCCATAGATTCCACGTCGTATACGTACCTTTGACATTAGGCACACACAGATCAAGAGCAGCGAGAACCGCAAGCCTCTGATGTTGGATGTGATCTAATTCACAACAGGTTACAACAAAATTAAATCCACGGCAGGCAGCAGATTGATGTGGCTGTAAAACCAAGGGGATTGCACGTTAAACACTTCAGTCTTTCCATGGATGGAGGGCTGCAGGCAGTGTTAGATTAGCAACAGAGCCCTGTGTAAATAAGCAACCTGACCTTTGTTTGAAATTTATAAATAGAATCGGAACATCTTTTAATTTTGCTGACTTATTTGCTTTACAAACAGATAATGCATTTTTATGGCTTGTTCTGATGTGTAATTAGCACGTTTCATTTTTAGGTCTTGATTCACTTCCTGGGTTTAAAAAAAAAAAAAAACAACTCTCCAAAAAAACAGACAGTAAAACAGACCCCAGTACTGTCTCAAATGTTTTCTCTGCAAGTTTCTACTTCTCTAATTTAACAGGGAATTCTCATCTAGTTTTCCTGAGTCTGTCCATGCACAAACACATTCTAATTCTGGATCATTTTCTGTTGCTTCTGCTTTTTCTAGTACTGGAGAGCCACGGAGTAAGAGATCAGGATGTTGGGGATTAAGCGGACCCAGGTACAAATCCAAGAGTTTAAAAATGCTTGTCCCATAAACGTCCACTATAAATATTTAATAGGGAAACACTGAACGCTAATTTTTATAAACAAGCAACTATAAAAGGTATGGACTTTTACTGGAAAAACAGTAGTAGTAGTAGTAGTAATAATAATAATAATAATAATAATAATAATAAAGCCTCTTTTCAATGTGATAGTGTAATGCACCATGCTTGGCTTTTCAGCAATATTTTTATCTCTCTGGAGTATAAGCTAAAATAGCAATTTACAGTGAAATTATGATGATCTTAATTGCAGTAGAGCAAATGGTACACATAATAGGATGTGCATGCCCGTTCTAAGCAGCTCACTGTATTTTCATATCTCCCTCAGTTAAAAAAGCAATAAGCCATCTGCAGATGTTTGTGTATGAAATCCAACACAGGGAAAACATTTGCACTACGGAACAGATAAGATAATTGAAAATGAAATTGCAAGATAAGGTGTTTGACAGGGCGGAGGGAAGCGCTGCACACTGGAGGAAAATCCATCCCCATGACTACTGGTCCTTTCTCCTCCCTGCTCATTGCTGTTTGCCTCTTCTTGGATGCCAGAGCTTGTTTTATTCCTCAGCAGCCTTTCCACAGACTAGTGGATTCAGTCACAGTTGGAAATTGTGAAACTGAGGTTTTCTTCAGAAAGAGAAGAAAGGAGAGTTTAAGTATCGCTTTAGCAGCAGATGGCATTGCTTTGGATTCTTTTATACTCAAAGGAGATGTGTTTGCTGGCTTTGTAATTAACTCAAAAAGGGAAAAGAAAAATTGTTAAAGGCAGTGTGGATATGACTTGATTTTTTCATCAGGTAAGAAGCCAGAAAATCCATAAAACTGTGGCAAAAACTACTGAAATATCTCTTTTAAAGGACTATTGTATTCTGTACATCCTATATTTAAATTTGAACAGAAACTTTCCTCCAGATTTTGTCTGTGCAGTACTTTGGAACTTAATAAACAGATGATATTCGCAACCAAAACATTTACTGGTCACTTTGAAGGGATGGGACTATGCATCTGTGACATAGGTAAGAAAATACTTAGGAAAGAAAGCCTTTTTAAAACTCATTTTATTTTGAATAAATATGCTTTGCACTTTCTTTTGGTTATGCAGGTTTCAGTAATGTTTCTGCATCTAGAGAAACAAAACAAGCAGGCTAAGTGGATTATCGTTTTTTACTGTGTTAAACTCTCACTATGGTAGAGAATCTTTTTCAAAATGCATGGATTAGAGATTGAAGTAATTAGTTCTCTTATTAAACACTTCAGTCCAATTCTGGTATCAGCTGTAGCTGCAGCTCAAGGATGCTGATTCTGTTGATATTTATTAACTTAAAAAATGCCAGTATTACAATACAATGGCATTACATATACTATATTACAATATAGCTCAACGTGCTGCAGTAAGTGCTAGTATAACTTATTTTTCTAATGCTATGAATACTCCAGATGTTTAAACAAGACAGGTGTAATCGTTTTATTGCCAGGGAAATGTTTAAATTGCCTTGCAGAATGACATGTATTAAGATTGTAATTTTTAACCCCCAGTACAAAGCAAATAGTGAAAAAAAAACTTTTTCCTAAAAAAAAAAAAAGGACAATGTAGATGATCAGTGTGCCTAAAGCTAATGCAGTGAGTGAACTGATCAGAAGGTCAGTACAGGAACTTTTCCTTACTGGTAGAAAGTGCCAAAGGAGCCCTACACCCACACTGATTTCTGGGGAGAGGACATCCAGCACTCGCTATCAAACTGTGCTGTTAGCCATGGATGAATAAGTAAGCACAGCAAATAGTGCATAAAAATATTACAAACCTGGCTCAGCCTCATGTCCTTTGAGTCCCCACAGCTTCTCCTGCTAACATAAAAAGCAGGGAAGAGCAGAGCTTGTCTTTAAAGCTATCTTGCTTCCGAGCCAGATCTCCTGCTAACACCAGATCTGTTCTCAGCAGGCAGGGCTCAGCTCTGTGCGAGTCAGGTCAATACCACGGGCAGTGCAAAGAGAAAGATCGTCCTTGGGGTAAAGCAGACAGACTTTAGACCCTTGCATATCTAAAGTGGCCATAAAGCTCATCAGGGCAACATTTGCTACCGCTTGGCCTCTTGTCCTTCCAGCACGTGCATCCTCTGCGATAAATCCACCCAGGCAATTAGTGCTGCTCCAGGGAAAAGTCATTAATGAAGCTTTCAAAAAATATGTTGCCTGAAGATGCTGTTGCCCAGCCACACCATCAGTTGCTGCAGGGTGTGACTCTGCTAGCTTCAGAATCCCTTCCATTTCTCCCAGACTCATTAGGAGAAGAGTTTTTGCAAGCTGGTTGTTCCAGCTTGTTCCATAGCTCTTGTTCCTGACCTACTGGAGCACCAACAACTGCGAAGGACCAAAGTCTATCTGAGCGACTAGATTTCAATAGCATTCACAGCATGATTGTGCAAGTTTCTATGCCACTCCCTCAATATAGCCATAACCAAGCCAGGTGGGTGATTTAGGGACACTACAGGGCTTAATGTTGGCTCCTCAACACAAATTAAGTCATATTTGGGACACCAGGGCCACCTATAGTCACATAAATCTACACAGCCACTTCTCACCCCAACACGACTACACTGCTTGAAAAGTATCTTTTCATCAGAATGAGAGTGGTAATAGATCCTCCAAAGCTGGTTGGGTAGTTCTTTTGGGTTTTTTAGAATCTTAAGTTGAAGCACCCAAACAAATGTCATGCAGAAGTATCAGGATGAACCAGTCCAGGATATAACTCTAGCTGGAATATTGTCTGAGTGCCTGGGGGCAAACAGGTACAGAACCATAGTTCCCAGTTTAACACTGGATTTGGTGTTCAGTCTCATGCAAGCAACCAAATATTTTTTATTCCTTAGTGATTAAATAACGGCAATCATTTCTGTAAAAATTTGACAAATAAACTGATTATTTCTATTAATAATAAAACACTCACCTATCCCTTCTTTTTGCGCATCCTCTTTAACTTTCCCCTGCTTCTCCATCCTCTTTTCTCCGCAGGCTCTCAGCACTGTGGTATTTATTACTAGGGGTGAAGAATGACCTCCTGACAACTAGTTTTCCAATAATTCCTCCTTCAAAAAGGAATTGAGGTGAGTTAGAGTTGAGTTTTGAAAGGTATATGTACAGAACATACTCATCCATCTTTCAGTTTTACAAGTAACTCTTTCCATCCTTGTTTTTTCCTTTCCCAGGTTGGAAACAATCTCTTTCTGGCCAGAAAGCTGGTGAGCCTTTGATTTCAGATTAACTTTTTAACTTGATGATAAATTCAAACCCATCGAGATGTTCTGCTGAACCTAATTCTTCCCATTAATATTAGTTTTATAACAACAGAATAATACTAATATCAGATTTTTGCTTGACACCTGTTTAAGCTAGAACTGAAAGAAAAATCACCTCTGTGTCTCTTGGGTATGTGTTGTATTTAACCACAGAAAATGTTGGGGGTATCATTTGTCAAACTTGTACAACAGTGAACGGTGTGCAGGGAAATGAGACAACCTTTGGCAACTACCCATACAGAAATAATTGTGTGTACAACCAAGATGTGAACTTGGTTTAGTTTACATTTTTCTCAGTCAGATTGAGGAAAAGGGACATGCTATCTTAATATACTAAGCAGAACAGGAAAGTCCCCTAAAGATGTTATTCACAGAGGTGTTGGATATCACTTAAACTGAAGCAGACATCATTTCGATTAAGCCAGAAGGATTTGGTGTATTAGCTCACATTGCTTTGTGGTTCTGAAGAAAACAGAAGTGTGGTGTCTAAGCTGGCAATGTGAAGGCAGGACCCAATTCTTCATTCTTCTGGTAATAAAAAAGCACCAGATTATTCTCATCGGAATTCCTTAAACCTTGCTAAATCTTTTGCTGAGACAGACCTTAAAAATATTTTTTTTATTTTGAAAAGCAAAGTTTATCCCCAGTTGATAAAGGAGAATTTGTATGAAAATGTTCATCCAAGTTTAATCAAAGCTATCACTGCTGTTTCTTGTACATCACAATCAGGTACAGTTCTGTAGCACTGTCAGTGCAGAACCTCAGAAAAGTAACATCAACCTCCATCCATACATATACATGTATACATACATATATATACATACACACACAAAACCACTAATGCTGCCCCGATGGCTTTTCCTTTCAGGATTTCTCTAATTATATTACATTTGCTCAAAACTTCAAAGTACACCAACTACAAAGACAGACCCATAGTAATCACTGCCTTGGAAAGCTCCATACAAAGTATCTTCTAAATAATCCTAGTTTTTGTCCATAGGTTGAGAGATGCTTCAGGATGGATAAAGACATTGAGCATCCTCGTGAGATTCTGCCTAATCAAACTCTCTCTAACATGAGCTCTTCTCAGTTTTTTACCTTTGATATGTGCCAACCTTCCTTCCTTGCAGAATTGTTGCTTATTACAGCTTACACATTAGTTACAATAGTGGGGCTTTTTGGAAATCTTTGCCTGATTATTATAATAAAGAGACGGAAAGAAGCCCAAAATGTTACCAACATCTTGATTGCCAACCTCTCTTTATCAGATGTCTTGATCTGTATCATGTGTATTCCTGTCACCGTTGCGTATACCTTAATGGACTACTGGATATTTGGGGAAGCTATGTGCAAAGTAACTTCTTTCATACAAAGTATGTCCGTCACAGTCTCCATTTTCTCACTCGTACTCATCGCTATCGAGAGGTACCAGTTAATTGTGAACCCACGTGGCTGGAAGCCCAATATTTCACATGCTTACTGGGGAATCCTTTTCATCTGGGGGTTTTCCCTCATCATATCCATTCCTTTTTTAATATTTCACCAATTAACTGATGAACCCTTCAAACACCTATCATTCCATAGTGATTTCTACAAGAACAAGGTTGCTTGCATCGAAGCGTGGCCATCCGTTACAGAACGGCTGATTTTCACCACCAGCCTTCTGGTTTTCCAGTACTTCTTCCCGCTGGGGTTTATTTTTATCTGCTATCTGAGGATATTTGTATGCCTTCGAAGAAGACATGGTAAAATAGACAGGATGAGAGAGAACGAGAGCAGACTGAGTGAAAACAAAAGGATTAATATGATGCTGGTATCAATTGTTGGGACTTTCGCAGCTTGCTGGTTGCCTCTCAATATTTTCAATGTTGTTTTTGACTGGAACTATGAAGCATTAATGAGCTGTAATCATAATCTAGCATTTACAATGTGCCACCTCGTGGCCATGATCTCAACATGTATCAATCCGATCTTTTATGGATTTCTCAACAAGAATTTTCAGAAGGATTTGGTAGTGTTAGTTCACCACTGCAGATGCTCAGCATCACAAGAGGAATATGAAAATATTGCCCTTTCAAATCTGCAAACTGACGCATCTAAGGGATCTCTGAAATTAAATCATGCCCTCGTGGATATCTAAAATAAACCAACAGCAGTTTCCAAAAGGTACTTTGTTGCAGATGACCTCTTTCTGTAGGTCTAGATCATGTCACCACTGAGTTTAGAGGAAGTCTTTGCCATTCAGTTCAGCAAAACCAGGATCATGCTCCCACAGGCAAACTCTTAACAGGTACTTTATGATGGTATTAATGCTAATAAACCACTTCCAAGGGTCCTAAAGATCAATAATAATGAACTATAAACCCTATTGACATCTTACTTTTTTTAATCCACAGTTTCCAAGTCACTGGCATACTACCTTAGCACCAATAAAACCAGCTCCATTTCAGCCACCTTCCTGTGACCTTCTGAGAAGGCCAGGGATGCTGCAGGATGCTCTCTCTTTACTGTCTCTCCCTACAAGTTCTTGGGCAGTACATTTCTGAGGCATTAAACAGCTTTAAAAAAAAAAAAAAAAGCTATTGCTTTTTGTAACACCATTTGTCTACCACCGACATCCTGATTGGAGTTAAGCAATCAATTTTTCCCATCTGAATTGTGGCTCAAGAGGGTTCTTTGTTATCAGGTGGGAGCTCTCTCTGAGCAGCGAGACTGCTTCAGACTCCGATGTGAATAGTAACACTTGTGCCTTGATTTCTTCTTGTCATTTCTTCCTCACACTTCCATTTGACTCAAGTGCTGATGCTCTGTTTCTGTTCCGAGCGTTCAGTTATCAAGTATCTCTTTTTTTAATGCTGCACTTCTGAAAATCACTGCTAACCGAACAGAGTGCCGTCGCTGTCTTGAAGCAGTCGCTCTTCACGCTGCATGTTCTCTCATTACATCCACGGGCTTCATGCGCTGTCTGACACCTAATTGCCAGACAAGTCACCAGGAGTGAACTGACTTTCCTAGGAACAAGAAAAGATAAAAGAGAAGTTATTTATTTTTCAGACATAAGCATTACGGACTCTGATGCGGTATGTGATGGTGATGTATGTAACTGTGCAACATGCAATATTTAAAGATTACTCGTGTCACAGTATTAAACTGACGAATGTTGTCATGTGCTAGGTAATGCTGAAAACTTTATTTTCCCTTATTTTATTGGTATAGCAAAGTTATAGCAACGTTAAGTTGTTACTTGATGCATCTGATGGCAGACTGCGAACTTCCTCAGCAGAGCAGAAACATGGAATTAAGTACAGAAAGCTAGCGGGGGAACCTGAACCCCAGCATGCTGTCCACATGTACAAAGTCTTAGCAGTGATTTTTTTTTTTTTTTAAAAGGCAGCAGAGCTTTGTTCAAGTGGTTTGGTCATGTAGACCAGACCAATATATTTATAAACTTCCTTGCAAATGAATATATCCTTACACGTGTTTGTCTGTTATGGTTGATGGGTTTACCTGCAGGCACATACTTGGGAAATGGCATTCATGGTGAAAATGATTCTGTTGAACAGAAAGCTCAATTGATTCCTGACTGTAATTACGTATGTGTACAAAAGCAGTGTGGTGTTTAAATACTTTGATTCCTCCTGTCTACTGACAAATAAACATTACCCTGTATACAATTGCTACATTGCCCAGCTGGTATATTTTACTGCCTATAATCTTGAGAGGACAGTTCTCATGCAAACAGTTCTGGAAATTGGTTTAGCATTTCACATGTTCACTTCTCAGAAAAACAGACATCAGTGAAAAATTAGATAGTTGCTGTTTCCAGAAGGGACAAGGATTTAAAACCAGCTAGAGAACCTTCCAAGGGCTCATGGTGCTGAAACACTTTCGGTGCAGAAGGACAGAGTCATAAAACAGGGAGGTTTCGAGCGAATTTGTGTCTCAAGGGCAGAGCAACCTTTTACTCTGGGACTTTATGATTTGTACTCAAATAGAGTCAATGTATTGGGAATACTATTTTCTTAGACATTTGACAGACGCACTGAATAATCTGTGCAATTTGTCAGAGTGGAAGTTTCACTTCAGCAGCTCAGGAAATTTTATCTGCAGCACAAATGCCGAAAGAGCTCTGAGTGCAGCCCGGTCGGTACACATTCCTGTCCAAGTAACACCTGCCACCGTGTTTTAATTCACCAGCACCTAAGCAGGAGAAAGATACTTTTGATTTTTCTTGTTAAGCCAAAATGTTCATACCACATTTGCCTGCATTAGCAATATTTTACCACACATGATAAAAACTCCTGGGATTTAACAATGACACATATTACTGGGACAGATCACAGCCTTGAAAAGGAGATGCTTTTATTTTACCTAACTCTGGTCCACTACAAGGGGCAAATGATACCCAGCTTCTGTATCTTACATTACAGTTTTTTAAAGTCACATCACAGCCGCATCCATTGCAAGGCAAGAATATTTCACCCTGACATAACTGTAAATGGACATCGCACTAAACTGTACTGCAACAGGTACAATTCTGAAAAACACCAAAGCTGACTTTCAGGGAGATAGATTTTGCATCTAAATGTCTGAATCTTACCCAGATTCTAGAAAAAACTAGAAAGTATCACAATGCAGGTAACTACACGCTTACTGGGATGTGGCCATATCAGGCAATTTCGGTATCTTATTTTGTGTCATGGTTCTTAGCAAGCTCTGCCCCATGCCTCTCCAAGCACATCCTGAGTGTCGCCTGCTTTTCTATAGAAACAAAATGCTTCTTTTTGACCCAAATGACACTTGAGCCTTTGGCCAATCTTTTAAGTTAAAAGAATAAATGCCTCACAGACTATTACACCTTTATACATCTTTGGAAGAACGGTGGCTGGCTAGCAGACAGAAAGGCAAATTCCCACCCCACTGAAAGGTTACGCGTGCAGCCGTACGGGCTCCGTTCTGCTCGGCTGATCGGACCATGCACAGCTTCACACTAACGAGAGCACGTGCTGCCCGTTGTGCAGGAAGGTATCAGAGTTTCAAAGAGAGGAGAGGAAATCTACAGCAAAGCTTTGAGTAACCTCACAACACAGCGTCAGATGGACCGCAGATGTGCTTAGTGGAACCTCATAGACTCCATAACTATGAAACAATTCTGTCCTTTCAATTCTATGCTAATAAGACACTTCAAATGCTCCACAATGACAACCTTAGAATTATCTTGTCTGCTATCACTCATTTTTAAACAAGGTTCCTTTGGCATATAGCTTGGTTCCCATGCAGATGCGCTGACTGATGCCTTTTATTTCATTTCATAGGCTCTTCTATTAGTCACAGGCTATTTACATAATGTGATGGAACTGGCACCTGTGCGCAGCTACTCTCTGTGCAGAATTCATTTCACCCTCATCCCTAGTGAGGAAAACTTGTGAATTCCCATAGATGATAGGGCTATAACAGCTCCATGAATTAGTTCTTCCAACCCAGAATGGCTACTGGAGCTCCCAGAACAGTCCTCATACTCCTACTCCCTTTGGTCTCCCCAGAGCCAACTGTCTCATTCTGCTCGACTTCATTGCCAGCTGAAGTGGCTGGTGTCCTGGGCTGAGTGTGAACACAGGATTGCTGCCTTCTAATTACAGATGAAGTTGAGACTCCTTTAAAAATTGGCCAATGAATTAGTATTGAATCCTAAAGCAAAATCTGAGTTGACTGAAAGGTCATCAAACACAGGGAGATAATTACTGCTTGATGTTTCAGGAAACTCAAGTTCTGACACTAAATTTAGAAAAAAAAAAAAGAAGGAAAAAAAAAGGCATGCTGGAAGCCTTTGGTGACCGATAACAAAAACTTTCCTTCTCATCCCCACCATGTGAACAGCCCAGGCACAGAGATACTGATGGCATTATGCAAGAAAACCCCAACAATCACGTGAGCCCGAGTATCCTCTTAAACCTCATGTCTGTTTTCATTGACATACAGGATAAATCAAATATTTCAAGGGAAACTTTTTTTTTTGTTAGTATCATAGCATCATTGACTTTGCTGACTAATCAATTTACAGAGTTGATTGGCTTATGCAGCTTTGAGTCCTGGCGTCTTTGGAAAAGGAAAATCCACAGTGTACTAAGATTCCAGGAGGACTGAAGTTGTATTACGAGGCTGTGTGTGGGGTTACTGTTCAAATCCTTCCAGTGTGCTCTGCATGGATCTGCAGGAGCTGCACAAAGAGCATTTGAGAATAGCAACAGCAAGTTATGAACAAAAACAAATTATGAACAATGAAAAATTATGAACAGCCAAATTAATATAATCAAGAGTTACAGTACAGCTGCTGCTAAGAAATAATAGCTGCTAGTTTCATAATTAAAGCTTTAAAAACAGACAGAATGACTGAATCGTTGAGGATGGGAAGGGACCTCTTCAGATCATCCAGTCCAACATCCAGTACTCAGTAAGATATAATACTTTTTCTGATGTATAATTGTAAATCTACCCAATTAAAACTTCAGGAGAAGACTGCCCCTGGTAGAGCCAACCATGGAAGAGCCGTGAGGGTCTGCACAGCCAGCGGTGCCATGGCACATCGCTTCGCCACTGCTGGTCTTGATGGGGAGCTTGGTGACAGCTCCAGTTCTCTATCTCCCCACCCTGGAGGATTTTTTGTTTGTTTGTTTTCTCTCTGACCCAGTTCATATTACTAACAAACTGCTAGCTGAATTTTATAAAAAAAAAAAAAAAATCTAAATCCTCCAATGGAGGTTGATCACCGCAGGAAGGTGGCTGTCGGGGAGGCAGCGATGAACAAACGTGATGTGGAGCTGCTGGTGAAGCCGGCAGGAGCCTGGTGTGTCTGGGCAGATGTGCAAGGCAAAAAATATATTTTTTTCTTTTTTTCACCCAACAGACCCAACCAGGGCTGAAATCAATGGCTGAAATCACTAGAAATTAGTTTCCTGCCTACTTCATCTAAGGCATCCTGATGGGTTTAAAAATTCATGTTTCAGTACATGGTACAGACAGAGAAAAAGAGAGCAGCAGAACTGCCTTAGATGACCAGAATCCAGAGATCCTGCAAATTACTGCCATCTACATTTTATATTAAATATGTCTGGAGGATGCTTGTCAAATTTGATCTTCAGGAATATGTCTGAACCTTTTATACTGCATTTATTTGTTTTACCTTCAGAGCAATCGAACTGGTCCCCAAGGCAGCTGTTACTCGCATGCCACCTTTACCACAATCAGATTAACACTGTGTTTAGTCTAAAAGCCGAAGCCTTGATGCGGTGGTGAACCGAATGCTCAGCATTGAAACGAGATCGCCGGAATAAAGCATGCAGCCTGGCCCCCATCTCTAGCCCTGTCTTGGAGAGCACCATGCTCACCATCTGGTGCTCCTGCTACGCCTGTGCTATTTCTAGCCCCAGACACCGGGATTGGAATGGACAGATTTAAAAATAAGGCGTTGGTCCTGCCAAGACATCTGCTGACCACACCATAGACCTTTTCTGCATCTAGTCTGCATCGTGCCGTGCACCCTTCAGATGATCCCCGTTACTCCCATCATAACACAGGTTCACACACTTCGCTCTTCCTTACCCAATCCCTTAGACCTACGTAGAGCAATGATGATGTTTTCCACAGCATTTAGCAAGAACACCTCCACGATGCAATGCTTTCCAACTCCTTGGGCACCACTAAGCGAGCCACCGGCTTTTTACCAGCACAATCCCTGAGTACTGAGCTACCAAATACAGACTCATCGTTTTCCCTCCCAGAGATTTTGGCAGTATTATGGTTTCCACAGCACACCTGAGACCTTCCAGAAATAAGGATTCGTCAAACGTACA
The DNA here is from genome assembly GCA_011057875.1 of Pterocles orientalis. Taxonomy (NCBI): domain Eukaryota; kingdom Metazoa; phylum Chordata; class Aves; order Pterocliformes; family Pteroclidae; genus Pterocles; species Pterocles orientalis. Next base: position 1,784,022 of record WKFP01014840.1, on the reverse strand, counting down.
AAGGGAAGTGGTCCCGGGAACAGCCGTGCCCCAGCTGATGCACCAACCACAAGCGCATCCTGCCGCAGGGGATGTATCAAACCCAGAGAGATGCAGGACCTGTGTTCGTGTTGTTCTCTTTGAGCGGAATTCAGCACTGCTTTCCCTGTTTACTCCATGCAAGTGCCAAATGACATTAACATGAAGGCTCCCTGAAATTCCATCTCGCTAACATTTAAAAATATGCTGTTGGCTGATGTCTGTCTCGTGTCGGGGCTTGTCAGCAAGCTGCAGTGAAGGACATGCGAACGGAGCGGGGCACTCTTCAGAGATGTTCTGCATCGGAAAGGGAAGGCTCAGAGCGCTCAGCAGCTAACCGCAGTTCCCAAAGGGGTGTCTACGCTTTGGTAATGGAGATGCTGCCGGTTTCCCAAGCCAGATGGCTGATTGATCTGAGACAGAGCTCACGGCCAGACTAAAGCGGTTCGTCATGCTTCATTACACACTCCATTGCCATGTCTAGTCAAACACCTTCAGATTCTCTGGAGAAAAAAAATAAAAAAACCTGAAACAGTACTCTCCAAACAGTCAGAAGATACAGGCACAGCAATACCTGTGTTAAAAACTAGATCTTGAACCTTCTTAGGGAAATCAGTGTGCTTCCAATGCTGTCAGACAACTTTTCCCAGGCAAGTACTTCGTTCTTCAAATACTTACAAAATGTGAAGCTGTTGGATGTTACAAAGAAAAGACATTTGCAGGACAACTGCCTCATTTTAAGTGTCATGAAAAGTCAGGACAAACCCAGCTCTAAATCCCTGCCCAGGTCTTCTTTGATTCCCATGGAGCAGCAGCCCAGGCTCCTTTGGGCAGCCCAGAAGGACCAGCAATCCCTTTGTGCGTGTTACTGGGAGCACCTGCAACACTTCTAGCACAAGCCCTGTGCCAACGCTCCTTCCCAAGCAACCCGTCCAACTTGGGACCATTGTGAAAGATGCAGAGGGAAACAGGGTCTGCTGCAGCACCTTCAAGGTACGGTTTGCTGCTGGGCAAGGGAAGAGCATCCCCACCAGGACAGCTGAGCAAGGGACAGAGAGTGTGGCCAGACCCAGCACAATCCCATGTTTGTCCCCAGTAGTGCGGAGAGGGGCAAAACAGCCTCTCCCTCTGAGCAGGTGGATCCTGGGCTTGCACAAATACTGCAAAGGCATTTCTGTCCCCTTTATGTCAGGCTACCCGCTGGCTAACATTTGCCAGAATGTCACAGAGAAAGGAAAAAAAAAACCATTCCTTAATTATAGTCCTTCTGTTGTTCGACTCAGGGGTTTTATTGAAAGGGAAAAAAACACGGAGAGCAGCTAATCAGCTGCTCCTAACAAATGAAGTCCTGGAGATTGATTTTTCAAGTGATTAGCGGTGCAAACACACATTTTCACAACTCAAAATCTCTGCCTTTATATCCAACAGCTTTTTTTCAAGATTTTTTTATTTATTATTATTTTTTTTTCTGATCAAGAAAAGATCAGAGAGGGACAGTCAGCATCTGATACTGGCCTCAGATACTAACGGCGTTATTACTGTGGCACACAGATTTAAAAGCCAACACTACAGCTTTGTTCCCATAGTCCCAATAGCTCCATAGGTTCCATATACAGCTTTAATTAGAAGCAGAATCTGTTGCTGTACCTTTGCACATACGATTCTTTCATGACAAAGCATCACTTGCTGGACAGAATGCCATTCAGCTTCACACAAGCCATTCTCCATCTCCAGCAGCATTTAGCACCGTTGCTCCCATGCTCGAGCTGGAAGCTCTAATGACAGAGCAGAACAGCTGCCAGCCACTTAGGGACTGAAATAGGAACAGGAATAGCTTAGAGACAGACGATACACCCCAAAGGGAGCTAACAATAAGCCTGGTGGCATCAGACAGTCTATACATTTCCTAAGCTTCTTTCCATACCTACTGGTCCCTGGAGGTATCAAGAACTTGCAGCTGACTGTACTGGGAGCGTTGGGTGCTCAGCACTCACCCACTACACCGCCACATAAAGCCAAGTCACAAAAAGTACCGTAAGAAAACCTGTTCTATGGATCACCTCCCTGGCCCCAGACCATTGACAGAAGATGTATTTTTTTCCCCGCTGTCTCCTTTTCACCAGCCATACCCAAAAGAACAAGTAGGAACTTGTCCAGATTCCAATGTTGCCTCCAGTGAAAAGAACGCCCACAGAGGCAGGGCGAGTCAGCCTCCTAGAAACCTGGGAGAGCTGCAGTTGATGGGATGATCCTACAGGCCTTCGCCTCAAAAGAGCCACAAAGAAGAAAAATGCTCATGCACAACAAAAAACGAAAATAAGAAAAGAAAAAACCCCAGTGAGCCTGCTCTCATCATCAGCAAGTATTCCAAATCCTCATGAGATGCCAAATCAGCTGCCTGAACTGGGTCCTCCCCTCCTCAGAACCCAGTGGAGCCCTAAGCCAGCCTGGAAAGCGATTTAGAACCATAGAATGATCTAGAACCAACGAGCGAGCTAGAACATGATCTGGAACAGGATCTAGAACTTTCAACCTATCTAGAACCTGCTCTAGAGACTTCAGGCGAGCTAGAACCTGATCTAGAACATGATCTAGAACCACCTCCCTGCCAAACCCCCCAACTCCAGAGTTCATACCTCCATGAACTGCACCAAGTCCACCCCAGCTCTACGAACACCTGACTGCAAAGGACCAACTGCCTGCCAAAGGCCCCGAGAAGGGAAGGCCTTGGGATGTCTTGGTTGTACAAAGGCAATAAGCAATCATCCTCTTCCTTGCTGATAAGAAGCAGCGAAGAACACACTCCTGAGAGACTCTCCGAGGACAGACTGATGCCAGGTTCCAAAGGGTGCTGAAAAAAATCCTTTCTGACTCTCTCAAAACTTTATTCTCTCTCTTCTCTCCTTTTCCTTTCTCTTTTCTCTTCAAGCAGATTTCTTGATTTCGCTCTCTGGCACATACTGGAACACCTGAGAAGTTTCATGCCAGCTCCTTTTGGGGCTTGTTCAGCAGGTTTGCTTATTGTGACCAGTGGTTGCCTGCTTTAACACTGATCAGAGATTGCAAGGTTTGTAAGGGGTTGTGGGGTTTTAGTATGGTTGGTAGTTGTGCTGTCCTTACATTGTTGTAAGTTTTGATCTTGTCAGTGGGTGGTGGTGTCGTTATGAGTTGTCTTTACCAAGGGATTTGGTTTTTCTAATTGTTACATTTTCACATTTTTTTACATGTTACATCCCACATTTCCCTTTTTCCCTAAAGATTATATGCATTAAAGTCACTAGCCAGTATTCAATTGTTTGGTGTTGTTTCACCTTCACTTGCCCCAAGGGGATCCACAAAGCCTCCATGAACCCCACTTTCCCCCCCACCCACCCCGGGGTGGTTTACGAGCTGGGTCACGACACTGATCCCAAACCCCAGCCTCTGGAACAGACCCCGACTCCAGCGCCAGCCCCAGGTCTCATGTCGGCAGCGAGCACATTGCTTTCCCCTGTTCAGGTACAGGGATGGGAACAGGCAGAGCACCCCCAGTGCTGATACTGTCTGCCAGAACAGTAACCAGCACCATCTCAACATCAAGTTCCTTCAGTGCTGAGGAACAACCAGACTCTATTTCAACAGGAGATAAAATTGGGTAGAGCCAAAAGGCAGCAGGTGAAAAACACCACCAGGTATTTAGATACATTTAGAAATAATTAGAACTAATGTGATTTGGAGTTAGAATTGTAAGTAACTTTGGGGTTTTTTCAAATTTTAGAGCAAGAGCTTCATTTTATCCTCAAGACAAGGACTGGTATCTCCTCAGCCTCTGGTTTCCCGGAGCGGTTCTGCAGAGCATCGTTTCAATGGGGCATCCTGCAACACTATCAGCCATTTAGAAGATGATTCTGAATTTTCACTCCCAAAAGAATTTTTGCCCCAGTGCAGACCAGATGAAAAGCAATTAAAGTTGCTTCCTAAGAACCGCTCTCTTGAGGAGAAGCTCAGTGTCTGATTTAGGGCTGTCACAAAACCCAAACCCAACCCAAAACGCCCCAGCCACTGCGTTCTGGCCCTTGGCACCGACAGCAGAAACAAGCACTGGCAACCGTGCTGTGACCCCAAATTACACCAGACATTGGTGCAATGCATCTGGTCAGGGATGTTCCTCCTCTCCCTTATGCAGTTTTAAATTCATAAAAGTATAAATGAACACATATGGGACCTGAGGGTGAAGAGTGATTCCTCATGCCTGCACAGGCTCGGAGATAATCTCGGTGCAGTTCTCAGTGGAATTAATTCATGCCCTGTGTGCACATAGTGTTATCAAGCTATGAAAAGGAATGCATTACACAAATATACATTTATCATAGCGAGTGGAACAGCTGAGACAGATTTTCATTTTTGCTTCTGCACGTAGATATGTTTTGTAGATATTTTCCTTTAGCAAGTGGTTCAATCCATCACAATTAAAGTATCACAATGGAATCTTTCCTTTGATTTAATTGTTCCCCTTCTGCCAGACATACAAGTTCAAAATATATTCAAAGTAATATTTAAAATAGAAAGATTATTTTTTGAAATCAGCACAAATCTCCTAATGGGTTCAGAATTACGTGCTGAGAGTCTTGCAATACATTGATTTTTGGTACTTAATTCTAAAAGATTTCCAAAGCATGCCAGCATGAGTCAGAGCTGATATTTCCCAGGAAACTCTAATGGACTCGAGTATTCAAATCCCTCTGAAGATCAATCTCCTTTCCCCTGCACTGCTGGAAACACTCTCCTTGCCCCCCTGCCCAGAGCAGAGCCATCCCTCGGCCCCAGGACGGTGCCCGCAGCCCCGGGAGGAGCGAGCCCTGGCTCCCCGCAGGGCAGCGGCTGCAGCTCAGGTACCCACACAGCTCAGAGCAACGCCATGGGGAAGGTCACAAACACAAGGTCAGAATGAGAGAGACGTGGAAAGACACCAAGGAAAAACTCCGATGGTCTCCATTTCTTGGACAGACACTCGGGGAGAGGCAACAACTGGCTACGAAGCTGGATCTCATGCCCCAGCAGCTTCGCTTGCTGCTAGTTTGGGCAGATGTGACTTGATATCTTAAAAGCTTTTACTGATAGCTCCATACGCTTGCCCAAGGTAAAGCACATGTACACACAGAGGGGCTTGTTAAACAGCAAACCAGAGCTACTCTCCGAGCTTTCGCACTCTGCTGTAACCAAGAAACAAGCAAAGAGCAATTCAACATCACCCCAATTAATGAACACAATTTCTTCTGCCCTTTCCTTCTGTCTCTCATCTCCTGAATTTCTTTTCAACTCCCTTCCCTTGCTGTACCTCCTGAGTGTTTAATCTCACCTCCAGGCCCCGCAATGGAGAGATGCCAGCGTTGATGCTTTTTACAGAGAGAGCTGAGGACGTCTTAGCGTGGGGCAGCCCAGCACCCTCAGCAGGGACACCATGTTTCGGAGTGCGACGCTTTGTGTCCCTGCTGAGATCCCCAGATTGCAGAGCCAGCGGCAATCATTTTAATGGCAATGGCCTACACCATCACTGTAGGGATTTAAGTTTTCATTAGCAGGTGAAGCAGGGTTTATACAAGCAGCAGCAGTGGTTTTTTAGGAACCCTTCCTCAGGGAGCAATTCAAAGGGAACGATTACCCAAACCGAGCTGTATGTCCCCATGCAACACTCGCTCTTCCTCAGCACAGCCATCCCAGAGCTCTCTAACTCCTCAGCAAGACAAAGGATGTCATCAGCACCCCTGTAGCAGGTATGCAGCAGGACCAAGCTCCAGCAGCTCGCTCACGAGAAGAACCTCAAGGGCTGCCCTGCTCTCCCTCTCGGCAGGCAACACTTACTTGCCCCTGTGCTGTAAAGCTTCCTGAAATGAGCCTGGTCTTACAGCCCTTACTTGGACACTTGTTCTACTAATTTTAGCCTGGCTGTTTGGGACTAAACACAGAATCTTCCCATTTTGCACATGCACTGCAATGGGGGGACAGCAACAGCCACCGCACCCTGAGAGCTCAGCCAGGACACGTGCAAGCGTGGGTTTGTGGAGTGCAGGTAGATGCTGGGGACTTTAAAAAGAATTAAAAAAATAAAACCAAAAAAAAGAAAAAAAGAAAAAAAAAAGAAAATGAACCAAACAAAAAATCCCACACCTCTGGTACAGGCTTAATATTACAGCTGAAATGCTCAGTAATATTTCAGCTGCTCGGTTACAAGTCATAAGATGTTCTGCTGAAGTTATCTGCTGCCATCTGCTGTTTGCTGCCTACTGGCAGGCTAGTACAGGCAAAGCAAACAGTCACAAAAGAAAATGACTTGATAAATTAATATTAGCATGAGTGGAAATCCTTCAGATGCCGGGGGGGACTCTCCTCTGGCAGTTTAGGGATAAACGGGGTTTTAGACAAGATTTATTTACATGGGAAATAAATATCACAAGCAAATCCTTGCTGAGACAGTCCTTAATGCCGCATGAAATTAGACACAATGCCTCTCTAGAAGCAAAGAGCAGGATAAAAAGAGAGATAGACACTTACTTTTAGGGTTGAAAGTACATTTATCTTTTAGCTTAGTTAGTTACTTTTAACTCCGCAGGCAGGAACATGACTCTTGGAGCTCATAAACCCAGCAGTCCCAAGGAAAACACCACCAAGCTCTTTTCCTAAAAACTTACAGACTCTTTAGCACACACAGAACCAGCTGCGTATATACAACCCAGGCAGAAACCCAGCCTGCTCTCACCCAGCTCCTCCACTGAAGGCACCACCAGAGGCTCCTGACCCCTCTCCCTTCATGCCGTTGAGAGCCACCTTCCCACACCCCCTCCCCTGGAGCCCTCCTCAGCCACCCTCCTCCTCGCACCCCCCAGCCAAGCCACCCCTGCTTCCAGGACCTCCTCAGCGGGACAGGAGGTGACAAATGGAGGAGGTACCCAGAGCAGCTGTGGATGCCCCATCCCTGGAGGGGTTCAAGGCCAGGCTGGATGAGGCTTTGGGCAACCTGGGCTGGTGGGAGGGGTCCCTGTCCATGGCAGGGGGTGGGACTGGATGAGCTTGAAGGTCCCATCCAACCCAAACCAGTCTGTGGGTCTATGAAATCCACAGGGAAGCAGATCCTGCTTGCCCTGGCGGGGAAAGTGCTGCCCTAAGGCAACACAGCTGGCCAGCAGCAAGCCTGAGTGCTGGGACACATCTGCCCACTGTGGGGACAGGGGACCCGCTCCCTCGTGCTGGGAGAGGACAGGAGTCCATTGCAGCCAGTGACCTGATGGACACAAGCACTTGCCCCGCTGCCTTTTCAGGATGCTCAGTTTGCGTCCAGCCCTGACACAGACAGCAGCTCACAAGACACTGGTTTGGGTTTGCCAAGGAAGGATATTATTTTGCTGGAGCCCAATTCAGCTGCTTTGTGTAAGAATCATTCCCACTGTCATCCCAAGAGTTATTTATACTGGCAATTGTGCTCTGCCTTAAGCACTTAAGCCTGCTGTCCAGCCAAAAAACAGGTTTCACGCCAGATCCCATGCCTCTTCCCACCCGTGCAAGCCACTGAACACGGCTAAAAGCTGCTGTGCCCTACAGAGAAGGCAGGTAGAATATTTCTGGCAGAGTACAAACAGTGTGATTTTTAAATGTCCTTGCTTCTGGGCATGGAAACCTGCAGACGTGAGGGCCAGAGGTGCGTGTGTGGCCATCGAGAGAGCTGCAGCTGTTGGGATGGCATTCTGAACATGCAGAGGGAGCTTCTGCCAGAGCTAAAAACAGAAAGCCCGGGCGGCACGACCAACGTGCAGGCGACCCACATGCTGCATTTGTTCTGACTGTCGCTGGCTGAGGCACACCGAAAAGAAAATCTCTGCTTTTAGCCATTTTCTCTACCTCAAAAAGTTGACTCTGTCTGCTAAGCACTAAAGGGAAAAGCCAATTGTAAGAACCGCTGTCGATGAAAAGAGATCGTGATGAACGCAATCTTTTCAGCTCTAGCAAGTAGCTTGCTTAGGGAAAGGCTGGGATAACACATCCCTCTCGGGAAATACCACGGTTCTAGCTGGATAAAACCTAGACCCACATGCAGGGGGGAAATTCAAATAAAATTCTGATATATTTTGTGGAGCCATATCGTGACACAGCCTGCAGAGGTTTGTTAGGACCAGCTTGGGGGCACCTCAGTACACTGTCTGCAGATATCAGGGTAAGGGTTCTGCCCAGGACTGGCAAACATCCAGCAATGTTCACCACTCCTCAAATTGCCTACAGATAAGTCTGTATAGCCCAGACTGGCACAGGTTTAACTTACAGTGGAAAATATATTAGGTACATCAAAATGTCTGAAGTTAAACCCAAGGGAATGCTGCCAGAAAGCAGGGCTGTAAGAACATCCACTAAGCGGATGCCTCAAGGCATCATATAGTAATGTCTCTATTGCAACGCTGCAAGTGAACTGGAATTTGAGGCTCGTCAGATTCCCCTTTAAAACACTGCTCCTGGGATCCAGCACATGGAGAGCAAAGAGGCGCCTCTGCTGAGTTGCTTTGAGAAGTTAATGTTGACAGATGACCGAGGACATCTGCCAGCAATGCCACTTCTGTTACGTAATAACACAGTTCCAAATCACGCTCATCTCCGATCCTTTTCCATCCCACTTGCTCAGTCCCCTGGAAGTGTACGAACCTGTGCCAGCATAATTTAGAAAAGTATTTGCCCAACGGTGGCATCATCAGAGATAATCTGAATTTACACCAAGATACCCGTGACAAGCACCTAGGCTAAAACTACTGATCTGTCCAGCTCAGTGAGAACATCAGAGCTTCAGTGGAACAACTAGTAACGGCAGGAGAAAGGTGAGACATGTCCTGTCATCCAAACACAGCCCTCGGGTAAACCTGAAGCTGGAGGAACCGTACCCATCCACATTTGTGTTTGGAGCAGTATACTATCAAAGACGGAGACCGCCCAACGATCGCTGGTCTCAGACAGGCTGGGTTAAGTTTAATCACCCAGACTTGGCTCAGTCTGCTGGCGAGTCCAGTTTCAGACAGGTTTGACTCAGTGTAATGAGCTAAACTTGGCCAAGTCTATCAGCATTTACCACCCACTTGGAGACCTGAGTGGTGAGAAGAGAGGAGGAATGGCTTTGGGAGCCTCCCCACACGCACACCCCCAGCCCCTCCGCTGCCTTCGGACCACAGGCAGGCTGGGACACCTCCTGGCAATGACACCTCTGCGTGACTTAAACCTCTCCAAGTCTCATTCTGTGCTTACAGGTGATTACTTTCATCTTGCAACCATGTTCATTGCACTTTGCTGGGGATCTCTTGGAGGAAGAGCCCAAACTATTCCCAGCACCGAGCACCACCACCTTCAGACATACGCCGCAGGCAGATGCAGAAGACTGTCCTTGCACATCTCTCTGCTCAGCATCCTCTCCTCCAGCAGCTGGCCTCAACCAGCCTCTGACTACCAGAGGTACATCACTCCTTGGGAAAGCCCAGCCAAAGCCTGCCAGGCTACGTGGAGCTCCTCTCCCTCCCAAAATTCACAGCACTGCCAAGCTCCCTCCCTGTGACATGAACACCAACCTACACTCAGCTTCTTCACCCAAGAGTGGGAAGATGTGCTGGATTTCCTCACAGAAGTGAGAGTTTCTGCCTGAACAGTGAAGCCAACCGTAATCATTAATTCAATTCTTGCTGCCAAAACTACCCTAGACACCAGCTTCCCAGTGGGGATACCTAGTTTCTCCACAGGGCAAGTCTGTTCATTTTCACACCAAGACCATTTGTTATCCACATTCATCCATTCAGAAATCCCTTTTGGAAAAATAATAAATTAAAAAAAAAAAATCACTACTCATCTGTCTCAGAGTTTGACGTGGTATAAATTGAAATGTCATTTCAGAAGCCCCTGACAAAGCACTTCAGGAAGAAGGGCCCCAGCATTTGTGGCCTTTGCGCCAGCTGCCTTTCCCTTTTGGGAAGGGTTTGAGATGGCTGGAATAGCTGGTCTCTTCCCACCGCCCCTGCCTTCCAGCCAGTGTCAAAAGTTCATCTGACAATTACGCCATCAAGGGGTGAATAATAGTTTCAATTCCTTGGGCTAGACTGGCTAGCTGGAGGATCCGAGTAAATCCCCTTAGCCTGTGGCAGACTGGCTTGTCCACGGGGAGGGGGGAGAGCAGCTCTCCTGGAGTTCAAGACCCCCTCCTCCGAGGTCTTCAAGCACAGATGCCAACTGGAGAGGCAGAAGACAGACAGAGGAAGCAGGTACAAGGAGGCACAGATCCCAGAGCATCCCTACACCACAGTCCATGGGAAGATCCCCCTGTCCGCAGACCCAGATGGCCTTCATACAGTTTACAGTGACACAAAAAAATGATGCAGCCCTTAATAACAGTGCCAGGAGAGCGGCTTTGGCCAAAAGTAATTTGTAGCTTTTTGCACAGCTTGTGGGGCTGAAGCAGGCAGGTAATGGGAAAAACTTAGGAGCTTGTGCTTGCAGGAAACCCAACAGCAAGTCACATTTTCAAACGGGCATCTGGGGAAGACCTCCAGGAGCCCACAGAAGGTGATGAATTCAGCATACCTCAGAGTGCTGGGCAGGGCTTCGCAGAGCAGACAGGTTCTTCTCATGGTCACAAAACTGATGAGGGCTGACAACGGTCTAGCACCCCTTTGGCCTTCAGCTGTGGAAATGCACTGCTGCGGGAGAAGACAAGATCGAACTTGTTTATAGACACTTTCAGAGTGATGGGCGGCTTTGCTCGGGGATGTCTCATCCTACGCTTTATGCATCTTATTTTAAAGAAATTCCCCCAAATGAGCTTTCAACTGGTGTTTTGGAGCACAGGAATTTCCACATAAGCTTGTTGGGCACAGACACAACCCCACACTTCAGAAATGCCCCCACTCCCGCTCCTCCCCTATGTGGTACCTACGTGGTACACCTCCTTGAAATTTCAGCAGATAACGGCACTGTGCTTCTGCCATCACCAGGACATTACTTCAGCTCTAACAGCTTTGCACGATTCTTCTACCACGTCTGGAGGATGCTAATGTGAAACCATTCAAGTCAGTAAGACGTATGCTGGCTCCACCAAACCCAAGCTATTCCCTTGCATTCCTCAGCATTTGGGGAGAGGGGAGTAGCTCAAGTTTTCTTTATTATCCCAAGTGAATAGGAAATTCTTGACATTCCAGATCTGTATAAGAGGGTCCTGCCTCTAATGAAGTTTTGCTACTCTTCCCTTTCTTGGTCCTCTTTCAATGGGGAGAGCCACAATCAACCTGAACTGGCACCTTTCCAGCACTCAGGACTACCAGGGTGGTAAATTATAAGCAACTACGGGTCTGGCCACCGTTGTATCTCACAAGAGTGGACCTGTTGTGTTCCAGCTAATGGTGTGACTGTTGACGTTCAAACAGGCTGGAGAGAATAAATTGCTGCAGTTTATTCCCATCCAGCTGACATTCCCGCCATGCCATCACTCACGAGCAGGGCTCTGAACATTAGAAATGTAACCCACCACCCCAGACAGCCTCCAGTCCTCGGAGGGCAGGCGGGGGAGAGGAGACTTTCCACTTCAAGACTCAGCGCTGACTCCAGCTGCTGGCAGCAAGAGCCCCAAAACCCAACTGATGGGTTGGAGAGGTGAGTAATACTTTAATTTCTAGCATACTAATCACTTTCTCAGATTACGTGAGAGCCTTTCAGGGAGCAGGGAGGACAGGCAGGGATATGATTTTCGATTTCAGATACCAGCGTTCCCCTTTCTGGCACACTGAGCTCTGCGCTTACCTTTAGGCTCGTCAAGGGTGGTCATCTGAGCATCCTGGCAAACCAGGAGCTCCCAGCGTGCTTGGCTCAGCCCTGCCTGCATGAGCATCTCTCACACTCACACCCAGGAGGACTGTGGTGTCCCAAGCAGGGAGGACCCCACCGCCGAGCAGAGGGCATCCCAGCTCCACAGCACACGTACGAGGGGTGCAGCCGCGATGAGCTCTGCCCCCTTGAACACCTCGCTTCATTAACGAGGTACTTCGCAAGCAGCCAGTGCACCAGTGCTTCTTGTAGTGTCGTGGGCTGAGAGAAGAGGCGAACGGTCCACACGACACTGGGGTGTGAGCGTAGCTGTGCAGCAGAGCATCAGCTGGGCTCCACAGCCTCCTCCTAAACACGGCTCACAGGCAGGTTTAAAAGAAAAGAGAAGGGATAGATGTGCTACAGGGAAGAAAGTGGCCAGGAAATATAATGCATGTTCTCAGTGAGAGTCTTCTCATAGCACTCGGAACTGTAGGCAATGGTTAACCAGAACCACAGGGGTGGGATTTGGATTGAGTCTTTCACCCCGTTGCACCTCTCCGCAGCAGCAGACCGATCCTCTAACAGCACCACATCCCTTGCAGCCACAAAAGTCCACTGGCCAGCAAACTGACTCAAAGCTACCATCGCTTATCACGACAACACACCACCTGGATATTCCTCTGCAGCAGCCAAGGGGACCGGACACCCTCTCTGTGTCCCCTGCAGCAGGGCGGCCGCAGAGGGAACCTCAAGCCATGGGCAGAGCTGGGGCAGTAACTTCTCCCGCCCCAGCAGGGCAGGAGCCACAGCTCCACCCCCGTGGCACAATAAACACCCTGCACACTGGCTGTAGGTCTGATCCAGAGTGTGGTGAAACAAGGGCCAGCTGGGGATGGGAGTTTGGGGCCCCCCAGCTCCACAAACAAAACAGCTGAGGATCAAGCATTTCCTCAGCAGACCGCTCAGTGAGCAAACCTGAGTGCAGGAAGGAACTTTATTCCCTCTGTTGCCTGGATATTAGCTCTGCCTTTTCATATTTTGTTTTTCAGTTGTATTAATTAGTAGATTTTGGGTATCCAAGGGTTTGTCCATAACACTGTGTTATCTCCTAGAGCAATTCCTAGCTGTTGTTGCAAAAGGCAGCAAGAAAATTCCATGGTGCATCTTCACTGCACGAGAGAGGAGCTTTGTCCCTTTACCACAAATACTCTTAGCAAGAACTGTAGCTCACCTCTACTTCTGTTGCTTATTTAATCTATAAAATTTTAAATGCATTTACTGATCAGCTCTCTAAACAGAAACAAACTTTTTTTTTTTTTTTTTTTTTTTTTTTTTTGCGAGGAGGGCAGCAGAGACAAAGCCCTGTCTCCCCCGTGCCTTGCACGGCACACATGCCTTCATATTATCATTTCCTCATTTCCAAAGGCTCCAGCTCTCAGGGGACAGCCCCTCGCTGGCTGCCAGGGCTGCCGCAGGCTCCGGTTGCAGCCGTAGCTGGAGTTCACAGCCCTCCCAACACTGCCGCCTTCGCACTGGACACTGATGGGTGAAGTGTTCCCAGGGCAGCTGGGCACGCACTAGATTAAACATTTTTCTTTTCCTGAGACTTTCCGGTAAATAAGCGTTGCAGCTTGCTTACAGGACACCTCAGCAGGGGTTTAGCAGATATGTTATCTCTGTCACTCTAGCAGACAGAAAATCCAAGCCCTGCTGTATTTTTAGGGCTTTCCTACCTGGGAAGTTTGTGTCTCAGCTGCCAAAAAGATGTCGATCCGAGCACCCACCAAGATAACTGCCTAGGTATACTCCTAAGCAATTAGCATCACATCTAGCAGATCGAGACACCGCCAGTAGCTTAGGCTCAGACCACTGCAGGCTTTCATTAAAAAAAGCTTTTAACTGTAGAAAAACCTTTTTACAAGAGGGAAACAGAGCGAGTATGACCAGAAAACCTTTCTATCCGTTTTAAACAGAAACAGGTACGTACTAGCATGAACCGCAACACAGGGCGAGGAAAATAAGTCACGCCTGCCTCCCTTTGCTAAGGAAATGGCATTAAAATCTGAGAGTTTGGGCACTGCACATCTATGGTTACAAAGCTACGGCTCTGATTTATGTTGAGTCAAGTGCAAGCTAAAACCAGGCCTGGCTTTCCAGACTGCCTTTGGGTGGAAATGAACATATTTGCTTTAGCGATGCACTCGGGTTGCTTGACAGGCCGGCAGATTTGTATGGCACCAGCTGCTTCCATATCAAATGCTGTCCGTGTAGTTAAAATTAGACCGATCATATTTCCTAGAGGGGGTTCGGCCGTGCAGCCCCCCATCAGCCCGTCCGTGGGCTCCCCAGAAACCCAGAGCTCACCGCTCGGCACAAGCCAGGCACACGGTGCTGTGTGGAAGCCCAAATGCCATCGTGATTCATTTAAACTAACCTTTTCTCCTCCTTGGACACAGCCTATGGCACATGTCACTGTCACAAGGGGTGTTTGTGAGAGCTTGAACAGTCCAGTCTTGATGCTTACTAGAGACAGAAAATAACCGTTAGACCTGGTGGATGTTTATTTTTCATTCAAGAAACACCTGTGCACGTTAATTGCACGCAGTACTTTTTGCCAGTTCAGTTTTTCTATGAAATGTAAAATTATGATAAATATTATAAAATTGTAAAATTATTTCCCTAACAAAAGTTTCCTTTGACTGTACAGCGGCAGCTTAATTTAAGCAACCTGAATAATGCCAGTTTGAGGAATTGGCACTTTTAACTGCTTCATGGCTTTAACATGCCTCTAAACTACCGTGTTTATCAGTATTCTGATTATTTGCACTTTGCACACATGATTAATGCTCTGTGTAAAAGCTCTGAGGCTTGAATAGGTTTTTTTAGAGTGAAACAGGTCCCTGTTTTAAGCTCATGGTGATATTGCAGCATGTACAATGGGATGACCACTGCAGGTCTTCCAGAAGTGGTTACATGATGCACTCTGGGTCCCAGCAGTTTTGGATAATTACCACGAGCCTTGCTGGCCCCGTGGTTCACATCCCAACCGCAAACCCCACAGCTCCTGGGGAAATGGCACAGTGCCGGCACGCCACCACAGGAAGGTGCCTCTGGTCTCATCCTCGTGCCACCAACATGGGGACATAGGGACGGCTGTCCCCTGTGGCTCAGACAGACGCTCCTCTGGCAGGAGGCACGAGCTTAAAACATCTCCTGGCATGTCAGTGAAACCGGAGACAGAGTTTTAAATAACAGTCCCCTCGAGCAAACAGTCTCTGGGGGGATCCTGGGTTTCTTGTTGAATTGCACAAGTTTGGGTCTCACCCGCTGGCTTTGCTCTGCCCGGGGAAGCGCTGGCACTGCCCACCCCGGGCGTCAGCTTTGGTGACACCAGGTTTGTATGGCAGGAGCATCAGACCACCAGTCAGGATACGCTGTGGGACAACTGCCTGAGACACACCTGGGTGACAGGAGATGACAGAAGCTACAGGAGGCACACGGTGCTTTGTGTAGCACTTCGGAGGAAAATATCACACAGGCTCTGCAAAAGCTACCCCAGATTCCCATTGCAATTGAGTCTGGGTGCAACTTAGCTACTGCTGTCAATCTACAGACAGCCTATCTGAATGTGCTCCCACCTGATAAGCTTTCCCTTTATTCCTATCCAAGGCAATTTAAACCAGCCAAGTGACAGCAGGAGGTTCTGGGACAGAAAAGGCTCTTTATCCATTTTGGTAATGACTGGTATAGCAAAGACACCCCATGCTGTGCTGGATGCTATAGCAGTCATAATTCACACAGTGCAGTTCACAAAAATTCCTTCTTCACGGAGAAGGAGGGACAGAGGTAACAGGTCTGGTTTGGGGACAGCAGAGATCAGACCACGCTGCCTTCCGCAGAGAGTGCAGACTAACTGTACAGCCACAGCCTGCAGCAACAGCCCGTCATCCCTGGAGCGCTGGATAGCAAAGCCGTGAGTCACACACGGTTACACAACTCCTAACTTCTCCCGAGCTGCTGGAAGGACACAGCCACCTCCTCGGAAGGTGTGCCCCACGTGGAGTGTGGAGCTGGCTAGACTGCTAGCTCTCTTTTTTGGCCCCGTTAACCTAATCCTCTGTGTGACTCACAGGAGAGGCGTCACTGTGTTCTGGGGCAGAGAGGTTCACTGACCTGCTGGCTGAATACCGTGGGTTGTCCTATGTCTTCTTAAGGCTGAGGCTCTGCTTCATTCCTCACTGCAGGTGCCTGCGGGGAAATGGGGAAAGCATCCTCCAGCAGTGACAGGGAGAGCTGGAATTTGATTCATCTCCGCCTTATACACAGCAGGGCTGGTGCAGGCAGGAGGGGCTGCCGGCTCCTGGCACCGTGCAGCTACAAGGAAGGGAACTGATGGGTCAGACAGCTCACGGTTTTGTACCAGAGCAGCTCGGCTCTGCCCCTGTGCATCTGCTCTCCATCCCAGCACCAACAGCAGAGTTCTTGGGAAGCAGGAACTGGTGAGGCAGTGAGGCTGTGGGTGTTTCCCCAGAGCTTTCAGGAAATAAATGTGTCTAGCTTTGTTCCTATAGAGCATCCTAACTGCAGAAACAGCAGTTTCCAGGTTCTTGAAACGACATTCTTTCTGTGGCACTGAACAAGTTGTCCTTAGGGTCCACACAAAGGACCCCCAACCTCCGCCAAATGCAGCCCCTGGGATGCGCCATGAATGCCAAAGGAACACACAGCATGGGAGCAGAGAGCAGGCGGGTATCTCAGGGTACCCAGGGACTCCATAAATTCTATTGCCTTTGCTCACATCTGCGTGTACTCTGCAGCTTACAGCCACGGGCACCAGAGTTTTCACGCACTTACGCTCCCCAGGACCTGCAGTCTTCATGTGTCGCACAGTCTGGGCTCTAAATCCTTCTATATTCCTGCAATGCTCAGGCACGCAAAGCGGTGGGGCAGGGTTGGGGTTTTTTATAGGGAAGAAAGGAAGCAAATGACCAGGATCTCCATTTGACTTGCATCTACTTACTTTAACAAGTATGGAGCCTTACAATTTCAAGTGGAAGCTTAGCATCTCTTAAAATAAGCTCTAGGCATCTTTTAACGTCGGTGCTTAAAAAGGGATTTAGTCACTTGGTTCTAGGAACTCCAGTTCGACTCAAGTGTCCGATATCTGTCGGCAGTTCAGCTGTTATCCAAATAAGGGGAGGGAAAGCCGGGATTTTCTATCCCTGAGAAACAGCTGTACTCAGGAGAGGCATGTAATACAAGGGATAAAATTAATTCACTCCCAGCCCTGGTTAGAGAGCCGTCCCCAGCCGCGGGACGAGCGGCAGTCCCGGGGGCTGCAGGGAGCGCACCCCGCTAGGCGGCCCCAGCACCACGCCACGAGGGACCCTGCGCTCGTCCCAGGGCTGGCGCAGGGACCCACAGGGCAATGGAAAGGGGATCTGAAGGCAGAGATATATTGAGGCCCCATCTCTTCATATTGCACGTGAAGCGGGACGTGCACCATGAGCAACACCCTGAGTACGTGCACCCCTGCACGCTGCCCAGGGACACCAACGTCCCACAGGCTGCACGGCCACGCGAGCCACGCACAGGGTGGGTTTGCAAATGCTCAGCATCTCGTCAGGGACATGCCTTAATGAATTCCAAGATTAAGCTCTCTACTGTGCTTTTTTCCTGTACTAAGGCTACTGTTGCCCAAGCACCATTACGTTCAGATTGCTGGTGTGCTTTTCCCTGCGACATTCTGCTCAGTACAACGGACAAGCTCATCTTAAGCTTAGCACAGGCTTTCAAGCACAGAGCACAGAACACACATTTCAGCAGCCGTGCTGTTCTCTGTGCTTCAAAGTCTTTGCTAATCCCAGAGGGAGCCTGTCCTTGAAAGCCAGCACACCTTTCTGAACAGCACGGATGGAGATGTCGGCAGGAGTGCCATACACAATGTTTGTGATGCAAATCCAATATCCCGCCTGCTTGGTGGGAGGCATTAAAAACCCAATGCACAGAAAATGAGTCTTTGAAAAAAAGCACTTCAGTGCTACATGTCCTGAAAATATGCTACAAAAAAAATATATAATTGGTCTTTGAAACGTACTAGGCGTTCAGCTGCATTTCTACAATTTAGAAAGACTCTCAGCAAGCTTCAAATCTAATCAGGATTCTGCAGTTTCTGTAAATATCTTATCCATGGCTACACTAAGCTATTTGCTTATTTTCTGAATATCTTAGCCAATGCCCTTCCCCCAGCCTGGAGCAGTCATTTTAAAAATCATTTTCCACAATTCGAAACTGTCACAAATTTCCCTGCAATCTAACTGGTCATCTCAGGATCCTTGGTACATGGGAAGAGAAACAAAGAAAATCGCTCTTTTCTCACTTCCTACAGAAGTCTTGTTATTCACCCCCCAGGAAAGCAGCCACTTTCAAGTCACGTATTCACATCACCAAGTAACTCACACCCAGAAAGCTCCCTACTCAAGTGGTGACAATTTCCCCATTTAGCCACATGGCATAGAGGCAATACAGCTCCAGACGGACCTTCTCCATCCCCGTGCCTTTGGGAAAACCTCATTCTTTGCAGTCTGATGTTCATATCACTGTTCAGCCATCTAGGGTAGTGCCACAAGGTATCCGAGTGTCTAGCACACACTCCCAAACCCGAACACCTCTATGAAAATGCCTAACACCATCAGGTGCACACAGATGGCTTGCAAAATGCATTGCTTTCAAATCGACTGAAGGTTGTTACCCTCTGCATCTATTAGAGCCTGTTTTCTAAATAAAAGACACCTTAACGTGATGATGCAGCCTAGGTCTGCCTTACTTCTAAGTGTGAATTTTAAAACATTCTTCTCCCCCTCCATATATTCTTTACAATGCAGTGTATTTCAGATCCCGCAGATGCTCGTTTTGTTCCTAAAACAGATTTAATGGGTTTTCCATGATCTAAACACCTGGCAAGAGGGCTCCCCGCAGCTTTAATACTTTCCTAACCCTGTGTTAAATTTGTCCTAAAGTTGCATATAGCATAATTCTGCAGCCATGTCAACTATTCAGGTAATGCTAGAATGTCGTCATTATGGTTTGTGTCAACAGCGTGACCTGTATGTACCTTGTAATCATCCTGGTGTTGGGTTGCAAAGGTCCTTGGACTCTCCATTTGGCCGAGTCTAATTCCGTCCTCTTCACAAAGATCTCCAGTTACACCAAGTGAAGGGTGACATTTACAGGAGACACTAGGACCGCTAGAGTGACTCACCAAGGTAAAACCTTGGCGATATATTCTTTCAAGGACGTAAGCCGTACAGTGCCGACATTTCCGCTGACCTGCTGTAGAAGCCTCTGTGCTCAGCAAGGCGAGCACTGGTGGATGGGCATGTCACGCGTGGAGCTCGGCAGGACTCGGGAGCAGGAGCTCGGGAGTCTGAAAACAGATGGATAGAGAAGCCTGGCAAAAGCACTCAGAACTGAAAGAAAAGGAGACATGTCAGAGAGAAAACAGCTATCTCAGGGTGACCTTCCAGTGTTTCATTGGAAGCTGAATGGCCTCCTCTCGTTTTTACTGCTATGTTGGACAGCCCCATGCACAGCCTCATACACGGGACAGCTTTGCACTCGCACAGCAGCTCACTGCTTCAAGCACATGAAACCAGTCAGTACCATCAGGGCTGGGCAGCGTTGCAGCCAGTCCAAATGCTCTCAGTACATTTACTCTCCTGAATTCACTCTGCCTTTAAAGCAGCACCTGCCACCATGCTCAGGATACCTGAAAGTCTCCTGGGTTACTGACTATCCTGAGCCCCAGGATCATCAGGTCTTAATCAAAACCAGGTCAGACTAAAATAGTGACTGCTCTGGTGAAGAAGCTTATAAACTTTTTCTTTATTTCCATGAACTCTTCTTTATCCAAATCCAGTATTAACAGTGAAAGCATCCAACACACTCATAAGAAGCAAACTGAAATGGAAGGACCACAAAGCATGAGATAAGAGCAGAGCATCTACCACAAACCACGCATGTGAAGGATGATTATCTACAAACCAGGGTGCTGCAAGCAGTGTGGGTTTCAAGGATGGCTTCTGCTTTAAACAGTAAAGACCTACAGCAGCCAAGCACAAACAGACCTCCCAACGATGGGGTCTCCTCTCAAGTGAACCAGTAAGATCTGCTTTGGCAAGAGATTAGCCTAGCCTCCCTCCAGCCCTGGCAGCTGCAGCATCAGCTACCTGTATTTACTGTGTGAACTCTGCTCCGTGTGCTACATGGCATCAGTCCAGTCTCACTTGCAACTCTGACAGTCATCATCTTTGGCCATGGTCTCTGCCATGGTCTTAGCAGTGATCATCGCATTGAGGAACTAATGCCACGCAGCCGAGTAACCGTCTTGAGCACAATTCATAGCTGGTGCTATTCCTGTTTAGTGCTAAAGTTCAGTGCCTGTTTCATCATGGCTGGAAGCTTGTCAGAAGCTGTTCTTACTCCATTCAGTAGACCAACCTCTCTCCAAGCTCTTGCTTCTCACTCCAGATAAGGTGTGTCCAACCTTCCTGGAGCACCTCACTGTGCTTTGATCTTAAACCAGTCTGCCACAGTCCTACCTCTGACAGCTTCACTTACTCTTGCTAAGGGGCACATCTGTGCCTTCTGCTTCTGTGCATGTCCTGACCGCTTCCAGACTGATCATGGACCTGGAGATAGAGTGGAACAACCAAGAGTGATGGCATCTCTGCAGGAGAATTAAGTCTTTCATTGCACAGAAAAAAGAGGGGCATAGGTTCTCCAATGCAGTTTTGTTAATGCTGTTTCAGCTATATGAGGTGATCTCTAGAGCAGAGATGTCAGGCCAAGAACTCTGTTCACAATCTTCATGTGTCTGATTATTCCCTGCCCTTTTTCTTTGGAGGAAAAGCAGAAAAAACAAACCAGCCAATTTTACGGGTCCTGAAAACTGACCACACTGACCATCGCCCGACAGACTGCAAGGAGGCAACACAAACAGCATCGCAGGGATTTGCCGTGGAGCACAGCCAGCACGGGTTTGCGGCGGGCACCCGGGGCAACTCAATAACATTGGCTTCCCATGTCCTCCTCCCCCATCCAAGGGCTCGGGATTATCCAGCCGTCCTTGCATCACGGCACAGCCCTGCCGATACCCACGTGATGTAACCTTGGACAGGAGCCATCCTTGAACTGCTTGAGAGATACTTATAACTCAAGAGCACAGATAGAAGTATGAAGGCCATGGGTGGTCCGAGTACATGTGTAACTGCTTTGCTGGACCAGGGCCAAGGGTGACATTCTGCAGGTTTGGATGAGACGCATGGTGACATGTTCTCATCAGAGATGTCCGACTGCAGTACATCAGCCCATTGTCTCACGTGGCTACACCAGTCAAACCCAACCAGACTGCAAAATGTCCCTCCCTGTGATCAGTATGGCTGTTTTGGAGAGAGACAGAAAGCAGGAGACAGAGAGAACAGATCTCAAATAAATTATTTGTATCAAACAGCTACAGAAAGCCTCTGAAGAGCTCAGATGCATATACTGATTGTATTTGATGAAGTAGGTGCTTTGGTAGCCTACGGACCTGTTGGAGGTAACGAAATCCTAGTCTGCTGAGGTGCCTCCATACCTCTACACCATGCACCCATCTGCATCTCTACAAATGTGACTCCAAGACAGGGTGGCAGTCAGCTGAAGGCCCTGGATCTGAAGTTACTCTACCTATTGCGTTACCAATGCTGCAAGTACCAAACAATACCATATGGAACCAGCAGCATCAGGCGTAGGATCCAGACCCTAAAGAAACACACACGTTTGTCTGACCTAGAGCACTGCCTGGGTGCAGAGAAACAACTGCAGCCTCAAGGAGCAACTTCTTACCTGCCAAGCCAAGCCATGACCACTGACGCTTGGTTCCTAGCAGGCTGCAAACACAAAACTGCCACAAAGGGTTCAACAGGCGAGGAGCTCACGAGGGGACAGTTACAGTGGCCTTAGCAACTGATCACTAAACAACAAACAGCAGCTTTGTGACCATCTGCCAATACCTTGAGGTACTGTTTGCATGACCACAGACACAAACACAGGACTTGGCAGTATGGGACATCAGCTACCAGACAGCGTAGAATCAGGCTCTGAATGTGATGCTGCAGGTGCTAAGAGGGGAGAGGGTGAGCAGCTGGTGCAATGATGGGGAACACAAATCCCAGGGCACTCTTCAGCAAGTCAGCAACTCAGTAGCATTGCGCCACACCAAACAGATCAGCAAGGGACATGCATTGCTCCAACAGCCAGCAGCAAGTCAGTTCTGTCATTTCCATGCCTTCTCCTTGCTGAGAAGCCAGGTTCAATTCCTTCCCTGCAGCTCCAGGCAGACACGTGCTGCCATCCCTCAGTCCAGAGCCACAGTTTGAATGTTCACTCCAGAAGAAGAGTTCACGACAACAGCGCTGCTGCAAGTTATTTCTCAAGACTGGCAATTTTACTGATCCAACTATGCACGTGAGAAACAGCAACATGAGAACATTAGCCTGCAGTACTCCACCAAGAAAATCCCCTCTTGCTGTAGTAAAAGGCAAACAAAGAAAAAAGCCTGTAAACCCTTTATTAAAGAGCTACCAGTAACTACTTGTTTGCACCAATCCAGCACGCAACAGTCCTTAGTGGAGAAGGATGCTGTAGCTGGTCTATGAGGTACCATTCCCACTTTAGCTAAAGTAACAAGGGTTTTCTTCAGGCTCTTCCATCCTGATCCAGAAAAACCCTAACTCCACCATGGAGCCAGGTTTCACGCGTGACTTGGGTCTTTTACAAAGGTCTGGAACAATGACCTTGGTTAAATGTCTCCACGCTCTGGACGTGACCTCAACCTACTCTCAAATTCTAAGGATGCTTCTATTTTCTCTGGCATGTACCACTTGCTCTCCAACCAGCATATGCTCAGTTCACAAAGCAGAGCCTTCACTATGTTGTAAGGAAAAGGAGGCAGTCCTAAACACACTGATTTATGTTTGTCTCTCCAGGTTCTTAGGGTAAATCCGAAGCCTACACCTCCTTGCAAGCCTCAGCATCCTGGCAGGACCTACCTGAGGAATGTCACAGTAAGTGCAAACGTTGAGTCAAGTACAGTCTGCCTCCTGAAGTGTCTGTCTCCATCCTGCCCTGTTTATTTTCCCCCCCCCCACACTAGGAAAAAGTGGAAAGCCACCAATGAAGTCTCTAGCAGCCGTTCAGTCCACCAGACTTATGCCACTTTAATTCAGCCATTAGCTAGAAGGGGACAACTACAGGCAAGCAACACTGATCACAGAGACTGCAAGATGTGGGCAATTAATTGGCTTATAGCTGTAAGACCAGCAACACTTACCAGTTACCAGCTCCTCTTCCCACTAACTTGGTGTTCACAGTCCAGGGAGGCATTTCCTCTTGGAGACTCCCCACAGGGTACTTATTAGGCTGGTCCATGAATAACAGATAAAACACTCTGGCATCTTCTTCTGCTTCAAAGGAAAGTGCCAGAAACACAGTCAGGTTTCTGCATATCAGAAATTCAAGTTCTAAAAATCGCTTTTCTTTACAGATGCAGAGTCCCTTGGCGAGCCTGAGCGGGTCTGCCTACGGAAGCACACCTGTGTTTACAAAGGTAAAGAGCACAGATGGCCTGAACAACACAGCTTGTTCTGCAACTATTAGCACTAGAGTTTTCTTGCTCCATCAGAAGGTATTTCAATGCTGGAACATTGGTTCATTTACAATTCAAAAAAGCCAACATGCTTCATTAATGATGCTATCAAACTAACGTCTTAATTGGTAAACCATCCAGCCAGACAGAACCACTTATGTGACTTCATCTCATTTATTTCCTACAAAGGAGGCTGAAGTGGAAACCTCTTACAGTAACCTCCCTCATTATGTTGTATCCACTGGAATAGATGTTTTCCCTGCTTTTTTATCTTTATTTAAATGCAGAAGCAAGCTAAAGCTTCTTAATGAGCACTGCTCCACAGGTGAAAAAAAAACTCCACTCACAACCCACTGCAAATGCATTTAGAATTAAATCAGCCGTTGTGAGTAAAATAAAAATATAAGCACAAGATCATCTTCACTGAAGGGTGATTCATTCCCTAATAATTGCTGCAATGGGAAAGTACTTATATCAGCCATTTAACACCAATTTTTCCTCCTCCAGGGCCTACAAAACATCAGAGCTACAAAGGGTCAGTTGGTAGTATTTGAATGTCGCATTCGCGCTACACCGACCTTACAGGTTCACTGGTACAGAGAATATGATCCGATAATAGACTCTGCTGATTTCCGAATACTGCGAAAAAGTAGGTATTACTACATCTGTTTGATGTACAGTAATTTTACTGGGACAGTAATAAGACAGGAACAAGAACTGCGATAAAAATTAGGAGATCGTACATGTCCATAGCGGCAGAGTTAAGTTTACCAACGTAAGATGAGCTGAAGTCACAGACTGCGGCACAGTGGGAGGCGATTGCCCTGCTGTTATTTATTAATGAAATACTACTGAGCCATGGAGACACTGTCACTGTGTATTATAACTACCGATGAACTCAGGAAAAAAAACAAACCTAAAATATAAGCACATTTTAAACAATTTATGATACTCCCAGGCAGGAGGTTGTAGCTCCACTGGACCAAATTCACAGCAGCTCACTCCAAAGTGGAGCTCTGTGTCACCTCAGCAGTGAGGTGTTTGTATCATCAGGTTCCCCAGTCAAACCTGAGCTTCCTGTCCAGATGGTATTTCTCTTGATGAACAGAAAGGGAGATGGTCCCTTTTATAACTGGGGTGACAGCTGAGGTGGGAAAGGAGGCAAGGGCTGAAGGTCTTTTTTCCCTTCTGGCATTATAACGGTTTAATTTTTTTCTCTCTTATTTTGAGCAGAGGCTTGTTCGTCAGCTGTTCCTGGTGAGTATACTGCACACTTTTTGTTAGACATCTCATCGGTTAATTACCCCACCCTTAGGGTTTCCCACCTCATCCAAGAGAAAGCAATAACGTTCAAAGGATAGCTAGAAGATAGCATTCAGTGTCAGGCTGAGAGCTTTCAAATTCTTCGTTTTGACACAAGCACCTGAAAGGTCCTGATTTTTTTCACAACACAATGGAAAAGGAATGGTCCCTTTTACATTCAGTCAAGGAGGAGTACACTTTAAGAGAAAACGTATCAACCCTTCTGACCATGGTCTTTTCTGCAGTTTAAACTTGTGCAAGAGAAGAGAAAATTTAGCAAAAAAATTGTGCCTTGTTTCTTTAAAGTCAGAGGAACAAAGATCCTTCCTTCACCTTTGCTCCTTCCGAATCCGTTGGATTCCTATGCCCTTTAAATCACTTTTTTTGTGCTTGATTGCTGCCAAGCCCCATCACTAAGTAGCAGTCCTTCTGCAAGGACCAATTCCTACAAGTTAACTTTTGGTTTTACAGTACAACAGCATGCCTGAATTTGTCATTTCAGAGGAAGTCTGCACCCTGGTTATTACAGAAGCTTTTCCAGAAGACTCTGGAATATTCAAATGTGTTGCTGAAAATGAATTTGGATCTGCAGCATCCAGTGCACATCTCTCTGTTTCCCCAGGTAAGCACATGTATCTCTGAGCTAAGCAACTAGGCATGAGAGAATTTTCTGCTGCTCAAAATCAGGCAGAGTCACGGATATTTGTCAAGTAGAAGCCAGACCCAAACACTTTTATAGGCTCAAGAGAAGAGAAATGTCCCAAAAATGCAGTCTGCTTAGGTACTTCTCAAAGCTGGACGCAAGTTTTTCTGCGTTTTTTTCTTTTGGCCCCTCTTCCTCCTGGGTCCAGGATGACAGGTGGAGATGACGTTTCCTCTTACAGAGGCGTCTCATCCCTGAGCTCCATCCCTCCAGGGACTCCAGCTTAACCCTGTATCCTGTATGGCTGTATCCATACCTTGTTTCTGGTAACACACAACTCATCTGGCTCGTGCTGGAAGCCATCTCCAAACAGAACAGCACCTCGCATGTAAACCAAAGCTCAGGGTCCTGGTGAGAAGAGGTTTGGCCAACGCAGCTGTGCAGGGTTTGGTCTGTGCAGAGCCCAGGCAGGTTGAACTCTCATCCGTCTGCACAGACGTACCAGTTACTGCTTTCTACCTGACTTGTGGACAAATTCTACTTCCAGGAGCAAAAGAGCTGGAAAACTTTGCAGGTGCTGCCCACGGGCCAGCTGTGCAAGCCACCATGAAGAAACCCACCTTCCCCAGGAACAGCCAAACGGGAGCCAAGGACCGAGAGGCGGCTGGCCTGCCATCCTACAGCACAGAGACCCCAGGGCTGGGCACTCGAGCAGAAGCCACAAACTTCGGCCAGATGAACTCCAAGAGCGAAGCTGAAGATTTTAATGGAGTTTATGAGAGTTCACGTCAGGCTTCACCTCTGCGGTAAGACAAAGAGAAAAACCATATTCTTGGGTTAGTTTTACACAGTGCTTAGAGGATGCTCTTTCTAGAGACCCCGGTAATACAACCACAAAGTTCCTGCGCCCCATGCACAACAGGGAAACAAACGTGCACATGCACTAACCTGAGCCACTTGCCTAAATGACAATGGGGACACGTAGCAGCAGGCTCGATTTGGCAAAGTATGTAACTACCAAAAGGGCCAGGTAAGTGCCTAACAGCATTTTCCCAAGTGCCTGTCTATAAGTAACTTTAAAAGCATCACCCCAAATAATTATCCTCTAGAAGACATTGGGCTCCACAGCAGAGCCTGAGGCAAAGATCACAGTACCTGGGAAATGTCACCTGCCTCTGTAGCCTTGGCCAAGTGGCATCACCTCATGTCTCTGTTAAAAGCTCGAAGTGTGCAGATAGTACCTGCAAAACACTGTGGAGGAAAAGTACTTAACCGGTGACCCACTGGATAGAATGAAAACTGTCCCACACCGTGGTAGGGACACTCCCAGCTCAGGAGGTGGAGAGTTTCCCACAAGAATAAAGTGCTCCCTCTTAAACCAAGACTCGATCCAGTTTCTGCCTCAAATGCAGCTCTCGGGTAGCTTTGTACGTATTGCATTATTATTCTGTTTAATTGTTCCAGAGACATACACAAAGTTAGAACACATGTTTTAGTAACTCCATCCCAGATTTCTATAGTGTTTCTCAGGCATAACAAAGACCTCAGATGGTGACAGTTAAGAAGCCCAAGCCCAGCCCAGGGGTTTCCTCAGTTCCACTTGTGAAGGCCAGAGCAACGAGGCAGAGGTGTGCCTCCCCTCCCAGCTGCACGCCAGCGCTGCATCCCAGCCATACCGTTACACCGGGTGTAAATGGCTGTCCGTGACAGAAAGCACTCTCTGTGTTATAGATTATTTTTGGATGTACTCACCCACTTTAACTAAACTGCTTATTTTAACAATTCTGAACATCCTCCTTCAAATTCACTACAGAGAGATCACTTTTCAGTATCGATTTCTCCACGCGCAGGAATGTTTTACTAAACCACTGAGTTCAAATGGGAGTAACAGACCAACACTGCAGCTTGTAAGTTTTACCTGACAATTGTTTTAAACAAAAGCAGACTTTTAATTGTCTTCTGAGCAAAACCAAAAGCCTTTTATAAAACCTCTGGCATAACTACCTCTTGGAGGGAACAGGGGCAGTGGGAGACATCTGCCAGCTGTCCTTTTAGAACAGGACCGGTGCTCCATCCTCTCTCCAGGTTTCTCAAAGGCAGCAGGAAGCCTGTACTTGGGCATTTCTAACAAGCAACCAGTGAGAAGGCTCTTTTAGATGATTCTTGCTGCTTAGGATGACTACTTGTAAAGTTTATTGCTTGCAGCAGTGCCAGTCCTCTGTGGTTTCATTTTTCTTTTTAAAGTTCTGGTTAGTTTGAAATGCAATACTTCATGTCCTGCATGAAGGGATACACCATACCTCCCAAATCAGCTATCTAACAGCTTTTAAAAATTTGGTTTCTAAAAAACATCACCCAGTGTAGAGAGCTGCAGAGGGCTTTCGATTAACAGCAATGAGGAACCAGATTTTGGAAGGCATCTGTAGAGAGAAAACCATTAAAAATTCTAGAAATGTCCATCTATGAGCATTTAAATATCTTTAACACCCACAGCCTTATTGCCATGTGCTTTGAAACATCCTTATGAATGGGACTCAACGTTGTAAAAGTTGCTGTTACCTCAAACTAAGCAATCACCTGGAATGACTGGCTGTACAATAACTGTCTATTTAGACAGATTTAGCCATCGAGCGCTCTCATGTAGCATATTGGTTGCAACCATATTGTTGAAGACAAAAAGAAACACTGACAAAGACAGTGATGACTGTCATCAAGCTATGACTTGGAACAACTGTAAAATGAATGGAACCCTTGTACTCATACTTCTCCGAATTCCAGAAGACTGCCGCTACCAGCCACTCCTTTCTGAGCCCCTTATATCTTGCAGCTTACAGCATCCTTCTCAACAGCCTTAAAAAAGCAGAGCAAAATCCATACCAATTACTAACTTTGTTAAAGGAACTTAATCCAAGCAAAAGAAGAGGCTTCAGGCACTAACTATACTGCCAGGTACACTTTTAGGTAGCTTTTAAGATTCCTTAGTAAATAAGTAGAAGATTCTTAACACCTTTCTAGACACTTGTTGCTATATGACTTAAGCAATTAGGAGAACACGACCAGACAACACGTGTCACCGTTCACAGACGACTGAAGCAGTACAGAAAAGCTGGTCTCTCACACCTCGCAGTGCTGGTCACAGCACTATTAAGTTACCCCAGCACAGGCGATGAGATTTATTCCTCTGCCTTTATCAGTTGAGCTTCTAGTTCTTTCAATTTTTTTTTCCTACCTTCTGGATCTCACGTTTTTCTGTTCCTTCTCTTTGGCACAAGTCATCCTAGTTGTGTCCAGTCTTTCAAGTGCGTAAAGCTGTCCTTAAATTGATGCCTGGCTTCTGAAACAAGCCTACTGCACCCTCATCGGAGTCGATGGGAAGGCAGTGAGCCTTTCTGAGCACAGAGCCTGACCTTTAACATGCTCACAGCTTCCTACAGGGCAAATGATCATGCTGCAGTCACCTTTTTATAAGTACTCAACTCTCTCTGTACAAACTGCTGCTTTTTTTTTTTTTAACTTAAGCAAATAATCTCTCCACCAACCAGGGACATGCCTCCTCCCTTAATCACTTTCATCAGGAGGAATTTAAATAAATTAGCACTTAATTAACACCTGCTACATAGATTTAGTTCACAAATGCTGATGTTTAAACACAAACACTAAATGGGGATTAACTCTTGAAGATCTCTATGCTGTAAGACTCACCCCCACGGTGGAGGGAGCGCAGAGGCAACTGAAAGACCCCAGGGTTCTGGGGGTTTTTACAAATAATAGTGTGTATGTTAGAGTTGCCAAAGTATAATTAAGATGCTTAAAACACTATAATGTTAAGATGTAATTAAGCATTGAAGCCTCATCTGCCAGCAGGATCTGTTTCTGTTTTGGTGCAAACATCTTTTAATCCAAGCAAATATCTGTAATAACACACACATAAACAACAAAATATAATCAAATAATATTTTACCATCAAGTATATTTGGTGTTATTCAGTTTAGGACTCTTCAGGCACATCCATGAGCAATGCCACACTGCTCTTGATCAAGATCCGTACTAGGGCGAAGGTGCAGGTGGCAGCAGGGAACAAGGGAAGGGTGGCACTGCCTGAGTGTGCTGCTAGATATTTGTTTCATAGAATCACAGAAGAGTTTGGGTTGGAAGGGACCCTAAAGATCATCTAATTCCAAACCCCTGCCATGGGCAGGGACCCCTCCCACTAGCCCAGGTTGCTCAAAGCCTCTTCCAGCCTGGCCTTGAACTCCTCCAGAGAGGGGGCATTCAACCAACATTTAAGTCTGGCTTTCGAGTATCTGCTGCCTTTAATTAGACAGCATTAAAAGCAGTAACCGAGCGTTACCACTACAAAGGCAGCTAGCTACAGCCAAATAGCAAACAAACCAAAAAAAAAAAAGAAAAAAAAAAAAGAAAAAAAAAAAGAAACAAAAAAGGAATTTAACTGAGATGAAGTGGGATTTAGGGACGTTTAAACCCAACAGTTTTTAGGGGCAAAACCCTACTTTTCTCTGCAATAGCTGCCGACTTCTTCAGCTCTTCCCCTTCTGCTGAACCCAGGGACGCACCCGGCATCAGGGCAGGCGCTGAGCCTCAGCAGCTTCATCCCGGGGCGGGGAGAGCCGGGGCCGGCAGCCCCCCGCCCGCCGCCGGGAATGGAGGAATGGACCCAGCCGGAGCAGCGGCTTCGGGGAACGGCGGAGCCCCGGCAGCACCTGGGCCCGGTGGGGTCCGTCCTCCCTCCCAGGGGGGTTTTACCGCAGCCCCGGGTGGGTTTTACCCCTGTCCCGGCGGGTGATTTGCTGACCACGGGCACCTGCCCAAGAGCCAGGCTCCGATCCTCAAATGAAGTGTCCCCGGGAGGCTGTCGGAGACTCTTATTCTGACAGCGGTGCGGGGGGGGGACAGGCAGGTCCCGCCGTGTCATCTGCTGGCAGCGCATTAAAGCCTCTTGGTCTCCTAACGCTAGGCAGAGGCTACTATGACAGTGCGGGTCCCTTCCCAAAACACGGGTTAAAGCCCAGGTGACAACTCCTAGGCTGTCGGTAAGGTGCTGTGTTTGGTTTTCGTTCCACACTGATTTTTACTTGGAAGTGGGTTAGGGAGCTGGTGTGAGAAATTGTGATGTTCTGGGTAAGGGGGAGATGAAAATGGACCTTCAGGGTGCAGTGGTGCCAAAGGTAATGTGGGAGGCAACAAAGAAAAAAAAAAAGAATTAATTTTTTTTAGGAAGCAAAGTGTCTCTATTGTTAGTTATTGGTTTTGTCTTGTAAGGTCAAAAGTCTCTTTAGAGATGTCCTTTCCCACCCGAATCAAGGGGGAATGGTTTGAGGAAAATGAATCTGTGCATTGTATCTTAACTGCGTTATTCTAGAAAACAAAGTAAATTCCCATTTCTGTACATAGCCTGTAGGTAAATTAATGAATCTGTACACAGGTAGTGATGTCAGAATGGTATAAACCAAGATTCAATAAGTTTTCTGCACCGGTGAATGAGAACATAGTGTGGATACGCTCCAAAAATTTGAGCCAGCTTCAAATTCCAAGAGCATGACAAGGAGAAAGCTAGGAAATTTCTACTAGAAAACCTTTGTTTACATACAGTTAATTTACAACTAATATTGATAATTACCTTTAGGAAATGAAAGCTTTGAATCTTTAAAATGAGAGCGATGTCTTCAGTTGATCTCCCCCCAACTGGGAATTTATGACCTCCTGGAGCCCTTCTCTGGGCTCTCCGATGAGAGGAATACAATATACTGTGTATATATAGCAGCAAAACAGCTGATCTCAGTGGAGCAAGATTACCATTTTTTCCAGCACATGTAACTGTGTGGATTTATATTCTAATTTTTTTATTAGTAGCTTTATGTTTATTTGGGGGGGGGGGTATTTATTTATCCTGGAGCTGAAGTTGTTTGTCAGTTTTAACATAGTTGCTCAGTTTGCTCTAATTAAACTTTCCTCTTTTGTAAGTTGATGGAAAGCTCATGTTCAGACATCAAGGACCTGCAAAATAAATGCAGGACCCTGGAGCAGCTTGGCTTGCCCTACTTTATCCTGCAGCTATGTCATTCCGGCAATTATTAGCCTTAACAGCAAATCTTGGGCAATCACTTCAAATGGAGAAGCACGGTCCTTGGCATTCCAATCTCACATCTCAATTTGATATAAAAAGCTCTGAATTCAAAACCCATTAGAGAAGAAATCAGGACAGCTAGTTTCAAAAGTTTAGTTTTAGGCTTAAAAGAAAGTGGAACTTGTTTCATGCTTCTCTATAGTGTAAGGAATTTCTTGGCACAAATAGCCAATTCTGCAAGTAGAAGTACATTCGGTATTTTGACAGGGCACAAAACTGCAGGACCCAGAGATCTTTAATTTGTGGCAAATTACCTTGCTTAGCAGTAGTAGCTATGATATTTCTAGACTTAGACAGGTGGTGAGTAGCCTCAGCAAACCAATTGCTATTCCTTTTAGAATTTACTGGGCTCTTGCAGATAAGATAGCCATGGTGAGCGCTGCCCCTGAGGCAGACAGAGCAAGTGACTTGGTATTGTAATCCAAAATGTTTGTACAGTTCTGGAACAGTTCTAGTCTTTATATTAAGCTCAAGCTTTAATTGTCAGTTGCCTGAACTTCATCTCTTTGGATTGCTAACGACTTCTCGACACAGCATTTTTGTGATTCAAATGGTGTACAATTGATTTTATCTGTATTGTCTTCCTTAAGGGAAAATCCACACCAAGAAAGCCTCTATTCTGCAAGGCAAGGGTTCCATTCTATCCAGGAGCCCAGCCAAGAAAGTTTTTGTGGCCTGCCACCTAGTTTTTACCAGCCACCTATCCAAAGCCAATTATCACCAACAAAAACCCAGGACAGCCGTGAAACCTCTCCCATGAGTGTCCCTAATTTCCCATCCGTTTCCTCTATGTGCCAACCAACTATGTTTAACTACGAACGTCCAAAACACTTTATCCAGTCTAAGAATGTGTGTCAAGGGCAACAGCAGCCTCCAGGACCCGCAGCCTCTACCGAGTCAAGCAGGCAAATCAAACAGTCCTCCATCCTAATCCAGCCTCGTAACCCCAGTGGCCAGAAATTCTCCTCCTCGTCATCGCTGAGCTCTTCGGTCACGCTCTCCTCGCCTTCCTGTAGTGCCCCTAAGGAATCCACATATCCCGTCACACCTGCATCTGCGCAGTCTCCTGCTAGCTCATCATCTGGGCAACGGCTTATATCCATGCCTAACCAACCCCCCGCAGCATTCCTGTGCTCAGTGCTACCCTCGCAGCCCAACTATAACAGCCAAACTCCTTCTCCTATGGAACCTCAGTAAGTATATCCAGGCTTCTAACCTCCCCTTGCTTTCCTCTGGCCTGGCCCCTCCCGTGCACTGACCATCCCAAACCCAACCGGCCAGCGAAACGCCAGCTCAGCCGAAGCCAATGGTCCAACTCCCATTGACTTCTGATGTTGGAGGCAGGACTTTGCATGAACCGGGTTAGGAGGCTGAGCGCTTGCCCTTCGGGTCTGTGTGGGGGAGACGGGTATCCACCAGAAATTGAATCCATTTCTCTCAACAAAATGGCTTATGAATGGGGGGCAGGGAGTATTTCCCACCTATAAACAACTTTAAGATTCCTAGTAAGTCTCAGCAGTATTTTCAGGTTCCAAATCCTGATGGGACTCTACACTCACCTACCGTACAGTTTTCATTAACCATACGTGCTAACGGAAAGGCAGCCACTTGAAAATTTTACCCCTTCAGACCAAAGACCAAATTCTTTCCTGAAGATGTATTATATCATTTTGCCTTTGGGCTGCAATCCAAATATCTCCCAAGGTCAGCGAGATCTCAAAGGGAGCTGGGTTTTGCCTTCTCACCAACTTGTATTGCTGCCAATATCAGCTGGAGGTCCTGGGGAAAGTCACCGTAGAGTATCCAATGAACACTCAACCCAGGATTTTGGAAAGGTGATGGGGGCAGGGGGTTCTGCTGGCTTGGATATAAATCCAGGGTTAAGAGTCAGTTCGTATTCAGGAAATCTGAATGTTTCTGGGGATTTTTTGAACGGCAGCACTGTGGGAGGCAGAACGGTAAGACGGAGCGGGCTAGCTGGGGCACTCAGTGTTTCTTGAAAGTGCTGCAGGAGTGTGGGGGGGTAGGTAGCATCTGGAGTAACTGCTGAGTTTTGTGTATGTAGCGTGGGCTCGTTTGTTTTCATAGCAAAGGGCTGGTGCCTCACTGTGCTTTTCATATAAGCTGCTCTTATATGCAACATCCTGTGAGTTGAGGAATTATTTCACTAATCATCCCACAAATGGGCAAATGGGGACATGAGACACATTAATCTGTTGGGCAAATTAATGAAGGTTTTAAGTTATAACTTGGGCAAGTTATTAAGTCCAAGCAGTACCAGGAATATGTACTAGAATTATAACCCTCCTACCCTATTCTAATCAGCAGAACAATTTCCCAAGCGACAGGAGGAAGAGGATTTTGAATAAAAATAATTTCTGAACACAACCGCAGCACACGAGGCCCTGCTGTGTGTAACGAACTGGGTTAGATCCTGCCAGCAGCATGCTGTGATCTCTAGTAGACCTTCACAACCTGTTTTGAGGGATGCTCCTCTCTTCCTAGCACCTTTCAGAATCAAGTCTACTATCGAACTCCGAGACTTGATTGTGTCTCTTGACTATTGATTACAGGATCAGGCTGTGGGGGGGTTGCAGCAAGGGCTCCAGAAGACCCAGCCTAGCTTGGGGTAAGGTTGGTGATTGAACACCCCGGCAGAAACGCTGTAGGAAGTAACTTTCTGGGGCTGAGAAGAAGAGAACAATTATGAAGCTATTTTTTCCTACCTAATCAACTAGTTAGTGACCTTGCTGTGGCTTTGCAGCACCCAGGGCGTTTTAAACAATTGAAATTGGAAAGAACGCAGGTTTTGAGGGAGAACGTGCTCCTGGACAGACTCGCGTTGCTCAGTGGCGTTAGTGGCTCCCTCAAAACACCGCTCGCCCTACTGCACCCATCCGAGCGAGGGCAGGGGCTGCTGCAGGACCCAGGAATGCTCAACAGCAGCAACCCAGAGCACACTGCTGCGAGGGCTGTGGGGGGACACACAATGACTTGGCTGGACCCTGGTGCTTCTCCTTGAGTTTTTGACACTCAGTTACACCACCCAGCCAACGCACCTCTCAAATGCTTTACGGGTTCGTTCGAACCACTGTTTCTAGGTAGCAAGTTCATGGTTTTGTGTGTATTCTATGAGCTGTAGCAAACAGTCAAGCAGGTCTACAGGAATAACATTGTTTTCTCTTCCCGCATGAGTAGTTACTCACAACCAATGTATAACAAACAAGCTAGCAGAAGCAACTCTATGCAGAAGACATCAGACCAAGAAATCCGAGGAACAAAAGAAGCCCTCATTCAGGACTTGGAAAAGAAGCTCCGATGCAAAGACAACCTTCTCCAGAATGGCAACCAGGTAAGGGAAACTTGCTGATTAAAGAGCTGGTTCTCTCTGACTCTCAGTAGTGCAAGCAGGGATGCAGAGGCTAGTTCTAGTGGCCCAGAGGCTGGAGCCCCCAAACTGAGCAGAAAGCAGAAGAAAATGCAGGAGCAACACTGCCCAAACACCCTTACTCAGAACCTCAGCAGATCCCAGCAGGAGTTCCTTGAGCCATTTATGACCAGAATCTTCTTTCAGTGTGAGGTGGATGAATTTTTCCATTAGAAATGTAAAAAGGAAAAAAAAAAATCTCTTACAACAGTGACTCGATTTTTAACCATGGCTCAGGGCTGGTGTGAAAGATGTGGTTCCAAAAGATTTATATCCAACCTCTTTGTCTCCCAACAGCCTTTCACAGTTATTTTTGCTATTGGAATGCAAATAGCTGTGCCGGTGGGCCAGGCTCAGCTCAAGCCTGAGAAAGCCCTTCCCAGCAGAGAAGCAGCACATGGCTAGTGCACGATGAATTCTGGCCTGAAAGCATGGCAAGAGAAATGGGTGCTGTAAGTCTGTAGGCATCTCCTGTAACTTCAGTAAGGGATGCATTGACTTCTGACAGCCATCTGATGCAGCTTTGAGCTGCCTTCACCCACCTTCTTGGCCAGCACACACCATTCAAGCTGTCTTTGATTTTGTGAAATCAAATTAATAAGGTTAGGGTTGGGAGAAAGGAGAAAGGCTTTTAGAGCTGTGGAACAAACTTGAACGCTCTCCTGGGGATCCTGCTGAACATCATATCCACAGACAACTAGGAACCCTCAGTTTTCCAGACATGATTTCACTCTGGCTTTCAATACTGGGATTAAACCACCCCAAATCATTAGAAACTTGGAGAAGTACCAATATTTGAAAGCTCATTCTACAGACCATTACCACATGTGGTAAACCTCTTTGATTTCTTTTTATATGAACAACAACAAATCAAAGAAATTATATGAGCTTTTATGATAATGTCTGTCTCCTATAAGAAGATCTCTTAGTCTCAGTACCTACTTATTTATTCTGCAACGAAACAAAATGCAATCCCCTTTACAAAGAAATACAATACTGGGAGAAAAATTTACTTACCAGTAAGGAAGCACATTACAGCAAGCTAGAGTGAGCAGGTCTCTAACGTGGGAACCTTCCTGCTGGCTGGTAAAAGCTTCGTGTTTATAGTTTCCATCTTCTTCTCCTTGAAGCAGAAAGGAGTTTTTCCATTAGCATCAGTGGGAAGAGATTTGTGTCATATATACAATTTTAAATATTGAACAAAAAAAATATATTAGATCAAATCTGACTTAATATGTCCCTAATAGGAGTGTCCTATCTGCTGTAAGAAAGCTTGCCATTGCAAGCCAGCTATTCTTCCCATAGGAAGCGAGGCTAAAAATAAGGCTTATGCAATCACCGCTCTGTGTCCTCCTCCCCTTGTCCTCCAACAACATCTGAAGCAACTGGCCAATCTCAGCCACACTTCACACGGCTGCAACGGCCTCAGGGATATTCAGCTCTCTCAGGTTTTGCAAAAGGTCTCTCCCTCTGTCTTCTAAAGTCCCACAAGCCTCCCCAAACCCTTATGTGCCCAGGAGCAGCCCCATACATGTCTGTACACAGCAGAAAATCAGTGAGAGCTTGTTCTCACATCACTAAATCCAAACTCAAGGTAAACTTTCAGGGAAGCGAAGCATTCCAGCAGGTGTTCTTGTGCTCAGGGGACTAACAGACTCTACTCCACCTGACAGAACCTGGATTTAACTCTGCTCATATTTCTCCCCGTTGTAGGAACTGAACCTGTTGTAGGAACTGAACTGTTACATGACTGAAACACATTCTTGCCTCCTCTCAAGCCAGCACCCAGCACTTCATACGGCGGTTGGGGTAGTGGTGCTCCTTGCTGGCTGGGGCTGTTTCTGGGTGTAGCTCGTGTTTTTTTGGGAGTAGGGGATGCCGACATCCAGCGTGCCTCTAACTCCTGAAGTAAATCCACAGCTGAGTGACTTGGGAAGTTTTCCCAGTGCTAACAGAAAGGTACCCTGGGACTTACTCTGGTTTCTGAGATAATGCCATCAGTTACCCATAAATAATCCCAGTGGAGAAAGAGGAGGAGTGGAAGGCCACAGATGGCATTAGAGAGGCTTTGATGAACAGGCAGTTTAATCTTTGATGCATTTCAGTGCTGTATATATTGAGGCTGACTTCAGTAGGCATCACAGACTGCAAACTCGCTGGAACAGACGCGGTGTTTCTATTCAGCTGCTGCTTTCACTGACAGCACCCTGAATTTGTGGCATATTAATGTGCTCTTACAAGCTGATCTGAAATAGTAAATGGACTTCTGACTAGAATTCCTCTCCGCTCTGCTTTCAGCGATTAACTTATGAAGAAAGAATGGCTCGCAGGCTGCTCGGACCAGTAAATGCTGCATCGGTGTTGGAAGCACAAAGTGAAGACAACATGCAGAACGCGCAGGTAAATGGGGACCTGGCTCTAGAACAACGATTTCCTGGTTATTGTGCTGAGACCTGCTTGTACCTGAATAGGGGGAGAGTTGGGGTTTGTCTTCTGCCACCGCAGGGGAGGGGACGGCTCTCCCTGGCAGAGCTCTGTATAGCAGGGATTTGGGGTTTTTTTTGAGGGGATGGTGGCAGAGGAGGAGAATTTAAGCCCCATCCCCTTGCTGGGCCGGATCTGTAGGAATGACCTCTCCAGGGAGGAATTCCAACAGCTGCTGCACAGCACGTTGCATTGCCTGTGACAGGCAGGGAGCAGCACAGAGAGGGACACAGGTACCCGCTCTCCAACAGCCCGAGTTCAGGCTTGGCCAGGACAGCAAGATTTACACCTGTCACTGGCTGGAATAAGTGACATTGACTACAAGAGGTCAGGGTGGGATTGGTTGGGTTTTAGCCCTTCCAGGGGCCTGCAGTCATTACGAGAAGACAAAGCAGTTATTTTAGCAGCCCACATGCTGATAGACAAGAATCTGTTACCACTGGCATTTTCCAAGGCATTTTAGTTGGAGACTCACATCATTCATCGGTTATTCAGGCCAGTTAAAAGCTCTCTTTGGCACTTCTGTGATCAAAGTTAGTGGAAATGTCTGTGATGCGGCACTGGGTACCAGTACAGCTAAAGAAAACATCCCTCCTGCTGCACGTACGCAGAAAGCCAGCAGGCTGGGGTCAACCTCCAGAAGTGCAGTTAGCAAAACTCTTCGATGCAAGAGACACTTAAGATCCCAGCAAGAGAGGAATACGCAATTTGAGCTATTTCTCCCCAACAATCACCTGGCAACAGCAGGCAAGAAGGGAGCATTACAGATGTCAGAGAGCAAGGGAAGCCTCATCTGTTGCAGAGAACAAGGAAACATTCAGTCAAAACAGGATGACTGACAACTTTCCAGGGTGTGTGAGATGCTGCAGAAAAAGGAGGATTGGAAGGAGACATTGGCTTATGTTTGGGAGATCTTAATCCCATTGTTGAGTCTTATTTTTAAATATTGTAGTCATTGATCCATTCAGTTTCCTGATTCCTTAGGAACTTAACTACACAGTCAGTCCATAAAATAGAGCATTAGAATTATCAGCAGGAGCATCACTACAGCATCCTTTCACAAGACAAGTACTAATTGTACAGAACTTGTGTAAACGAGCAGATACAAGCAACTGCCTTTGGACTCAGCACTGAGCTCAGTCCAGCAAAACTCTTCCCCTGAACTGAAGACTGCTTCTGTGCTTGAAATTTAAACCCAGGCTTAAGTGTTCCATAGGACTGGGCTACAGAGCACAGAACCAACCATCTTAATGACTCAATGCAAACGCCCCAGAAATTTCCATGCAATGTTTTCTCTATCCGACTCCTTTGCTAAAATGAGTCGCTGGTAATAAACTCTGCTTGCATTTTCCAAACATCCCAGTTCCTAGCAGGAATCAATCCTGGGTACTTTAGCAGATTTACTCATGTGATTGTGGAGTTGTCAGCGGGCTTAGTTGGTACTGTGATCTAGAAAGAAAAATATTTTCCATCTCAGCATGTGTCCATTGCTCTTGGTACCATATTTAAGTGGGCACAATACAGTGTTCTTGCCAGTGATTCCACTTCTATTCCTGCTATAGGAAAGGACACTCTGTACTCGGCTCTCATTTTAGATACTGTCAGTAGTACTACTCCCCTCTAACAAAGGTTATTGGCTGGCCAAAAGCCTCGTGTGCCAAACAAAACTGCTGCACCTATCACCTGTGCAGGGTGATGAGAAATTGTCCCATTCTATTAATGGCACTTGTCACTGTCATGGCAAAGCCTAGGGTGAAAAGGGAGCGTATCAGTATCTTGATGAAGAATTCAGTTTGCTTTTAAGCAGCAGTCAGTATATGAACTTAAAATGGCTTTTCGTTCAGTTTACAGATTAAACTTTCTCTCTGAATTAACTCGCCTCTCCTTTTTCTCTTTCCATGCACCAGAATGCAGAAAACATCAGGCTGCAGGTTCCTACAACACACGTAAGGTAATGCATAAACTTGTGCTGTGCTACTCAAGTCCCTATTTCAAATGCTTCACTATTTACCACTTTTTCTGAAGTTGCAGTCACTAAATTTATTCACTTCCTTTCAACTAAAATTCTGACGTTTGTGCATGGCTGATAAGCATAGAATCATAGAACAGTTTGAAGGGACCTTAAAGCCACTCTGCCATGGGCAGGGACACCTCCCACCAGCCCAGGTTGCTCAAAGCCTCATCCAGCCTGGCCTTGAACCCCTCCAGGGATGGGGCATCCACAGCTTCTCTGGGCAACTTGGGCCACTGCCTCACCACCCTCAGTAAAAAATTTCTTCCTAATATCTAATCTAAATCTCCCCTCTTTCAGCTTAAAACCATTACACCTCATCCTATCACTCCACCCCTGATCCAGAGCCCCCCCATCTCTCCTGTAGCCCCCTTTCATCACTGGAAGGTGCTCAAAGGTTCCCCCGGAGCCTTCTCTTCTCCAGGCTGAACAACCCTCAGCCTGTCCTCATATGGGAGGTGCTCCAGCCCTCTGATCATGTTTGTGGCCCTCCTCTGGACCCGCTCCAACAGGTCCATGTCCTTCTTGTGCTGATGACTCCAGAGCTGGACACAGCACTGCAGGTGGGGTCTCACAAGAGTGGAGCAGAAGGGGAGAATCCCCTCCCTCAACCTGCTGGTCACACTTTTGATTAAGCCCAGGATATGGCTGGTTTTCGGGGCTGCAAGCACACATTGCCAGGTCATGTTTAGCTTCTCATCAACCAACAGCCCCAAGTCTTCTTCAGGGCTGCTCTCAGGAGGTATCTAATGATGCTTGTGATCTTAATCCAGCCAATTCTAAGCGTAACACTAGAGGTTCAAAGACTCTCTGTACCTAGGGCGAATATGCTTCGTATTCCAGAAGATACGACTCTAGTCCAAGCAAGGTCCAACACTGTAAATGCTGAAACACAGCATGATCAAACACAGCCTACATTGCTCTTGTAAATGCTTTTGGATATTAGGCAAAACACAATGTTTTCATGTGTTATACTTCTATGTAGAATCGAACAACTTGAGCAAGATAAGTGGTTGATCAAAACTTGTGCTATACAGCTGAAAAACAAATCAGAACTGTAGTGCTGGATCCCTCAACACGTTGAGGGTCTCTAGCTGCAATTGGTGCCTCAATGCCATTTGTGCTACGGTAACTTTTACACAATTAACTGTTTCTGTCCACTTTTTAGGAGCAGACCATCCTCAAGAGGAGATGAACGTGGACATGACTCAATCCAGGAAAAGTTTTTTCAGCCACGCTTTACACAAGTCCCTGAAGACGTAATTATCGAGGAGGGGCGATTCTGCAGGCTTGACTTCAAAGTAATGCCAGCCTTTCACTTTCTGTTCCATTAGCTCTGTGGGGTGTGTGGCATGGAGAGAGGCCTCTGAGCTGCGGTGCCTTTGCACTTTAATAAGCCAGAGCACTAATGGTACATGGTGCAGAGTCTCTCTAGGCAATCTAAACCAAGAAATAGGAGATAGGTGAATGTTTCAGCATTTTCCCTTGGAAAAATGTAAGTGCAATTAGTTGCATAAAAATATGGTTCAAGATAAATAGCGGTAAATACAGACCTTACAAGGTGGGAACAACAGGGGGTTGCAGGAAGAGCAGCTGCTGTCTTGTAGCTAAAGTTCATCTTTCCACGGCAATTCCTCTCTGTGCAGCACCACGTTAATATTCAAAACTAGGCAAGACTAAAATTCTGCAAGTAGGATCATGATTTGATCGTCTATCAGCATCAAATTTCCTGTAGCATTGAAGGGCTTTCATTACCTTAAAGCTGTCTAACGCTTCACTGCTTTCCTCTCCTTCACAGGTTAGTGGGCTGCCAACTCCAGATGTGATGTGGTACCAGAACGGAAGGATGGTTCATCAAGATCAGTTCCACAAAATGATAGTGTCAGAAAAGGGATTCCACTCATTTATTTTTGAAGCAGTCAAATCATCTGATGCAGGGACATACGAATGTGTGGCTGTCAACCGTGCAGGAGAATCATCTTTTGCAGTAAAAGTGGAAGTAATTGGTAAGATTGAGAGCACTGATAATTACCTGGCCTTATGTGGAAAATCTCAATAATGTACTGCCTTCCTCTGTGTGTTTAGGACACAAAACAATTAAGAAGCAGAGGTAGGGCTCCAGGCATTCAGGCTCAAACTGTAACAAACCCCTTACCTTTTCCAAGACTATTTCAATACATACATCTGGGATGCCATATTTCTTCAAAGCACTTCTAGTAGGATATTTAGATGCAGTGGGAAGTCCAGAATTTGGGAGTTATTAATCTCTCAAAATTTATAACATACATTGATTGACCCTCCTCCTAAAGTCAATTGTGTCTACTACACCCTTATGCTCAAGGGAACTATCTGTAGGCTAAGAAGTTACAGTAAAGAACATGTGCCCTCCTGAATTTAGCACTCTGAAATCTTAAAAAGCAAGCCTGATATTAGTATTTGATACTTACAGTAACTGCTCTTATCTTTCCTCCTTAATTTAGCAAAAGAACATCACACGCCTCCAACTTTTATCTTCAAGCCACAAAGCAAAAAGGTTTTTGAAGGAGATACAGCCAGACTCGAATGCCAGATCTCTGCTATCCCAACACCCCGGATTTACTGGAAAAGAAACAATGAAATGGTACAATATAATACAGACCGAATAAGGTATCCTACTAATGCGTTGGCCGTTGGTGTGTTAGAAAATAATAACCAGTATTTGTTAAGTCCCATTTGAATTGGCTGGTTTCTAAAAGCAGCAAGCTGGAAAGCGAGATCTGCCCCTCGCTTATGACACAGGGTGAACAGGCCCCTGTGCTGGACAGGCACGATGCTCGGAGGCTTGTTTTGAGGTCACAGAGAGAAAACTGTGAGCAGACACTACTCCAAATTCTAGGTTTCAAGGCCCATGGAGAAGCATGGCTTTAGGATTGAAACATGCAACATACTCATCATGCTGTGCCAAAGGGCCTTGATGCCACCTGAATGGTACCATGATGTGAATTAGCAGTGGCTCATAACATAAATGCAGTGTTGATGGCTAACCAGTCTGCAGTGCCCTGCAAGAATTGTTCTAGGGCTTTCTCAGCTCCTCAGCACGTAAACCGTCTCTGATTTCAATGTCTTCTCTTCCTTCCCTCTCCGAGCACTTACACATAGCCACCTTCATTTTCCAGCTTGTTACATGACAACACTGGAAGGATTTGCCTCCTGATCCACAACGCAAACAAGAAAGATGCCGGTTGGTACACGGTATCTGCTGTCAACGGAGCAGGGGTGGCCACGTGCCACGCCAGGCTGGAGGTCGCAAGTAAGTACCGCGTCACGGTGCCACAACCGGGACTGCCCCTGGCAACTGCATTCGGAACTATCCGCGCTGTTTAAAGACTGCAACCTGATTGATTCCAAGGAGGAAGGGGAACACAGTCCTCCCCATAAAATCTCTGGTGTCTGAGATACAGGCTTGCCTGCTAAACGTTTCCTAAGGGTTTTCTGGTTCACGCTGCAGATGAAAGCTCTACCGTGGGACACTGACAGAGGCTTTTTCTCTCTTTCAGCACATACAAACAAGCCAGTTCCAGCCCCGAGGCAGTTACGGGTTCGACCAACTTTCAGCAAGTATTTGGCACTTAATGGAAGAGGACTGGACGTGAAACAAGCTTTTTCACCAGAAGGAGAGTTTCAGCGTTTGGCTGAGCAGTCTGGACTGTATGAAAGTGACGAACTTTAACCAGAAATGAAGAGGAAAACTCACACCTGTAAGAGACAATGACAACATAGATGCGGTTAACTATTGATTGCTCTAATTAGCAAAACACCATCTACGTGTTTTCACTCTGACTCTTGCACATTCAGCTGTTCCCATTTTACCATGTTAGATTTTATTTATATGGATTGGTGAATATAACCATTTACTGAGTATTGTATTTTGACTCTTAAGCCTAAGGAAGTAGGCCAATTAGTTTTCACAAGCGTGGGTGGTTTAAGTCCCACCTGCCCTTGGTTACACGCTAAGGTAGATTGGTTTGTACTGCTTCTCTAATATCACTCTTGATAATATCAGAAGTCTGTACTGTCTGAATACTAAAACCAAATAGACTAGAGTGTTTTTATGAGAATAAATTAGAGGCAAATAAAATTTTAAATATCCAACATTGGCTGTGACTCTTCCTTGATTTGTTAAAACCAGTTACGTGTGTCTGGCATCAGCTACAGCCAGGCAAAGGCAGGTTCTTACCCTACTCACTGGACCCCTTGCTTTCCTGCTTTCCCCACTACCTGTCTTCTGATAGCTGTAACCTATCTAGTGTAAACTAGACGTTGACACTTCCTGAACACTGAAACATAGCAGTGAATATTTTTTCTCCTTGCACGCTTGACCCAAAAGCTGCCCTGTGCGATATGAAGTGCTAAGACCGTCACCTTGTCCCTTCTTACTCTCTCAGTCACGGAGGGGCTGTGACTTCTCTGGCTGCTAGCTCTCAGCACGCTGTTGAGTTGAATCCTCCAAACAGTTGGCATGCTGCTTTTCACAGCCCCATTGCTCAAAATAATAATAAACACCACAAAACCTCATTTTGCCAAACTCCAAAAAACTTAATTTCTGAAGATTTTTTTTCCACCCCAGTTGCTACAGGGAACCGTGTGAGGGTGGGATCAGCCTGACCCCCCCGGGGGGTGCACAGAAGTGCTGCTCCTAGCCAGCAAACCCTAGGAACATCCTCGAGAATGGAAGAAATGGGGTCTCGGCTCCATCCCGCGATGCTGTACGGGCAGGTTGGCGCTGGTCCAGAGGCTTCTCTTGCATGTAAAGATGCCCGGGCACGGCCGCGGTGCGGGTGCTGACGGGCGGTACCGGGGCTGGCACCGGAGCATCCCCGCTTCTCCCAAGGCGTGGGAGCACCAGCAGCACCTGCGCCGATATTACTGACGTTAATCAACACTTAAATGAGCACATC
Organism: Pterocles orientalis; assembly: GCA_011057875.1. Lineage (NCBI taxonomy): Eukaryota > Metazoa > Chordata > Aves > Pterocliformes > Pteroclidae > Pterocles > Pterocles orientalis. The sequence goes on along the minus strand of WKFP01014840.1, from coordinate 1,739,576 downwards.
GCCCGCTCCCTGCCGCCCTTCACAGCAGGATGGGACTCTCCTCATTCCCCAAACCCCGCCTGGAAGCCACCAGACGCTGCAATTTACCGTCCAATGTCCCCCAGGGAACGGCTGCCGAGGCCTTGGGGGCTCTGCAGGGGCCGGGCCCACCGAACACCCCCCCGATAATAAAATAAACCAACGACAACAACCAGCCCCCAGGGCGGGAGGGGCAGGCCCCGGCCCGTTGCTCCCGCCGGCGTCGCGGGGAAACGGCCCGAGGCGGGAGCGGCCCCGGCAGCTCCTCCTCCGCCGCCGCCCGTTGGGATTCAAACGCAGGAGCAGGCCCGGCCCGGCCGCCATGGAGCAGGGGCCGAGCGGCAGCGGTGCGTGAGGCGGCCCCACTCCCCCCGGGGGGAGGACAGCGGGGTGCAGCCCCCCGGGGCTGGGGGTCTGGATGCTGACTGCCCCGTGTCCCCGAGCAGGTGCCGTGGAACCCCGGGGGAGCTGGAGCAGAGAGCTGGAGCTGAAAACCACCCTGCGGGAGCTGGTCATCTACGCCATCTTCCTGGCAGACCTCTGTGTCCGTAAGTCATCCAGGGGCTGTTCGCTCGCAATTCGTGTCCCAGCTGCACCTCTTGTGGTGTCGTCCACCCACAAGGGTCACCTCGGCCGAAATTGCTCCAACTGCCCCTTCCTGACTCAATGACATCCAACGTGAGGAAGCAATGGTAGAAGCTGTTGCCATCCCCTAATTCCAGCCTGCCAGCATCCCCTCTTTGCCCCTTCTTTGCAGTGACGTTCGGCATGGTGAGCACCGACATGTTCTACCTGAACAAAGTCATGTCCCGGCTCTTCCTGGAGCCCAGCGACGACGGCGACGGGAGCGGGTTTGAGAGTATTCAGAGCAGGGCGGATTTCTGGAGGGTAAGGCTTTGGTTGCAAGGAGGTTTTGCTGGAGAGCAAACAGGTAAAAGAGCTCCTGGAGTTAATGTGGATCAAATAACTTCTTAAAATGCATTTGGAGAAATTCTGGGTACAAACAGGAACACTGAGACTTCTGAATAATCAGTCGAGGAAAAAAATAGGCTAATTAATTGCTGCATTATATTTACAATCCTAGACTTGGTCTGGGAAGAGCTTCAGTAAAAGCAGAAATATTTTGGGTTTACGGTTCTTTTGACTTTCAGCCAGGAGAGCGTACCATGTTTGTGCTGTTACATTACATCGTATTTCAGTGACAGTGGAAAAAACGTATCTGTGTTCTCACTAGGTGGAGGAATTCCCAAAATTACCAGCATCGCGCAGCTGACAGCAGAAGGCAAAGTTTCTCACCCTACTCTTCCTTAAAAATGGAAATGCCTGGTTATAACAATTTATTTGGAAGAATTGTCGTCCCTCTTTATCTTGGTGTTATCACTAGTCCCTAAAAGAGCGAGCCCTTGCAATACAGGGTGTGTGCTGATGTAGGGGAAATGGTTTCAACACATGCTCAGATGGTGCCAAACCATGGGGGCATGTTGTTTTGTACTTGGAATAATGTTCTCCCCGGGTTTGATGCTCTTTATCTGCATCTAAGAAACACCCAGAAAAAAAAGAGGGATTTTTCCCCCACCTTCAACAATACTTTTTCATTAAGATTCAGGTCATCAAAAAATCTAGTCAGAAGTATATCCCAAAACAGATCTTCAGAGTGAGGTAGCCAACAGATTTTGTTAGAACAATGTACACTATTTGTGTTTAATATAATTGTTTAGAATTCAGCAGAATTTTTCAGTGAAACCCCAAGCAGATGTGTGTTGTAGTCTTAGCCTGAGTAACCCCATTACATGTCTCTGGTTGAATTGAATTGATTCATAGGAAAAAAAAAAAAAAAAGGTAAATATACCTTATTTATAATAGGTGGGGATTTCTTGTATTCTAGCTTAGACTCTCTAGTTGTAAGCAACCTGAGAACCCTGTAGAGATTGGTACGCTAAAAAGTGGGGTAATAGTGGCGTTTAAATCTTCTTTTGAAACTTTAACCTCACTTGCGTATATAGTTTGCAGAAGGACGGCTGTTGGATGGACTCTACTGGGACAAATGGTACAACAACATGACCCTAACCCTCCAGAACAACAGCCACATTTACTATGAGAATTTGCTGTTGGGAGTAGCCCAGATTCGCCAGCTGAAAGTACGCAACAACACTTGCTCCATCTACCCATCTTTCCATAGTTTTTTGGAAGAGTGTTACAGTAAATATCACCATCAAGCTGAAGACAGGGCTGAGTTTGGTCCAAAGAACGAATCTGAGTAAGTCTTTCTACTCCAGCACAGAAATGTTTGTGAAAACCAACCATATCCTTACTGCTGGTGTTCTTCAGCTAGTAACAATCGTACGTGCCATGAGCTGAGTTTTTCTCTTGTTTACCCTGAGGTATACCATGGATTTGTTTTTGTGGCAACATTATAGCTGGGAATTTGGCATGGGAAATTTACAGTGGAGAGACAGGAAGGACTGGAAAGAGCGAGCCCAGTTCAGCAAAAGCAGGTGTTGATGGGCTTATCTCCGCGAGCATCTCTGGAGCAACGCTCGGTTCTATGAGGCCTGAATTTAACTCACATGTTTATAAATTGGAATGACACTGAAATGCTGTGGAAACAGAGCCAAAAGGCTCTTTCATCATTGATTTAACTCAATGGAAGAACATGTGAACATGCCACAGTAACAACGAACCATGTAAACCAGAGACAGTCCCTCTATCTGCACAGGTTTCAAGGCAATAAGCTGTCTAGCCCACAGCAGGTGAAACCCAGACTCATAAGCCATTGCTGTTTTGCCAATGTCCCGAGTATTTAGCAAATAAGAGAAATGGGAATGTGTTAAGGCCATACGTCTCACACACACTTCATATAAAGTCTTATTTAAAGGTCTGGCTTAAAGGAGCAGTCGTGGCTGCAGAAGAACAAGGATTGTATAAACTGAAAGTTAAAGCTTACTTCAGTCTGGTTTCCATAAGCCGAGCTGCTTTGTTTTCCCATTTCTGACAGGTGGAAATACACCCCAGCCCCCTCCTTTTCCCCGTGGTACTGGGGCTCTATGGGCTGGTACAGCAGCGGAGGATATATGTTCACCTTACCTAAATCAAAGCAGGAGAGCCTGGAGAAGCTGGAGTTTCTCCGAGAGAACAGCTGGCTCACTAGAGGAACCAGGGCTGTTTTTATCGACTTCTCAACATATAATGCTAATGTCAACCTCTTCTGTATCATCAAGTGAGTTCTTACCTTTACACACGTGAAATCCAGTTTCCTCAGGCCTGATGCTTCCATAAGGATGCCAGGAAAGGCTGGTCACCTCAGGCATGTGTAGCCGTGTTTCTCGGGTAGCAGCTGGCAAGACAGTAGTTCATTAACAATGCAGACATTCGGTTAGTGCAGAGAGCAGACACAGATCGTTCCTTCCCTTTTTTTTTTTTTTTGTAATAGTTGGTGTCTGGTCTGTACAGCTGGTTCTGCTGGAATGGATTTCATAGCCTTTTGCGAGGTCAAAGACTGGATTATTGGTCCTGTTGTCAGCTAGGGGAAGGAAAAGCCTCGGGTAGGGTGAACGATTGGTCTTCTGAGACACAATTTCTTTAAAGACTTTTAACCAAACACCGCAGCTTGTGTATCTCAAGAACTTCTCTTTCCCATCAACCTTCCCTACCATGTAATACTCTTTTCATGGGGTACTTAGTGCAACCCTTACAAGATCTTACAGATGTAGGGGTTCCAGAAGATTAAGGGCTGAAAGGATTTAAAGGAGTGGTAACTAACACCGGTCCCCAATTTTTTTCAGGTTGGTAGTGGAGTTCCCTGCTACTGGGAGTGCTCTTACCTCCTCACATATCTACTCTGTGAAGCTCCTCAGATACATCACGTATTATGATTACTTCCTGGCTGCTTGTGAAATCACCTTCTGCCTCTTTATCATTCTATTCATAACCCAGCAAGCGATACAAATAGCAAAACTGAAACAGGAATATTTCAGAAGTGCCTGGAACTGGCTGGATTTGCTGCTGCTGGTGGTGAGCTACCCCTTGACTTTCACCTCTGTGCTTGCCAGCCTGGGCTAGCGCTAGCCAACACCTGTTCCTGGTTAGAGTCTGTCCCACTGTCCCACACCGGAGAGGCCCCATGGCCCACCATGGTTCAGCACACCTGAACTCTTTTCTAGCCTTGCTGCCAACCTGCTGCGGCTCCACATCCTTTCTGCTCGTTATCCACACTGTTTGTTTTAACCTTAATCTTTGCAGCGCAGGGAAGCACTAGTGCGTAACGCAGCTCATGCGGCAAGATCAGAACGTATGCAGCACGTAACGTAGCACAAGTCCAGAATTATCACAGTACGATTACAAATGATTTGGCCAATAAAGCCTCATATATGCAGTCCATGACAAAACATCTAAAAAGCTCAGGTTCTTCAGATCTGACCAAGGACCTTTCGAAATCAACACAGTGCAAAATGACAGTCTGAAGAGAGGGCATCACTTCAGTTTCACCCACTTCTGCTTTCCTTCAGGTATCCATCCTCGCCATTGCCTTCAATATCTACCGCACTGTGGAAGTGTCTCTGCTAATGGAGGAGCTGCTGAGTGATGCCCACGTGTATCCAGACTTCTATTTCCTTGCATTCTGGCAAGTGCTGTACAACAACATGATTGCTGTCAACATCTTCTTTGCTTGGATGAAGGTATTGGTTCTTATTCCCTTTTTTGTTGTACTTGAGAATCACAGTGTTTCTAAGCATCGCATAAAACTCACTTTTATCTTCTCGTGGGTGAACTGCAAAGGTGGGGCTAAAAGGGAGAATTTTGTTTATAAGATTCCATAAGGGTTTAAGATTACCTCCTCGTAAACATGGGTCACACAAATTCCAAGTCCCATCTAAAAAAAAGTTTTGCACATGGGCAGCTGTCACCATTGGAGCAGCTGGGAAATTACCACGGCCAACAGCCTCCTCAAACTCGGTCTTTTCCTAGACCCAATATATCCAGGTCACAGCCTGACCTACACAGATGGCAGGGCTGTAATAGGTGAAGCTATTCATAGCTTTTGTAGCCAAAAGCTAGGAGAACAGGAGCTACTCTTTAACTGCAGAGGAAGGGAAAATGTGTCTGAACTTGATTCAGAAGTGGTTTTGTATCAGGACACCTTTGATTTCATTTTTACTTGCAAATAGATTTGCTGATCTCTGGACAGAGAAACAAACTTCTCCAAGATTAGGGAGAGATTAGTTTTGTTCCTAAGCAGGTGCTCTGGGGCCAAACCCGTCCTGCCTGTGTGCATGCCACTGACTCTGAGCTCTGCACCCCTTCCCTGTACCCAGCACACATCTGACTTCAGGTTGGGTGGCCTCAGCATTCCCAGGGACTGGATGAAACCTCCCAAAGCTTTGCCTGATCCCAGGCAGCTTTCAGGCTCTCTCCCCTCTCAGGTGTGTGAAACACCCAGCACAGAGCAGCTGCGGAACAGGCAGGGGAGGTGCTCACATCTGCCAGAAGAGAACGCATTTTACAATCATGCCCCAAGCACCCAAACGTAAGCTCTGATGAAAGGTCACATCCTTTTAAAATAAAAAGCATTTTGGCCTTCCTCCACCTCCCAGGCCAGGAAGCTGTTTGGGAACACGGGCTGTTACCCAATTTCTGTACCCCAGCTGCACACTCCCCATGCACCATCCGCCCCTCGGACTGATAACGGTTAATTTATTAGCGCAACTTGTTTTATAATTAATTACTGTCATTGAACAAGGCTTTTGATCAGGTTTTGTTTTGGATCCAAAGTAAAGAGAGCTCCTTACCAAATCAACCTGCCAGGGAATCCGCAGATACAGCAGGACGGTGTGGCGTGCAACCTCCTTGTCCGGGGGTCTGCATCTGCTAGAGCTGATTACACGTACCAGTACCCAGCAAAGACCTGTCTGCACACAATTACCTTTAGCACATAAGTATTTTTGCCCTGCAGAATATTCATCTTCTCCAGAAACACACCCAATCCCAATTCTCCTTACAGATACATACCATGCAACTTCCTTCCAGGTAAGACTTAACCTATCCGTAAATGACAGATAACATTCCAGAAATTCTGTTAAGAAGTTGCAATATATTTTGATCCCCCAATAACAACATGTTCTGTTCTCTTGCAGATATTTAAATATGTAAGCTTTAACAAAACCATGACGCAGCTGTCCTCCACTTTATCTCGCTGTGCCAAAGACATCATTGGATTTGCCATCATGTTCTTCATCATTTTCTTTGCCTATGCCCAGTTAGGCTACCTAGTCTTCGGGTCGCAAGTTGAAGAGTTTTCCAGTTTCCAAAACTGCATGTATGCTACTTTCTAAGTTTTTTATTAAAAATCCCCAGTTGGTGCAGGTACAAACCAGTTTCTGCTAAGCAGAATTTAAGATTACAGGTCTCCAACACTTAAGTTTATCTCATCCAGTAAAACCAATTTTGTTGGCCCTACCATCTGTTTGTCAAAGCCTTCCTATGTTCCAAAGAGACCACACGTACACTAAACAGGTCAGGGAAGCAGAAGGGAAGCTCAGGAGCAGCTCGCCCAGTGGAGCTGTTAGTCTCCTTCAAAAGCAGGAATCTGAAACTGCCCAGCAGACACGCCACCAGGTACGTGATACCGTCCCCAGCACCAAAACTGCAGAACTGCTGGAGGGACCCAAGTGGCTCAGAGCACAAGCTGAGCACGTTTGCAAACAGGAACTGCAGCTCTTCTATGAAAACATCCAGCTGCACAGCCAGCAGTCCCCAGATCCCATCTGCTGGCTCTGCTACTTTCTTCCCCAGATCTTTTTTCAGCCTCTCACTGTAGCAACAACATCAGATGGATTCCAGGTGCCAGCTGGAACTGGTTTGATGGTCCTTCCACCTTGTAGCAACTCTACCCTGCCACCCGTCGTGTACATTGTGTTTTACCCCATGGCTACATTATTTATTTTAAAGAGAGATCTTTAGTGTACCAGATTGTTTGAAAGCAGCTTTTCATGTAAAATTAAGGCACTTCTAAACCAGAAAAAACAGCTCACTTTGGATCCACTTGAATGTGAGACAGTTCTAAGATGCTACAATACAGAGAAATAAGTATTTGCCTCAGCTAGGAATAAGATCCCCTGAAGAGGGACATCAGGACCTGTACTGTTACCTTCTGTCCTAGCGGAAGATGAGGGACATGAAGGTTGAACAGAAGGGAAATAGTTTAAAAAAAACCCAAGATAAAACAAAACCAACAAAAAACCACAAAAAACCCCACCACCCAACCAAACCAACTGAAACCAGGTGATTTATCCAAAATAAAAGTATTTTCTCATACAAGCCATTTAAAAATTCCTTCATACTTCCAAATTCTCAAATAGACGCTAAATGTCCAATTTACCATTGCAGTATTATCCTGGCTTGCCTTTCGATTTCAGTGACTAAGGTAACGGTGAATCAGTCTCAATTGTATCTACTCCATTTTTTTTTAAATAATGCTTTCAGTACTTCTCTTCAGAAGCCAGTCACCCTTATTCCTGTATTTTTTCCTCCCAGCTATACCCAGTTTCGCATTGTGCTGGGAGATTTTAATTTTGAAACCATAGAAGCAGCAAACAGAGTCCTTGGACCTATTTACTTCATCACATTCGTATTCTTTGTGTTCTTCGTACTGCTGGTAAGTATCATCTTAAAAATGCTCACCCTTTCGCATACGTGGTGGAGAAGAACTGTTGTACAGTGCTGCGAGACAGTGTTTTCCACCCCAAGGTAACCGTGGGCTTGCCCTGGCTGCCTCTCTCTACACCGGAGCAGAGAGACAGTCCGAACTCTTGTAGCAGTTTCCAGCTGGCAAGGCATTTTGCAGCTCTCCCTGCCTCCCAACAGCCACAAAAGGGGGTTTTGCAGCAGAAAACAAGCACATTGCACCTTTCACTCGACTGCACCAACCATTTCTCGATATTTTAATTTCTGAAAATGTAATTGGGTGCTCTTGAAAACTGCATAAAGTCAGCGTAGGCAGGTAGGAAGGTTAAAGAGAGACTGATGGGACTGTATAGGTGCAGGTTTGCTTTATCACTTAATGTTTTCATTAATTACTCCAGATTGAAACACCATCGGAAAAAGTTGTAAGTATACAACAGGAATCATAGAATCACTAAAGTTGAGGAAATCCATTACCTCCAAGGAACTTGGCCTTTTAGCTGATACTGTAGATGGGAAATAAGTAATTTTTCTCCCAAAAAATATTCCCTAAAATCATCAGCTAATTTAACTGCATTAGGAGCACGCCTGCACCCAGCAAAGCTCTTCAGTCCCATTAGTGAGGTGCCCTGGCATAGAACAGCCCCCAAGACAACAGCCTCATCGTAGTACCAATGCAATTTCCAGAAACAGATATCTAATTGCATCTCTCCTGTGCAGAACATGTTTTTGGCCATTATAAATGACACCTACTCAGAAGTCAAAGCAGACTTTCAAGTGATACCCAGCCAAGAACTGCAGCTCAGAGAGCTCTTCAGACGGGTAAGTAAACACTTCTGGAACTACATCATTTAATTCAAGACAGGAGGAGGAATTCTAAGCTACATTACTAGTGAAGAGCCTTAAACAGCTGAGCCATAACCATTTGAGAACACCCAATATTTGATTTTTGACTTTAAATAAACATTTGATAGATACAGAGACATCCTTCCATCAAACCCACAGGAGCTCCTAAGGGTCAGAGTAGCACACGAGTCAGGGTGCAAGGAGCCTGCCTTCACTTCACCCTTTTAAAAGCAATAGTTAAGAGATGCCTGGTTTGTGATAGATCCTGTCATCAGCTTTCTTCACAGCTTACCGCTGCTGCTCTTCCAAAATGAGAAGCTATTCTCTGCATAGGAAGTAGAAAGATGTACCTTTAAAACTCCACAGAGTTCAGGCCATTTTTATGTGCCAGAAACGAGTACAAAAGGGGCACAAATCTTTCCCTGACTTTGCATTTCAACTTGAAATTATGACCTCCTCTTTCCTGCCAAATGCGTACCCTGAAGCCAGAGGCATTGCCTGCAGTTCTGCTGCAGGGACGAGCCAGTACCTCCGCCTAGGAACCCAACTTGAACTGGGGCACAGAGCAGCACCAGTGAGATGAGTAACATTGAGATTAGAGACCTGCACCTTCAGACTGTGTTTCTCCGAGCTGGCCTACACTGACCACTCTGTAGAGAAGGGCTGGCAGCTGTATTGACCTGAAATTTTCCTGTAGGATTTTACGAGTGACACAGTACATTGCTTCTGCAAAGCTTTCCACCACCCAAGCTCATGCTCCTGGACGACACCAAGATTAAACTGAATATGCTTCAAAACAGAAACTCTTACAGGATTTGGTTGGCTATTGCTTTCAGGGATTTCATGACAAATGTGAGATATAGCAGGGTAAGCTCACTGAGCTGAGGGAACCAAGAAAGTGACGGACGGGTGGGATTTCTGTTTAATTGCCAAGGCATTATGCTGACAGTTTGTTCCTTGTGCAAAAGTGTCTCTCGTTAAACACAAGCCAATTAACATGCCTGACTTTCCCTGGCTATGTTCAGAGCTGCAATAAAGCCCTTGTCAAGCTGAAGTTGAAGAAACCAGAGACGGACACAAAACCAGCAGACGAGAGCGTGGAAAGGTAGGATCTCGGCATTTGCTGTTACCCCCTGCACCCAGCACGGACCTGTTCTCACAGGACTTCTGTCTCTTCTCATTTGGGTGAACGACAAGCAAGAAATTTTCAGCCACTAAAAGAAAGGACATTTCTAAGCCTTCTGATGGAGACGGTGCTGTTGAAAAGGTAGGCTTTGTTCTCTCCTATATTCTAGAAACTGCTGATTATATTTCAGGAATTGAATAATACAAAAGGAGTCACTGTTGTCCCCACCGTTACTTACAAAAGGCATTTCTCTACAGGATGCTATTTTTAAAATCACAGGAATACCACAAGCTAGACCCATAAATAAGTAAAAATTACTAATTATGCCCAAAACTTCAAATGAAAGCTTGCTCAGGCAAGGTCATAGGCTACAACAGCAGAGCTGGCAGCAGGGTGAGGTCAGTGTGTCTTAGCAATGGTATGAAGCTGTGAGCTGGGCATTTGCCCCAATGTTAAACAGAAACAGATGTATAGAAAACAAACAAGTTTTACAGCGATGTTTTGGGTCATAGGCTGCATCTACAGCAAGAAGAAAGATTACTTTAGCTTCCTTTTGCTTTATAAAAAGGTGGTTTCCAGCACTGGGGTAAGCCAGTCCGAGTACTTCTAAAATATTTTTTAAAATCACAACAAGAGAGGGAAAAGCCCCTTGGCTAGCTGTAAACTACCACACACTCTTGCCATCTTTCAACTCTGAACATAAATGTGTATTCCTATATCCTGCCTTTTTGGAAAATTACTTTCAGATGGAGAAGAGAGCATTTTTCTCCCCAAAGCTGCCTGTATCTTGTCCTGCACGCATGCCCCCTCCCTGCATGTGTGACTGTGTTACAGGTGTCCCAGGGAGCCACACTGATTTATTTTTTTTTTAATCCCTCTGGTGTTGAATAGAGCCAACTGAAATTATCAAAGCTACAGAAAGGGGAAGAGAAACATCACCACAAGTATCCATCTACCGAGATCACAGACTCAGCCCCAGCTCAGACCTACGTCTCCACTGCAGAATTTCAGCAGTAAGTGTGTGCGAGTCTGTTCTTGCAGTCTCATTCTCATCCCCAAAGCACCTGCAGCCCTAGCTGAAACTCACCGAGTGACAACCAGAGACACAGGAGATCAACACAAAGTCAGTGATTTTAAGATATTTTAAGGGCTCTTATATTGTCTGACAACAGCTGCCCTGAGGGAGGGAAGAAGGAAACAAAATAATTTAGTAGAGCAGCTTGTTAAGGACATTAGTAGAGAATGAGGTAGGACAAGAACTTTAAATATTGTCCATCTTCCAGAACATCTCCTTGGGGCTGCCCAGGAAGGGGGACAGAGGCTGTAAGACCTTTTGCTTGTGGAGGGGCGTTTCAGGATTTAGACCCTTGGCAGCTGACACAAGTGAGCAAAGAGGAAGGTTGCACATGCGAGTGTAAGGGCAGCACCATCTCAAGGATGTATTTCTGTATCTGTGTGTTGCAGGCTCTCCAGCTATACAGCCGCATTGGAGCAGAGATTAAATAACACTGATGCAAAACTCAAGAAAATAATTAAATACATTTACCAACTGAGGGATATGGCAGGCAGGACAACACAGTAAAATGCAAGAGTTTAACTGGTAACAGATGACCTGACTCTTCAAAGTTTGAAGTTCCCATCCCCTCCCCTTTATTTTTTTCTATTTCTAGATAAGAGAAACAGCAATGTTAATAAAGGTATATACCATTGTCACTTCTGGGTCTTCTCTCGGAGAGTTTCAGGTGCTTCTTTAACTCAGAGAAGAACTGACCTTGCTAGAGTTCGGGGTAGGCATCTCTACAAATGCCTAAATGACATTTATTCCTCTGCCTTGTTCTGGGGCTGCTGGGAGACACACAGATGGGTAACCAAGAGAGCAGATCACGAGCAGTGGCAGCATCCTGGGCTTGCTCCATACCTTTCTCTCCATCTCTGGCCCTATGCAGCCCAGCAGAACCCTCGCCAAGCACAGCCCAGCACACGGGTCATTAACCCTCTCTTCCCCAGACTTTCTTTTGCTGGTGTATCTGCTGCCAAGGTTAATGCTTCCTTCTCAACAATTCTTGTTCCAGGCACCTATTGTTTCCAAAACAGGTTAGTGTTGCTATCAGAGAAAAAAAAAATTATTATTCTTTTGGAAAAAAAAAAAAAAATTTGATCAGACCTTAACAGCCGGAACCACTAGAGGGCGATTTGCTTCACCCTTGCACCAGCTTGAATTTTCAGAACATCCTTTTTATTCTTAAATCCATTTACATGCATCCCCTTAGAGAAAAGGTGTTATGTTCACGCCAAAAACTATCTACTCCTGGGTAGTCATTAATATTTGTTCATTACTGGCACTCAGCCAGAGGAAGAAATAAAACATCATAATGCCACCTGAGCGTAGCATGAGAAAACACCAGCCTGTAGCACCCCACCTGCACTACTGAATAAATAATGCTAAGGAAAAACGGAGGATTGTAGCAACCTTGTTCATTCTGCAAGTCAATGTCTTAATTTGTGCTTCCTTTTCCCCCCACCTTCATAGGGAAGATTATTCTCTCTCACCCTAAGGAACATACTGAAGGCTGCCTTCTCTCCTCTCCCTCACTTGCTCCCTCAACTTCCTGCTTGTTTTTTCTTGTTCTCATTCATCTCCACTGCCATCTGCCAAGCAGAGTTTTCACCTTCAGAAGTTCTTCTGTCCCCTGCCAGGCCTTAGGTTAAAGAAAGTTGACTTTACACAAAATACAACAGAAGAGTCAGTTTGAAAGACCTCAATCGCTTTTCCTATGAACATACATCAATATACTATGACAAAAAGCTACTTGGTCCAGGGGAACAGCATCCTGTCGAGTTTACAGAAGTATGCGCAATAACTGTTTTCTGGCCACAAACGCAGGAGTAATTGCTGTGACACTGATTTTAAGGCTGAGAGATCATTATGGATACAGAGACACAACCTAATACTGCTCATCAGCTGGAGGTGCGCTCACTGGCAGTGAATTAATTAACCCAGTAAATGGCTGAATCAGCACTCTGCCCACCTACTCCCAAAGCTGCCACTGCTGGAGCAGGAACGAGTGAGACAGTCTGCCCTGCGTCACCGCACAGGAGGCTGGCACCCTAGCAGGGACTGAGGCTCACATCACACCATAAGCCAAGCTGTCAGCTCAGGAGCTGATCTGGTCCCTTTCCTGCTGTCTCTGCTGAGAGGCGCAATCTGAACAGGTAAAATAAGGCTCAAACTGCTGTGGCTTCATCAAAGGCTGCCTCTGAGCCACCACCAGTGTGGGTGGCTCTGCTGGCAGGCTGCAGAATTCACCCTGAAACTACAAATCTGTACAGGAATAGCAAAGGACTCAGCACTTGTTTTTAAGAGAGGGCAGTGGAAGAGAAAGCATGATGAGCAACAAAGATATATGACAATAAAGGTTAAGGTACTTTTATTATAAAAGTCTATACAATGAGCACCAGACATAGCAATGCAATTATATCTGGTTTAGTTATATATATTTCATATCTATATATCCATATAGATATATAGGTTTTGCTTTTACCAAAGTAAAACTGTTATATCACAAAATGCCTAGATCTACCATTTATTTATTGCTCAACAAGGATGGCACAAAACACACTCAGCATAACTGTTGCCATGCTTATCTACTATACTGAGTAACAGCCAAACACTGCATAACAAACACAAAGCAGCTGTTAATTCTGAATTGGAACCAGTCTGATCACTCACTCACTTATAAAAATATTGGAATCATATAGATTTAAGCATTATAAAGGAGGAATATATTATTTAAAACATTTAAATAGTGCATATTGACATTTTGCATGTGGTATATAAAACACAAACATTCATGTACAACACTATACAGTACACATTAGTTTCAATGTTTGGATACACCCGTGTCTGCAGACTGATAGAAAAGGAACTGAAGTGTACATTGCACAATGGAACTGAATAAAATTGATAAATGGTCTCAAGACTAGTTTAACCTCATAATTCTCTAAGGTCCCAGATAATTTTGCAGTTTAAAAAAAAAAAAAAAAAAAGGCATACCACCAGTGCTCAATAGTTTTAGTGCTTTTTTTTCTGAATTCCAAAATTACATGCCTACAAGCAGAGTAAAACAAAAAGTATTCTACAGTACACAGATGAAATCTGAGCACTAAAAATCCTACTTTCAACTTATTTCATATGGTTCATGACAGAACAGCAAGTCTATGAGGTTACATGCCATTTCTTATCTTGTGAGAAAGTTCATTTTTGGTCTTTCATAAAGCAGAGTGAATAACAGCTATGTTGACAATAGCCAGTCATAAAAACATGCAGTGAGAGTAGGTGCATGCAAAACATGGCCACAATCAAACTGATACATTGAAGAAAAAAATAAAATAGAGAAAGCACCAGTTCAAATTAACACATAGATTTTGCCAGATCAAAACCAGCTGCTGATGGCTGTTGCAGAGCGTAAAGCTAGTAGCTAAATCATCATTCAGCACAGCAGATGTGATACTCAAAACATTATTTAGTTTCAACTCTGAAGCTAAACCATGCAAGGCCCATAAACTGTTTTGCTTACATCATAAGGGTTAGGTAACTTATTTTTATTCTCCAACTGCAAAACAAAACCATGATAAACAGCAGTAATTTTTTCACTCAAAACCAACAGTTCACCCTGTGGTGCACATTAACTACACTGATTTTAGCCCTTGATACCGTAACTTATTTCAGATACAGTGAAATTTTAACTGTCCTAAGCCAGCTCTTTTCTGCCAGAGCTACGCAAGTCTGAGCGCCACCAGATTTCCCATGCACTGAAATGTTCATTACGTTCCTCAAATCTTCCGAAAGCGGAGACGCAGTATCCAATTCAGACAAAACACTATGTCACCACTAGCTGATAAACAATAACCGATAAAATGATAAAATGAACAACAGTAACATAAGTCCTGTAGGCAGCATGTGATATAACTTTTCAGTTTTCCAAAAGACACTAAGCAAGGTCACTTTCTGGTTTGTCCACTGTCATCTCTACCAAGGAGGAAACATGACCACTAATGAGCAAAATCCATAGATGTTAATTATTACTGTGTTATAGGTGCAATTTAGAATACCAAAAATTAAAGTTGTTCCACAGCAGTCCTTTGAAAGGAATTTCAGTCTGTTTTTCAAATGTTCCAGGAAAAAGAGCCATATGTTTAATTTGCTGACTTTTTCCCCCATAATAAAAAATAGGCAAGAGGAGTAGTTCAGTGTAGCATTATGGTATTAACAATTTCTTCAGTAACGCAAAAAGTTGGTAATAACAAAAGTCTCAAAGTTCTTGAATGCTAAAGAAAAAAAAGCTAAGGTTGTTTTGGAACAAGACGGATGCATCCGTAAAACAAAACTTTGATGGAAACTGTGTTTGCTAAAGTTGGATAGAGCAGTCTCGAACTTCAAAATCTTACTTGCTCTCTAGACAGGACCTACTTACCCTTCAAACACGTGATAGTGGCACCACAATAAAGTGCACAAACTGGATTCTTTCAACAGTGCATGACAAATGAACACAAGCACCCAATAAGTACAGTGGTTGTATACGGTAACATGTTATTCAATGGTTTGGAGGAACAGAATTTAAATTGATTTTGAAGAATCTTGTTTGCTGATAAGGACTTCTAACAGCCTAAGTTTGGCTTTAATTTTCTTGTACTCCCTGTACTCATCAAGCATCGGAGCCCGATCTTCTTTCTGGACATTCCTGTAAAAAAGAAGCACACCTAAGTTTCAAGAAAATTCTCCATCCCACAGCAAGTCAAACACAAAAGCAGCAATGTGCAGTTATCTCACAGCAGACAAAAACATTTTTGGCAGCTGGTTCACCAACAATAGACACAGTGTTATATTTCAGTTTCCTGTAGTTAAAACTGCCATCACCTAAAAAAACGAATAGAAAACCCAGCAGCATTTATTCCACACAACTGTTGCAACATTGTTTATAAATCATTCTCTTAAGTTCTCATGGAGATTTTAACAACAGGATACGAAGACCTTCATTTCAGATCCTTTGTAGACATTACAGAAAAAGATAAATAAATTTAAGTCCATCTACATTTTCACTATACGTACGTTGACCCACAAAATGAGAGCAGAGAATTATTCTTATTTAAGACTAGACTATAATAAATTAATCTATTAATCTGCCTTATTTTTAAATCAGCCCATCATTAACAACCTCATTATTTTTCATTAAAGTCAAAAGGAGTTATGTCCCAAATTCGCTAAGTGCATGATGAAGCCATATTAGTGGAATTTGTGTGACCAATGGTCCAGGAGTTTCTAGTTAAGGAGAAAAACAGTAGAAAGTATTGTTAAGTGAGAACATCTGCCAGTCAACAAAGTGACTGCCCTCTTAAGAGTGTTGTTAGTTTTGTTCATGAGGTGACACACCTCGAAAAACCTCCTATTACACACAAAGGGCAGCAGTTCAATCAAATTCATAACAATATATAATCAAATAAGAAGCCTAAAAGAACTAAACAATACTGAGAAGAATAAAAATGATCAACCCCTTTACTGGTAAAGCAAACACTCCCTGTCAAAACTGACCTACTGGAAGTAAGGACAGATTGCCGAGCTTCCCTGCCCTATGTTAAAAAGGGGAACAATCTGAGGCGTTTTTAAATATATAAAAATTGCTTTTTTAAAGAAATATTTTTAAATGTTGATTTTTTTTAACTGAAAAAAAAAATCACTCTTTCCATTTCCATTATTATGGTTTACAGATTGTAATAAAGGAAACAAAATTCAGGGGCAGGCTTCCTCTGCTATTACAAATATGCAAGAATGTTATGTCTTCAGGAGATTATTCATAGTAGAGAGTAAAACAAGTGAGATTCCATTTGGCAACATTCATATAGAAACTTGAAAAAATATTTGGCTACAAAATAAGGCTGCTGTCCAGCATCTGGTTTTGTGCTAAACAAACCTTCCATTCTGCTGATAAAAGTCCTCTTCAAATTCTCGCAACGTCTTACGTAGCTTCTTCTTTTCAGCTCTGGCTTTCCACAGTTGCTCCAATAATTCAGGCCTAAAAATTTCAAGTGAAAGAGAAATACAGTTGGCTATACAATTAAATTTAAATTCCTCACAGCATACTCAAAAACAGCTGAGCTAGCTGCACTAATAACAAATTTGCCTTGCTCAGGAGGAATATGTTATCTGTCTGATGGTGAAATATTGAGAATAAACTAGTAGTTAATAGAAGAGTATAAATTTTCTGCTGTCTACACAGCTCAAGTAAGGCTGAAGAATGTTTAGAAGATACGAAACAATTCACTAAATACAAAAAGATCTCAGCCAGATGAGAGAACGCTCATTCAAGCCAAACACTTCCTGAGAAGTGAGGAACGTGTCACTCCCTTCCACCCAACATCATATATTTGGTATCGTAACTGTAAGTGCAATAATTGCAACTTTTATAATAGAAGTAGTCACTTCTTATTTTTACATACATAGAAGCAGCGCGGGTGCTTGACAGCCTCAGGTCCCGGGTCAGTTTCTCTTGACCATCTTCAACATCAGACTCAGAGTTTTCAACTGGGCTTAAAGCAGACGGTGTTTGGACAGCAGTTTTTAAGATATCGTTCAGGTCTGCAGACAAACCATCGCTTTCCTCCTCTTCCTCCTGAAAGTCAAAGCAGCAATTCAAACAAATATGAAATATCTCGGTTCCCTGTTA
The DNA here is from genome assembly GCA_011057875.1 of Pterocles orientalis. Classification (NCBI taxonomy): domain Eukaryota; kingdom Metazoa; phylum Chordata; class Aves; order Pterocliformes; family Pteroclidae; genus Pterocles; species Pterocles orientalis. The sequence continues at coordinate 1,722,188 of WKFP01014840.1, read as the reverse complement.
CAAATGCTGGGATGTAATATTTTAAAATACACTGTACACACCTTGATTTCTTCAAAAAAATGGGCAGTTTCACCTTCAATAATGGGCTGTAACATCTGCCCCCGCCTCTTGGTTGATGGTGACCCCTGCAATATTTTAAATTTGTTTCATTATATGCATTTAGACATTAAATGCTGCGTGTGGTCAAATTTTGTTGAAGTCACCTAATATCTAAAGGTATTTCTTCTTTCAGAAGAATAAAAGACTGCAAACATACTTACAGAGCACAAACAAATAATCATATAACCCAAAAATCTCAGACGCCCAAAGTATCCTTGACACAGAAGTAAAGTTGTGGCTCATAATTTATGTAAAAATATTCTTCTTCGGACTTCAAATAAAAAGCACCCACTCTCTCCATGTTTTGTAGAAAATTCATAAAGCGCAATGATATCTCTGAATTTCATATTTATTCTTGTTCTTCCCAAACCAAACCTCAGGGAGACTATGACGTTACACAAGGCTGGAGCTGGTTTTTGTTTTCTGACAGACATACATCGGGAACAACACTGCCAGTTTCTTTTTCTAGACTACTCTGAAGCCCCACAATTGCAACAGCTATGGAAGAGTTCTCTCTTGCCACCTCGGGTTTAAGATCCTTTGAACTTCAGCCTAAACAGGTGCCACCTTGCTGCACGGGAATTGCTGTTAGCTGTCTGTTACACACATACAACTACACCCTGCTCACCCGTTAGCCCCGCACGGCACAAGCAATTTCAACAGACAGACAATTTGAACAGCAGGAGGGTGGAACACAAAAGCCACACAGACAACAACCTGCCAAAAACTTTAGTTCATGAAAAGTAAATAGCTTCCTGCTTGCTTGGACATTTCCATACAGGTTTCAGAGTATGTGATTACTATAGCATGATGCCATACGAAAGATGTCATGGAAGCAAGTATCATATAAACTAAAAAAATATTCTTGAAATACCTGGCACTGAATATGTTCTAACTAGAAGCTACCACTGAACAATCCCTGGTAATTTATCTCTCTTACAGGTTTCAAAAGCAGAGGCCAGCGAGAAATATTTTACAGCTGTTGCCTACGGCACAGACTAGAAATGATGTTACCAAGAGCTCTTCTGAATTTAAAATCCTTTTGGTTGGCTATTACCCATCCCTTTACTTGACAGCCAAAAAAAAGAACAACTATGATACAGTCATAAGGCTACTGATAATCACAGAATAGTTTGGATGAGAAGGAACCTTTAAGGATCATGTAGTCCAAGCCCAATGAGCAGTGACATCTTCAACTAGATGAGGCTGCTCAGAGCCCTGTCCAACATCTCAGCTGAAGAGTCAGATTCTTGAGGTGAGAGATGGGATAAAACTCATCTAGTCAAGGGCATCACCAGTAACCAGTGACTCATCTGTCCTGGAGAAATGCTTGGGCGTTTAAGAGCAACCTGTGTTTATGGAGTTCAGAAAGGGATACTGACATCAAAGCCTTCAAGATTCCCTTGAACTGAACATACCATTTTTCTACAAAAGCAGCTACCCAAAAGTGTATGTGCAAAAAAGGAATGATCTTGAACTGGTCCCTTTTCCTCAACATACTTCAGCTTAAAGGGGATAGTTAAGGACAGTCAGAGTCAATGTAGACAGCCGATTAAATTGCTGCTGAGTAAGCCACTGCCCAGCTACGTAAATCTGATAGAGAACTGTCTGTATGTAAAGAGATTATCTCAGGTCAGCTATGCAGTCCCTTCCTTCTAAAGGGTCAAACAGCTAATATCAAAACTGTTTTGTTGCAAGCTTGGGTCAGCATGCAGGATTTTGACTGTAGCTCATGAAGAGCAAAGACAGCCAGCTAGCTGTCATTCCACAACTGTTTTACAGGGACTATAAACTATTACATCAATCTCCTTGCACAGTATGAAAACTTTTCTTCCTCGTCTCTCGCAAGACCACAGAGAGAGGAAAGAAAAGAACAGAAAGCACGGCAAGGTAGAAGGAAATGAAGTGAGAACACAATGAAAAAGTGCAGATGTTGTACAGATGCTGCAGATGTTGATAACATGTCGCAGACTGAGGAAGCATGAAGGACTGAAATGGTTTTTATGGCCACCCTATCACTCACGCCTCTGGTGACAGGAACCTACAGCACAGAAGAGAGGCAAGCTTCACTGCAACTGGTGTTACTATTCTTGGGAGGACTAAAAGTACAGTGTGTACTGTGGATCCATACCTAGCACAGTGATGTGGGAAGGTTTCAGCCACAGCAAGTTAGAACTGCTTATTTACTTCCACAGGGAACCATTTATCTCCTAAGAGCCATCAAGGTCACAGACAGCTTTGAACTGCTCTGCTCTCAGCAGTAAATCAAATGTCTCAAGTACAACGACAACAACATCTTATATCTTTCACAAGAGAGATGTATTTTATGGAACAGTTTTACTAGCTCTTCTAAAGGCAGCCTGACAGTTAAAAAGTGGGGGAAAAAAAAAAAAGAAATAGCATTTGTTTTACTCACAAGAATAGGAGTAATGCTTGCTCTAGTTAACATTTGTTTTACAAGTCTGTATCTGTCATAAAGTGGCTTCACAATATGTCTTTCTTCTCTAGTAACCTAAAGGCAGAGAAACCACAGAATTAATTATACCAGTCACTCAATAATATACAAGCAAATACAAAGTGGTATGCTTCTCATGCCAGGCCACGTACATTCCAATTAGGAACATAAAACTAGTTTAAATTCTGTGTATGAAATGGGGTTTCTGCAAATAAAGGGGAATAAGTGGGTACTTGTCCTCCTCTCTTTTCCCACTTTAATGCCCTATATTTTTCAGGAAGAAATTTCAAAAGCTTCCTAAAAGGGAGCTTCAGTAGAAGCAAACCCTCTATCTTTAAAGATGCATGGAAAAGAAGAAAAAAAGGAACCAAGAACTGGGGGAAAAGACTGTGTTCCTAGCAATGGTGATGATTCTACAGAAATGACAGGGGGAAAAAGAAAAAGATGAAACTGTAGAGAGATTTATTTTATCTGGTATCTGATTTACTCTCAATTCTTGGCCACTGTGTACTCTTAGCATAATGAATCTTAAAGGCTATCCTGAAAAGTTACTGGCATTTTCTCCCTAAGGGGACTGTAGAAGCAGTGCCAGTATCTTCAAGACCATTATTATTCTTCCTTGGCTTTTAGTCTGAAAGGCTTGGTCAGATTTATACGGCAGTGCTGATTATAAAGCTAGTGTGCCAAATCCAAAAGGCCGGTAGAATAGTTACTGGAAAGATCTTGTGATTGGACTAGTGATGCTGACCACAGTCCAAGACAAAAATCCAGAATGTCAGGCACTAATAGGTCATAGCTTACTCCAACTTCCATACCTCCAATTATTTAAGATACATGTCAAAGACTCCAGGAAAAAAAAAGAAATAAGTGCCTTTTCATTTTTATTTTTGTGAAATCCACTATAACATTTCAGGCCTTTTCCCAGAAAATTCAATAGTGCCATTTATTTTTAAGATTTCTCTTTGCTTCACAGACACATAAGGCACCAAACGACACCGATCACTTTGCAAACTCCAATAACCTAACTAATGATCTGTGCAAAATGGGCCTATTAATACATAAATTGTTTTCAGAAGTCAATCTAATAACTTCCTCCGATGACAACATGGAAACCAATAGATAACTTGGTGTTTTGGAGCAGAAAAAAAAAAAAACACCAGCCCACACACCAGCACTAAATTCTGGTATTACCACTGCACAGCAGTTACTGTTGCCTGCACATACATTAGCATAGTTTGATAAAGCAAACCAAGTATTACCGGCCGTCCATGTTGACTTTCATAATACAGGAGGCTTTTCTGGAGAGATGTTTTCTCTTCTACCAAGTGGTCTTTTGTCATTTTCTGTCAGAAGAATAATTCACATCTAATCAAACACAAGTCACTTTAACAGTTTTTCTGCGTTACCAGCTATACAGGTGCCTTAGCCAAACTTAGCTTAGTTAATACCATACATCCCACCTTCACCCATTTAAAGCTGTCCAATGCTGTCAGCACATACTTCGAAATATTTTAATAAAGAGTGAGCAAGGAAAATATGGTTCATCTGGATCATTGTCTGAAATACGAGGGCTTGGTAAAGGGCTGCTAGACAGAGGCATTTTGTCACTGAAGTATCTGACAGTGCTCTACCACCATCTGTTATTCTCTTAGAAACAGCCTGTCCGTAACCTTGTGCTTACTTTTATATCTTCTGGCAAACATCTCTCAACTCGTTTTTCCTTTAACCTTTTCAAAATGAGCTCAAGCGTAGCTTCCTTGGTGGGCTTCTTCTCTTTCTGCACAACCTGCATCTCATCTCCATTTTCTTCATCCTCTTGGTCAAGAGAGGAACCAAAACTTTTTGGAAGAGTGTTACTTCGTGGACGTGTTTGAGGTATGAATTCTCCATCTGAGCTCCTCTGCTTTGCATCTGAAATGAGAAAAATTGCCCAATCCCAACATTTAAAAGAAATAACTCTCAGTTCAACTCCAAATAAAGGGACATAACAGTCTGCACAGGCAAAGTTTCTCTTCTAATGAACTAAAAACAAAGCCACAAGAACAATATTATTTTGATTTTTGAATAGTTCAGAATCTAGAAATCATAGAATCATAGACTGGTTTGGGTTGGAAGGAACCTTAAAGATCATTGAGTTCCAACCCCCCCGGCCATGGGCAGGGACACCTTCCACTGGATCAAGTTGCTCAAAGCCTCATTCAGCCTGGCCTTGAACACCTCCAACAAAACATTCTTACTGTTCTGTGGAATTTCACTAAACAACTTAGCCATTTTAGTCATGTAGATAATTTGTGTTTGTAGAAAACCAGAAACTGCAGCATCCCTTACCTTTTATTTGCTTTCTCAGTTTGGTAAGTTCAGTCATCCATTTTAAAACTTTTGGATTGGCTGCAATATCACTATAGGAGGGCTGCAAAGTAATACAAACAAACTTCATTTTATGAAAACACACTAAAACCTTGTTTATAAAGACTTATTTCAAGATTTGGTAATATTTATGACAGCAACTGTTACAAGTAACACAAATGCCACTCTTAGTACCGGATCAGATCTCATTGCCAACATAACAGACAACACTTGTGAAAATAAACTTGAAACAATACATCAGAAGTTGAACCAGAGAGTGATAAAATGCTTTCACCTCTCCACATATCCCATCTGATATCCCCTCAGTCTCACTGTATAAACATCACTGTCTGTTCTTCTTTGGGATCAGGCACTATGGCACGATCTCTAGTACTCCTGTTGCTCAGTTCACTTTTGCAGACAGCAGTGTATTAAAAAAAAAATATTCTCACCTGTGAACCCGCAGCTATTCAGTGATGAACTACACAACGTAACTTAGCTCTACCATGCAGTCATTTATCCTGAGTAAAAGCAGAAGCAGTAACTTACCTTACTGTTCTTCTCTTTTTCAAATTGTTCCTCAAATTGCTTTATTTTTTTCTGTAATTTCTTGACAAGCTGATAAGGTGTCTTGTCTTCCCTTTTGTCTTCTTTTGAGCTAAAGGATGCTCTTCGTGTTCTGTATTAAAAACATTTTTAAATGCAATTTAAATAATGAAACGAGTGCAAACAACTTGTATATTTGAGTAACAGATTACTAATTTCAATTTTTTTTTCTCCAGTTTATAATCCATTCTTTTCAGGTTTTCAGTCAGAGCTATTTACTTAGTGAATGAAAACGCTTCAATCTGCTGCCTTCAGAATGTTACATGCTATTTTTTCCTCTCTAATTTCACTAATATCCCTACCAGAAAAACAGCATTTGAAATTCCAGCATAATAAACTAATATACTGTTATTTAAATTGCCATTAAAACAGCTCAGGTCCTTCTGGTGACTAGACTACTTAGCTAAGTTACTAGATACTCAGTACTTCTTGAAATATTGGGCACAGAATAAAGCCTAAGCTAGAAGGTACCACAGAGCAATCCTCGGTGATTAGCTCCACTTAACTGTCTTAGGCAAGTTATTAGATACTTACCTAAAAACACTCACATCACCTAATCTGTTGTCCTAATATATTTCTAGAGTATGTGATTCTGGTTTTGAATAATTTTTTCAACTTGTTCAGCCCCTTAACACCGGCCACTTGTGAAAAGCCTTTTCATCTGAAGGCTGACCACTTTCTAGGATGCTTATTCCACAAGGTTCCTGAAAGATCCCTCTACACAGCCAGTGACATCTATGTAGTTCAAGATATTAGAAATACTAATCTAATAATCTACTAGTGTAGATCCTTATTAGTTTCAGAATGAGGAGAACAGCTATCACAATCAGCATTTTTGTGCAGGTCAGTCTTCTGCATCATTTTAACAGGACTTGACAACTATCTTTTGCATCAACAAATCTATGTCAGACAGAATTAAGAGACTCTAAACCTGGCCTTTCCTGTTCCAGATTTTCTCATTTTTATGAGATTACTTCTTCCTTAACAAGCATGGAAATTCTTCTTAAATTCCCTCTCATAGTGACAGCAGTAGACAGTTGAGGTCACTGGTTATTTACAGTTTTGGAGGGTCACAATCCCAAGGGTCATACAAATAACTTTCATACAACTCCGCTTTCATACACTGGGTTAAACAGGCTCGATCCTCTAAATCTGCAGGAGACCTGCGTTAAGAGCCCTACCTCTTTGCCGCACTGCTGTTCCATGCCTCTCTCTCTAACAGCCGATACTTTCCTATAACCCTTCTGAAGGAAGGCTTTCCACAGCCCAAATGAACAATCTGCCCAGACCATACCACACACTTTATTTGCAATGGTTTGTACAGCCTGGCTCTCTTTACTGGGAGTGGGTAACATGCTATGCAAAACAAATCCAAAATTATGCAACAAAGAAAAAAAAAGAAAGCCAAAATCTACATAAAATCATAGACCAGCAGTCCAGTAAAGACCGGTAAACAAAGGATATAAATACTACCTTCAGCCCAGGAAGTGCCATTAGAGCAGGTTGTCAGAAGCCCTGACCAGATGCCAGGGAAATCTGTGCAAGCTTGCCCTATTTTTATACTCTTTCCCTCAGCATCTGCCAGTGGCCGCTTTGAGAGACACGATATCATCCCAGGCGAACCTCTGGTCTGACTCACTATGGCAGTTCCTGGCCAGGCAGAACAGCCAAATGGCCATATAATGAATGGTACATTTGACCTTGGTCTTCAATTAATTCATACTGTGAAAACCCCTGAGGTTTTTAAACAGCTGTATTTTCATACTAGCAGTAACATCTGCCCAGCACCCCCCAAACTGCAGTAAAATACCTACCTAACGAAAGAAAGTGCTTTGGATGAAGAATCTAACGTTTCTGGGTCATGCAAGAAACGTTGGCTTTGCCCAAAATCCAAACTACGATGTGACAATATCGGATGACAGTCCTCTTCCAACGGATGATTAGTCATCCTTCCAGCCTGCGGGGAAAGCTGAGCTTCTCCAGATTCACTGTCCTCCTGCCAGGATTTGAAAGCAGGAAACGGATCTAGAAGATAAAAAAGGGACACAAAATGGCACTTTTCTGTTAACAGAATTATAAACAAGAGTCAAAAGGAAACAAAAAATGCGTACCCAATGCTTAGTCTTGAATGCTATAAAGGATGTGGTGTCATACACAAAGTGAATAAAAACATTGAAATACATCAGAAAGCTACAAATTCTGTCATATAACAATTGAAAGAAAAAGGTACTGAAATGAACTATGCACACTAGGATCCCTTTTTCAAAGCGTATCTTGGGATTATGCATTTCTGAATAGTTCAACAGTTTAAAAGAGCCTTATTTATGTATCAGAAATCCAAAGTTAGAAGAATAGATTCATTGTCCATTACAATATTTTGCTGTGGAAATTAATTTTCATACCTTACACATGTACTTTGAAAGACTGTCCTCTTGGTTTTGAAGAAGCTAAGCCTGACAATACCTCTTCGGGTACAATATCCATTGTTTAAATCTTTTTAAAGGAGTGTTGTTGGTATTTTAAGTTTAAATCCACCTTGACACCACTGAGAAAAAGAGATTTCTTAATTTGTGGAAGGTGATTTCTTTTAGGCAGGGGATTCCAAAACAATCATTTTTTTTTTAATCCTTTTAAAAAGTTAATTGCTAGCATCCCTTACAATTCTCTGATATGGTTTTCTTGCTGTCTAACAAAAAGCTGACGTGGCCTTCCAAGCACTTTAAATTAAAACCCCACCCACCCTTTTCCTTTCAGAGAGTTGCCTATATTTTCCTGTTCAAATCAGAAATTTGAAAACTGGGTTCAAAGTGTGCAGAACAACAATAAAATCCACAAAGTAATCTTTAAAAAAAAATAACCCTTGTACCTGCTTTCCATTGTACATTTACTAAGTATCATCAGGATTTTTTGTTTTGTTTTTAAAGTATAATCTTGCCTGTTTACACAGTACAAGATGCAAGAAGGGGACCTTTTAGAAAAAAAGTAAACAAAAAAATTGCAGATGAGAACATTCCCAAGATATAAGGGACAGCAGGTGAAGGGTTAGCGAGAAAGCAAACCATAAACTATCAAAAGGCAGATAACTGAATGTATGGCGAACCATACTTACCCTCCCCTTCTCTCTGCAGATGCATTGTTTTGAAATCAATGAGGGGAAAAGTGATAGGGCATGGCGCTAATAAAATGAAAAAGAATGGCAAAAATACTAAAGTGAACACACAGCACAGTCAGAACAAACCATACATAACATGTAAAGCAGGAAGATACATTACCAGGGAAAAACATCCCATGTTTTGAGCCAGGCCCTGAGCACTCTCAGCTTCCAAGCAATTTCAGTGGCAGGTAAGGATGCTCAGTCCTTAGTGAATTTGAACTTTTTACTGAAAAGGTTTACAAAGAACTGACACAGGAACAGTAAAGACTTATTGTAGTTTAGTAAGAGTCTCATGCATCCTCACATTAACAAAAGACAAGTTCTAAATGTGTTTCTGTTCACAACTTGTAAAAGAATCAAGATGGTTGTGATTTCCAAAAAGCAGGACAAATGCAGAAACAAATATTCAGAAATATAGACCAACTGATCTGCATTTTTGCCTGAAGCCAGCAAGCATCTGACGTTCATTTTCAAGAATTCTGTTGGTTACAGGCCCTTAAATTTTCCATCACATAGGCTTTAGTACACCAAATCTTGTAACAAGATTTGGACTAGTATAGATTTCTTTACAAAGCCAATCTACTTCAGTGGAATGTTACAAAGACTTGCAGTGCCTTGGAAGGCTGAGATCCTAATAACGATTCTAAACAGGACTGAAGAATAGCCAGAGTTAAAATACTTTGCAATGAAATATAACCTCTTGCAAAATATCACGGTTTTACTACCAAGAAGCTTATATTATAAATTTATATACAGATATGCTACTTTCTTTTCAAAGTAAGGGTCACAAAGCTATTTGGGTAAGTAAAACCAAAGCATCTTTTATGAGCAGATTTAAGGAAATAATGAAAATGGAAGCCACAAACCTTCTGAGAATATGTATTAAACCAGATTAACACAAATAGAGGATGCAACAAAATGTAATGTGCAAGAAAGCAATTAATGTAAATTAAACACTGAGAACATAAGCAGGAACTTTTTTTTTTAAGTTTAGATGACGTTATTAACTTGGGCAACAAGAATGACATTCTGGACTCAGTGTACTCAGATGCCTGCAATTGACTTCTACATGACATGACATACTCTGAATGTACAGTTTGCTAGGGCTCAAGAAGGCCAACCAGCAAATATTTTAAAAATATAAGCAAGCCAATCACAAGTTGCAAACCTCATAATTGGGAAAAGGGTTAAAAGGGAATTATGGACTCATGCAGGCAACAAACTGGAAAACAGTCAGCACTGGTGACAAATTAACAATATGTGATCACCATTTAAGCCCCAGGACAAAGCTTTATGATATGCTACACTGATAAACGACATCTATTACACGTGTACTTCACTAATTTTGAAATTTATAACACAGCAACCAGAAGTTAAATGCAGTCACTCTTTGTTACCAGTGTCTTAGGGACATTTGACTGTGACACAGGCACTCCAAAGAATAGCTGTCACTGCAACAGCCTGCTGGAAGTTAAAACCTCGTCCCTGCGTAGTAAATCTCTACCCTACCTACCAAGTCATATTTGCAAATTTTTAAAATTGGACACAAATGGACTGTGGTCATTGTACTGTAGGTGATAGTTCACAGTATCTTAACAAGCGATACCACTTGCATTTTCTTAAGGTGTGACGATTCAGAGTATCAACACTGGGCAAGAGGAAACAGGATATAAGGAACACATAAAAAGGTAAGTACTCTCAAAAGATATCAACAAGAGTGTTTTGCTCTGGTTACAAAAGGGTTATGTTTTTGCATAAGTAAAACAACAGTCTAAACAGTTATTACCAGACATTTGAGGAACAAAGTTCAGTAAAGGCACAAGCTCAAGAGCTTGCTAAAGCTGGAAGGCCATGAAGGTCACAAACATAAGGAATTCTGTCTGAGAGAAAACTATGTTTCAAACACTTTTATTTTCCTAAAATCCAAACAATGGAGGGAGTAGGGGCACTGAAATAATATCCATCTGCAACTTTAACTTTTATTTTAAAATTTAGAGCTGTTTCAAGTTGTCCAATGACATGGAAACCAACATCTGACATTCCTGATGTTTAAAACAAAACCACCAACAGATTTTTCAGAATAAATGACATAAATTGCTGTGTTTAGTAGCTTAGTGATTTTAAGTCAAATTCAGTTAGTATTAGAACTTCAGTAGCTTACATTTAAAAAAACAAACAAGACACAGCGTGAATATTAACTGGAAGACAATCAGAAAAAGTGTTTTTAAGGACTTGGATGAGAGACTCAGTGTCCTGGGAACCACAGGTCACTAAAACAAAACAAACCAAACAAAAAAAAAAAACCCACAAAACCCAGAACAAACTAACCACCAAACCTCTAGTATGAAACTTAGGCCTTTTTGCTTTCTTTAGATGATTTGATCAATCTTACCACATGTATAGGAACTTATTATTCCGATCAAACTGAAGAAAAATGTGTAAATTGCCTGCTTCTTCTACTGTGTCTAATGTTCTGTTTATCATTGTTAGCCAACTATATTGTGAGCTAAAGAGTGAAAATTACCTTCCCATTTGTCACCATCAGATACATTCTTCAGATCTAGACGTGGTACTTGGACACCCAGAGCTTCCCCAGAAACACTAACGTTGCCATCCCCCAACACCTCGGAATCAGTATTTGCATTAAGATCGCAAGTGTTGCTACTTGAATCCTGTATTTAAATAACATAACAGAACAATTTTATTATTATTTAGCAACTAAAAAGTGCCAGTTCCAGCACTTGTGGAATTTTTCTGAAAAAGAGAAAAAATATTTGCTAAGGAATTATAAACAAGCTTCCCCCTGCCAACAGTAGTCAATTATTTGCATTACAAAAAATTCCATACACAAGATGCGTAAGTATAAGCTTGCTCTGGTGCCAAATGTTTCTGTGAAGCTAGATGATGAGATCTCTAACAGAGGTTTTACAAACTTTGCAGCAGGCCAACCAACAGATGTTAAAAGCTAAATATATTGTTTTTCTTCATATCTGTATTTCATGTAAGTTTATAAGATGCCATATATCTGTACAAAAATGAAAGCATAATCTTACCAGAAACATCTCTGAAGATATTCTATCATTGCCACCAAGCAATATATTATTTTGCCTAAAAAGAAGACACAGACCTAGTTATAACTTTAAATAAAAGTTCTTAACGGACCGTAAACACTATACCTTCCCTTTACATTTCATTCTTACATGCCCCAGTCCAGTTTCAGCAAGTATGCAAAGTATTTCCATAAAGTGATAATTAAAATTCTGTGGCACAAAAGTTACACTGCCTTCCCCCGCCCCCCTCCTTTTTTCTTCACACAGAATTTCAAGCTGAAGCATGTAAACAACTGGACTTGAATCAAGCTGGAAATAAACACAGCTCAGACCTTTATTCTCACACTGGGAGTAAACATTTTAAAAGTCAATTCAACTCAAACTGGAATTTCAATCAGTGCTGAACTCAAACTACAAATTAATTTAAATTTTTCTGGCTAGTCACTATTACCAGCATCAATTCTCCAATTGTTAATAGCAATAAAATATGCCAAAATATTTTAAAGAAAATTATTTTTCTTCTTCTACTTCTCTTGCCCAGAACATAGGGCTGTTCACAAAAAAAAAAAAAAATCATATAGGCTTATTCTTATTTTCTAAGTGCACAAAGTTCCATACCTTTTATATCATCATAAACTCCATCTTATTCTCTCTGTTTTCACATGTGAAAAGTTATATGTTTAGTTTTACGTCCCTTATGCTATACCATGTTGTCAAAATCAGCAGTTTGGTACGCTTATGTTTTAAAACTCAAGTTATACATCCTGCCACTTTAGTGACAAAAGAAAAATACATACCTTTCACTATTATTCTCTCCATCAACAGCTGCATCTTTATCACATGGTTTCAATAATACTTCTGCAGTCTGTTGGCAAAAAGTATGTTTAGAAAGATCTGGGAATGGCATTCTCAGCTGAAAATATTTCTGTAATCATCACTGAGCACAAAAAACCCTCAAGAACTCAAACCACAGCTTTGTGGGCGGGGGGGTGCAAATTGCACTTTTTAACTATGCAATTACCTTTACATCTAAAGTAAGGCCAGTAGCCAAGTGTTTTACTCACTAGAAGACAATGACTTTCCATCTCCAGACAAACCATTTTTTATAATTTCTTTTAAATATTAACACCAACAGTTCCACTGCAAATTGTCAGTTGTAGCACAACGTTTGGGGCGAGTTAAATCATGGCAGTTAAGTATATCCTAGTCTCAAAAACAACTGAGTTGAACGTAGACTTGTGTTCAACATATATGAAATGAAACAAGTCTGACAGACTTTCTAAAAGGAGCTACTAATCCTTGTTACTAAATAAAGCAGCAACAGAACTGGGGATGAAGAAAGTGGCATTTCTATGACACCATCTCACAAAACAAGTTCTGATGATACATGTCACCATTTTGATCACTAGAAGTTGGCACAGGAAGACTGACTACTTTAAGCACTTACACCAAAACCCTGTACTCGATCTCTTCAAAAAAGTGCCTTATTTGGGGGAACATAAGAAATTTGCAATATAAAATGTCATTTTAAAATAAGAGATTACATCTAGTTTCAGACTTTAAGAAGTTCTCACAAATGATCTTTAAAATGTCTGAATATAAAATCAAGTTCGCGGGAGAGTTCAAATATACAGAACAGTTGCCAGTTTTACACCGCTGACAGTAATATCTGCCCTTATCAGGTAAAACTCCATTGTTCTGTTGACATTATTTCAGTCCTTAAGTCAGCTTCCAGTTTGGGGAAAATTTTTAAAGGAAAACTTACAATAGCCAGTCAAGAAAAAGACTGATGGCTGAAATATGCAATTCTACCCTGTACTTGAAACAGAGCTCTTCCTAACACAGATGATAATTTATCCAATTCAGGTGTACACTAATTGCAACAGTGTGTTTTGTGCATTTTGCACTATAAGAAAACAATCTAGTAATTTTTCATAACAAGATTTGGCAATAATGCACCAGGAAAGAACCTGGACAATCAACATATTCTGTGAAATTTAAATTTAACAGAATGGGATTCTAAAACAGTATGCTAGTTTAGCTGGAACCACTGAAAAATTTGGCTCGTTAGGTGATTCAAGAGTCATTTGGGATCCATGAAAGCAAACACAAGGCTAGGAGAAGAATACATTACAATAGTGAAAAGCGCTACAGCAACATTTTGTTTTAATAAAAACAGATTCCAGACAACACTCACAGCTTCACTATGCTAAGGCATCCATTTCTATCTTTTCAAGTTCACAGACCGATTAAATTCTTCTAGTAAATTTAAGTCTACTCACAATAGATTTGCTTATCTAGTAATCTATCAGGAAACCCTCAGAAAGATTCATAGACTCACAGGCAAGCTAAAAACTATTGTAGAAAGTGCTCTAAACATGTATAGCAAATTTCTCTATCCACAGAATTTATCGTTTAGATTTGTGACAACGAAAGTTTTACCAAATAAATAAGGAACTCTAGATTTGAATTTTCCATTAGAAGTGTTTATCTGACAGCTGCATATGTGCTATTTCACCCAGAGCAGCAGAAATTGCATTCTCTTGCATATTACTGTTTTCAGTAATATTTCATTTTTGTCAGCACTATTTTACAGCCTTGCTTGATTACATAAAGATACCCCGAAGGAAAGACTGATGTCTGCTTGCTAATAAAAAGTGCTGGTACAGTTCAGCCCATCATTACAAATTCAGGCCACACATACTACAAAACTTCACATTTAATTGTATGTGAAGATCTAATAATTTGCAGCTCAAAGCAAAGCTGAGGCATGTTTGTTGTACAGGGCAAACAATTATTTCAACATTTAGAGTTCCTAAAGTACTGGGCTTCCATTCAAACTGTACACAATAGTTGCCTCTTTCAGTGACATGATGCTGTTCAATTCAAGTATACTATACAAAAGCACAGTCAAATCTATGACATCTGATTATCCTGTGGTTTGTTGTTTACATTTTCAGTTGCTTTCTGAACTTTTAACAACTTCAAGTTTCATTAACATTGTATTTTCTGAGCAAAGCAGTTTTAAAAAAAAGACAATTAAGCATTTCATTTTTACAAGCACGTTAGCATCACATCCTAATACATGGAGCACATGCCACATTATAGGCGAATATTTTTGGTTTGCAATACAAACAGTCAATCCTGACACTTTTCAAGATGACAATATTAAGTGCTGAACCTCTTCAGGAGGTCACAAGTCTAATTTTCTTCCACTTTTCATTTGCTAACCAATTCAAGAGTAAGAATACTAAGCGTACACATCAGTAAGAAGCCACATGAGCCATCAGCACAGCAGAAATCAAATATCTAAGCAAAGATGTCCAAGAGGAAGTAACAGAACCTCTTTCAACTAGAAAGGAGATGTTGAAAAGAATGGGGTATCTAGGCTTACCACAGGAGAAAGTGGAAAGTGTGAAAAGGCTGTAATTAGCTAATTATAAAGCCACACCTTCCTACCACAAGCATAGTCAGGAGTCTGCAGAAGTGACTGCTGCTTCTACCCTTTCTTGATACTGTAAAGATGTGACTAACTGCGGGCTATGCTATAATCACAGCTCTAAATCTTCTGCTCCTCAGAAAGCTGTTACTAACACAGATGCTATTCTAACTGGTGCTATGCTTGCTGATATACTGACTCACCTGAGCAGAAGGAAGGGCTGGTACCTGTGTAAGAGCAATAGAAAAACATCAGTCAGAGTCCAAACAACTTGCACCAAAGTACATAAAATTTCTCTGTGCGTGGCTACAAAGTGTGCACAGCAGAGAAGACAATTAACTTCACAGAGCAACAGCACCATGTAAGGCTACATCAGAGCTATTAGGAAAACTTGGATCTCTAAACTTTGGTTAAAGTCACAACAGTTTATGATTTTCATATACAGGGGTCTTCCTCTCACCTGAACGCTTTCTTCTTCCTCAGTTACAGTACCATGTTTCATAGCTTCACTGTCTAAATCAGTGCAAACCAATACTTCAGAGCAGTCTCCTGTGTTCTCATTGCTACCAGTGTCATTATCTTCAATAACATCATTCCTAAAGATAAGAACAGAAAGACTTTAGCAACCTGTTGTACCACCTTTAAAAGAAAAAAAACACCGCACATTTTTTTTTCTTATACAGTATCAAACATCAGGGTTTTTTTTTTCCCCCAACAAAATTATTCTGACCAAAGACACTGGAAATGTCTACAATTTCAATCACCTGTAGGCAAATTTATTTATTTATGTAGTTTATATATACTACTGAGATTTTCCACAACAGTACATGATATACACTAAAATGCATTTATTTTATTATTAAGGGTCAGGCATAGATCCCCCACTTACTATGTTGATCTAAAGAATAGAAGTGCCAACAGCCAGAAGCAAAGACACACTGAATCTACTGCAACTCACTGAACTTGCTGTGGCTGCACTCTCCTCAGTATTGAAGCCTGCTAGTATCACCACGATACCCTACTGTGAGAAATCCCATTATTTCTAACATTTAATCTTCCTAGAATCCAACTTAAGACTTTCAACAGTACAACCAGATTAAAACTAACTACTGTATTTACATCCATATATTCTTTAATTTCATCATTCTTGGTACCACATGTTTTGGTAATTCATCACTAGCCTTTGACCTCCTTGCCTTCCTTTTCCTTGCTCACAAAGAATTCCAAGCTGCTTAAAAAAATGCTCCTCCTCTGTCAGATATACAGATACTAAGCAAGATGGTTCAGAAATTTAAAAATTAACTCTTTTTTTCTGAAGCCTGGCAATTATTTTAGGTTAGTTCTAAGAAATCTGGACTGAATCACTGCATTTTTTACTTATTCATTTAACTGTGTATTTGCCTTGTACACAGTCTGCTGGCGATACTGCTTTAAAGGAACCCAGATGACCTCTTTCAAGAACACTATCACGTATCCTCTATTACGGTTAATCCACAGTGGAATGATGATCAGAAGCATTTGAAATAGTCACTGTGCCAGAAGAGTATATTGGTTTCAAACCTGCAGTGATGGTACTTCCAGCCTCCGCTTCTGTGAAGCCAGCCAGCCTTTAAAGCACTTGTGCTGTAACTGAAGGAGTCCAGCTACAACAGGTCTTTCAGGCGATTACTCACTTACTTATAAATTACTTCAAAGACATTAACTCTCTAACACTAAAACTCAGTTTTAATTTATCTTTACCAGCAGCGATTATTACTTTTATGATCAGCTCCTAACTTTAGTCTGACCTCTTGTCACAGACAAGACTTCTAAAAACGGTAAAGATGGAACAATTTAGAAAACAGCATTCGAGTCTCTGAATACTTCACATATTTCAGGCCCTGAGTCACACAGCAACTTAGGTACTGAAGTCCTACTTAACTACACGCTTTTGGAGTTTGGATATTAATCATGATCATTTCTTTTTAATAAAGGACCAAAATGTACCAAGTTCTCAATGCTGCTGGGGCAATCACTGCACCCATAACCTGGCAAGATTTTTAATAAAAATAAAAGCTGATCGAATGAGGCTGAAACTCTATACAAATAAACTCACAGTGCCCATTCTATCCATTTTTAGCTGGTTTTGTTGACACTGGCAGGCAGAGCAGTAAAATAGCTACGTTGACATGGAAAAATAGGGTAAAGAAACTGAAATAGTACCTACAATAGCTTTCATACAATAAAACTGCATCATGTGTACCATCACTGAAATAAGAATGAAAGCACTGGGGTAAATTTAACCTCTTGTGCTACTTGCATAGAATTCAGCAGTGAAACAGTTACACTTCACAACACTTTTAGCTATAAGATCAATTTAAAATATTTGCTTCATGGGTTGTTGATTATTCACAACTGATGGAAGCTGATTTGGTTTACCACATGAGATAAATTGAAGTTAATAGCAAAAATTCGTAACATCTGCTTTGTGTTGAGGTGGGGGACTGGGGTAGTTTGTTTTGGAAGAATTAAGATCTACAATCCTAGGGAATTCATTATAGATTTAGAAAAAAAAAACCACAAAACAAAAAAAACCAAACCAAAAAAACAACTTACTGGTTGTTAGATCCTTCCTCATCCCCACTGGGATTTTTTGCTTCATTGTTACAGCCCAGTCTGTGTTGCTGTATATGTTTTAGATCGTTATCTAAGCTGCTCTGCAGGTCGAAAAGGTGCTGTTCCACAGCTGCTCTAATTGTTCTTTCCAAAATGCTAAAAATAAAAAAAGACAGAAAAAGCATGTTAAGAACTCTCCTTTTGCATTGATCAACTATGCAGAAAGGCAGAGACAACAAACCTCACACAAGACAGGAATCTTTGATGACAAATACTTCAAGGCAAAAAGAGACTAACTCTTCCAAAAAGGCAGTGGAAATTATTGAACCCAGTAGCTTTTATTTCATAAGATTTACATAACACATTATGAATTCTATTCACAGTATTTTAAGAGTAATCAACAAATTACAATGACCAACTTTTTTTTTAATAATTATTAGAAAAAAGTTACAAAAGCCTAATATATTAACAAGACAGTAAAACTGTGTGTCTGCAACAGGTCTGAGTCAATCCTGGAGCAGGCACCACTTCAGCACAGCAGGCTGTACCCCTCCTGAACGGGCTGTAAACAGACACACACTAGGTTTTTCCTGTGTTGGTGTTAAATGCTGAAAGTGAAATACCACACACAGGAACATGTTCATTCGTAACTGTAATCATCAAATGTAGTGCTTTTTTTTTTCTTGAAAGAAGACATTATCTTCTATGCATGTTCTAGTAACAGCTTAATTCAAACATTTTATATATTTTCATTATACTTACTCTGCAGAGGCTGGCAAGATACTTATGGGAGAGATATTAGCACTGCAACAAAGAAGAAATAAGTTAATGTAATGCAGAAACTTACCACACTAAATAAAAGTCTTGAAGTCAACAGAAAGCAACTTAGAAAATACTTAAAGACCATTTATAATATGGCTAATGAAAATAGAATAAATACGTAGCAAACACTGATCTGCAGCCCCTTTATTATTTAGATGAAGAAATCTTAAAGAACGCCATCATAAGAAAGTTGTAGAAGCAGCAACACAGATCTCTCTCTCAAGAGGCAATACTCAGTGTATTATGAAGCTATAAGCTCTCACATGTACAGTCTTTCCCATGGGAAATACTAATCACTTAGTCTCCAAAGATTTCCCGACACCTTGCTTAAGAATGCAGATTTTAACCTTGCAGCCTAAAGCAAATTTCAAATTACTCTGCTTTTCTCCACAGCTGCAGTTCACAGAGATTCCTCCCTGCCTGTAAGACTGTTGCATAATTTTGTTCTGCAGCGCTCTCCAACGACAGCTACATTTCAAGTGCAAGGCCGGTACCTTCCAGAGGTTTTGAGACACAAGCTAGTTAATTGTAAAGCCTGTGCAAGTCTCCCAGCACAAGCCACTTCAGCCTAGAACATTAAACTCCTAGGAGACGTGGAAGAGTGTAAATCAGTGTAACACAGCTATGTTCCAGTTAACTCATGTGTGTGTGTTCCCTCTTCAATTTTCCATTAATATGATCAAAATCCTGTCATAATAAACAGAATACTTAAATTTTAGACAAAGTGTCGGTAAATATGCTAAGAATGAAATTAAAGAGGAAAACTACTGTAAATGGCAATGAGTTGCACCTTAAATGTCTTATTCAGGAAAAAATAAATACTAACTTCATTTCAACTAGGAAGTGGGGAGGGAAGTAAACAAATCCTTTTTCTTCCTGTTATATATAACTAAGCTCAAAAAGCTGAAAAACAAAATTTTAGTCTACCATGCACCAACACTGTGGGCAGACAAAGTTGATTTTAAATATTATTTTCATGAATGCATAAAAGTAAACCTTGAAACACGAGGGAGCTTCCCACTCCACTGGAGAACTGAACAGGTTCTGCCTCTGCAAGATCGTTTTGACTGATATTAGTCTTGCTTGTGCTGAAAAACCACAGAAAGTCTCTCTGCTTACCCAAGTTTTAATAGAGCAAGGAATATCTTGGTTAGATCTTATCAAGTTTATCAGTAATTCCAGCACCAGAGAGGTAACACAACTAGACTACCTGAAGCAGACTTTTTATTTTTTCTTCCTCTAAGCAGATGAAACGCAAGTAATAAAGGACTTTCACTGATAGCTGATAAGGAAAGTGGTTAAACTATTTATTTAAAAATAATTATGCCCTTTCGCCTTAGACAACTTGTACTGGGCCAACAGCAACAGACACTGTATTTAAACACCACCATGTAACAACTGAACCAGCAGGCGCTCACAGAAGTTTAGAATTATTTTTTTTTAATGGAAACTTGATTTTGAATCAAGCTCATTTTATGATTTGTGTGTTGTTTACCCATATGAAAAACCGAAGCAGATCTATTCCAAATGCTTTGACAGCACAGGCAGCTCTAAACTACTGTTTCAAAACAGACATTGCCACATAGCTTTGGAAAATTTAAACACCTGGTGAAGAAGCCAGATTTTGCAGCCTAAGTTCAAAGCTGCTGGATCAAACGACTGAACGTGGACACACTTGCCATTTCAGTTTTTTTTCTTTCAAACAAACAAACGATAAGAAAAAGTTTACAACTTCAGATATTTACATTCCACTGATACTTGTGTGCACAGTTCAGCACAACCCTACTCCTTGTACAAAGTACTTAAGTCTTCTGATAAACAATTTTTGCTTTGACAATACTTGAAATAAAAAAATGAAGACATAACTCTCTGAATAAGTTCAGCCCCACAAACAAGATAAGAGAGGAGAAGAATCTCAGAGAAAAACATAGTAGGATTTCAAAACACAAAAAATGTTGTTTTAAGTACCCAATCTCAGTATTTTCGGGAAGTTCTATAAAAGCTGCAATATAAAAGGTATTCTTACTTTCTGAAAGTACTAATACAGAATTGTACACATTGAGATCAATTTACTACTAAAACAGTCACTTCTAGGGCAAAATGGGGGAAAAGAAAGGCAATCAGAGCACAGAACACTGCAACGTTCTAACTGCAAAAGACAGAGGAAAAAAAAAAAAAAAATCAGTCAAGGGCAGAAGTACAAATACTATTTATAGGAAACTGTGATAACCTGAAAACCTTTTATTCTACCACTTGAGACAATGAGGAACTGTGTTAAGAGTGGGGAGAATCAAACTCATCTCCGAAGACCCTGAAAGATTTCAGACATGGTTCACAACAAAATTCTCCATCACTGCGTAACCTTCAGCCCCTAGCAGGATCGTTCACCAGTGCTTTTCTTAACCAACTTCAGATGCATTAGAGGTACTCAGCAAAAGACGTGCATAAGTCAGCAGTACTGCAAAGCCTGAAGAATCCTCTTACTGCCTAAAGAATATCTTACGTCTTAAACTAATTACTTTAGCAATTAAGCACTTTTTGAAAGAAATGTGTCAATAGCTCTTAACTGAAAATGCAACTTTTGAACCTATGTATGTTCAAGGATACTTTTAAAAAGCTGTAATTTATACTGCTACACAGAGTCTTAATGCAGCATGACACAGCAAGACACAGAAAGGTAAACATCTTTGTTTTATAACGCTGACACACTCACGAGAATAATCCCTTTTGCACTGTCTCCCTACCCACAAACAGTCCCGGTAAAAACATAACTTGAGAGAGAGAAATACATTAACTAGAGATAAAACGTTTCCAAGTTTTTCTTGGCAATTTACTAACTACACAGATTCTTATTTTTCTTTAAAGAAAAAAAACAACAATTGTGACATTATTTCATTTCACAGTATCTCCAAAATACATTTAGTCTCACATAATTTTAAAGTTAACAAGAAGTCTTATTTGCAATCATATCAAAGCAACTTTTTCCATTCAGACATTTACCTGTGCAGGAGAACTTTACAGGCCATTCTGATTATTTTTGCTATCCCAAACGAGCACTTAGTGTAAAATTGCTTCATTTGAAAAACAGCAAAGCGTGATGTTGGCTGCTGGTTATGCATACTGCTCGCTGAGATTGGATGGCTGCTTGTCAGACAGCACTTCTGGAGTGCTGCACTAAACCCTGCAGTCTAAATAGAAATAGACTGCAACATGAGGTCACTCCTGACAATAAGCTGCCCAATCAACACTTGAAAGCTTTCCTAACGTGCTGTTCACAGATTTTCTAGGATGGAAGCAGGGACAAGTATTTGGATGTTAAAGAGAAGGCTAAACTAAAATAATAATATATTTTCTAGCAATTCAGGCAGTTGTTGAATTTGTTAGCCTTGCCATATATGGATTTTGTCTCACTTTGTTGCTGTTATGAATGCCTCTCCCTCACTGATCAGAGCTAATTAAAACAAAAAAGCGTTAACAAGAATATCATACAAGCACTTAGGAGCTCACCCTTTTCATTGCATTTAATACAGACAAAGCAAACTGTTTAAAGAACTTACTACTCATCCTATCTTATATTTTTACACATATTTTTGAAGAGTTCAAAGAACATATGAAGGGTTTTTATATTGGGCTTTTGACTGGCAATATTTGAGATGAACTGCAAAAAGAAAAGCAAATAGTGCTTGGCAAAGTGCAGTGATGAAAAGTCTGGAGTAATGACAAAATAATTCTGAAGCGATTATTTCAACAGCACATCTTAAAAGTCAGCTGCAATGCTGAGTCAGTAATTCTTTTATCCGAAAGTCAGGACAGTAAAACTGGAAGAGATATGGTCAAGAGGCTTCTGATAACGGAGAATGTGATCTTTCCTTTACATACACAATGTCAACCGGTGTGCAACAAACGCTCCCTGATGGGGTAACGGCCTTACAGATCACTCAACAGGTTTATTTTAAACACTATTTTCAAGCAGTCACTAAATCAAACCGCATTAGTGATTATCCACATTCTCACCAGATCTCTCTCTGACTCAAAGTCAAATCAACACCATGCAGTACAGGAAGGTCATATGTTTTCAAAAGAACAAACAAAACGAGCGAAGAAAAAAGGCAGTGAGCAAAATTATAAGCAAGTTATAGACCAAATAACTAGAAGAAAGGTCATACACCCCATTGTATGACTCAAGATAACCAATGTTTAACATGCAGAACATGCAACCTCAGCGTTCTTTTCCTTCTCTCCACAAAGAGACCAAAATACAGAGCTTTTCACTTCCCAAAATTTGACAACAAAACTCCAGGTTAAGGAACTCCAAGAATCACATTCATCTACTTCTCCTCCTCTTTCCTTTACAAGCTGCTGCAGACCCTATGTCAAGACAAACATCCCAATAAACCTGAATTAACATTTGCTCTCTTAATTACTATTTTTTTTACATCAAGAGACTAAAACAAAGGCCATTAAATGCACACGATGAAAGCCTTTAAATTTGGAAAAATATTTACATTTATTTATAGTGGTTAGAAGTTTAATAAAGCATACTTTCTCATGCTCTGTAATTTTTTTTTAATGCCTCCTGCAGTTGTTTTGGTTTTACAGTCAAAATTCTCTTTCTTCTTCTACAGGATTCCTCCTTATCCATCCCCACAAATTATGTAAAATACAAACCATAATTAATGCCTATTAATTTTTAATTAACCCTAAACATCAAGTAAAAATGTTTTTCTCTTTAGGCTATCAAATTTAAACTCTCAAACATGTTGAGTTTGTCACTTCTGCTGCTCTTACATGTTTCACAAGCAACTAAATACCTGTGAATAGTTAAATTGCTTTAAAACTTTAATTGGAAGAAGGAACGCTTTTGTGGAAATTCCAATTGCAGCCACTTTTTTTTTTATTTAACTCCAACTAAAATTAAACAGCTCTATTGCTGACAAGCATCATTAACTAGTAAAATATAATTTAAATTACAAAACAGAATTATGTTTCTCTTATTATTTTATATTTTACAAATTCTTGCAATGAAGTAGAAGGACGGGTGCAGTTAAGCGGCTGAACAGATTTCAAGCCAAAATCCACATTCTTGAGACTACTCAGTCTTAGGCACTAAATTTACTCATGATTTTCCCTGCATTTCTTCTGCTTTTAGTCTCACTTTTACTGAGTCACACTTCCTCACCCCTCCCTACAAGTTCATACATGCCCATAACAAACACATGCTGTAGACAGGAAAAGTTAAAATTCACTATCTGTAGAATGTAAATGCATTTCTGCTACAAAATTTACTGTTTAAATACCACTTTACAGTTTCACTAAAATATGCCCTTCTCCCCTTTCGCTGCATAAATCACCATAGTTAATCCAATCTGAGTTCTACAGGCATTCCTCTTCTGAATTTGGGAACAGTTATTTTATCCCATAATTTTACTACTACAAGAACTGCACCTGCTTCTAAAGCTTCAGTTTGTAGACACCACCACTTATCTCAAAAGCCTGACAGCTTCTCTCTTTCAGGCAGAACACTCCGAACTTTTAAGTCCAAACTCCAAGTAAGAAACAAGCTACCTTGTTGATGCTGTAATGCTCCTGGAATCCTCGAGACTCCCCGTCATGTCGAGATGCACCACAGCCGGCCTTTCAACAGGTTTCTCTGTGCCATCTTCTGGAAGTTCTTCAGACTGCTCAAGCTTTACATCTTCCTCCTCTTCCAAGAGATCATTGATCTAATGAAAAGATTTATTCACAGTTAATGGCTTGAAAAGTACTTTTCAGAGGTCTGAGGAATTAAAAAAGCATGAGAGGTATAAAAAGAACATACTTGTAATTTTTCCGTTTTAGAAAACAGGCACATTATACTTGCTTTTATGCAAAACCATACATTTCACATCGTAAGAAAAAGCTACATAATCCTTCTGAAACATTGAACAAAATATTAAAAGAGAAGCACCTCTGATGCAGTAAATGAACACAAGCAGAATCAAGAAGCAACAAAAATCCCAGCCACATTGAAATCATGAGGCATAGAACCTTGCTTCCTTCTACATATAAAAACAGGGACAGATAATTCTCCTTTATTCCATAGGTAGCCTTAGTCATATGTGAGAAACACTTTCAAACCCTTCTATAGAAGGCAATGTAGAAGTCTAAGAATCCAAACTTTAAAGTACTGAACGAATACTCATAAAGGCAAACGCATCGAGAAGTTTTTGCCAAGTCCCTTGTCTATTTTTGTTTCCTTGTTTTGAAACACACAGTTATGTTTTTACTGAAGCAGTAAAAAATATAGCCAATTAAAAAATGGAAACAATATAGCCAACTGACAATTCAATACAGCCACCTTCATTTTTTAAAAAGCAACTCTGTCTAAAACATAAAAACAGAAACCCAACAAAGTTGCGATTTGCAAACCTACCCTGTGATTGTTTACTGATCTCCCAAACCTGCAAAACCAAGAATTAAAGTACCAGCAATAGCCTCAAGATATAATACCTGCCACAAAAGTATTAAAAAAACCCACTGAATTAAGAAAAAGCGAAACTTTAGAAGTTTAAGACTACGCAGAAGGCAGAGAGGAGGTATGTATTTAAGAGGGGTGTGATATGTTACACGGCACTACATTCAGGGCAAGAAACCTATTTATCCTCGACTTTCCTCTGTATTTGCAAGAGGACACATCAGCGAACCAAAGGCAAGCCCCACGCACACAGCCAGCTGCCGGGGGGCTGCACCCAGTGTGGAGAGCGGCCTTTCTGCACCCCCACTGCACCCGCCACCCACCCGCAAGGGAGCAGGACCCAACAGCAGTGCACGGTTGACATCTGGTGGAGACACCACGAAATTCAAGGGACACCCCACCAGGTCACAAACTCACAGAAAAAAAACCAAAACCAAAACCGCACACCACACAGGCTGTTATGCCTGGGAAACCCCTTTGCTAAACATGTAATGACCCACAGACAAGTCAGTAATTTCAAAGCATGAGAGCACAGACCAACTAACTATACATTAAAGAGCAGTCATCCCAACCTCAGGCGATAGCCCTCAGCCTCCAATTGTAGAAGTTTGAGTCCAGCTGTATTTAACAGCTTCCTGCATGCAGCAGGGCTGCGTCAGTTCCCAGTGCTAGACATACTCCTGCAAAGAGCGGAAGAGACAGCAAACACTGCAAAGCTGCAGCACTCTGCTACAAGAGCTAGCAGACAGAAGCTGCTCAATCCAGAACTCGCTGCCCACGCTTGGCAGACCAGACCCACGAGTGAGGTGTCTACTGCAGTGAAGAGGAAGCAACCAGCTGCCCTAGTACTTGCCGTACCTGTATTGCTAGGAGAGGTTCGTGGGATATGAAGGCTTTAAAAGCTCGGTATTTCTTGTTACCTTCCTCAGCAACTGCTGGGTATTTACCCTTTTTCCTCTTTAAAGGCAAGACATCATTTCTTAAGCCAACTGAACGTCAGAATTCAGTTTACAGCTTCCCATATTTCTGAGGAAGGAGTTGAGCCAAGATTTGACTAATAATCCATGAACTTGGCTTTGATTATACAAAAGTACCTCTTCCATGCATTATCACTTATATACCATGACTCGTTAGAATTAAAAATATTTCCCAATAGAGGAAGGTTGTAATACAATACGGCAGTTTCATTTCCCCAACAACTTCCATCCCTATTTATCCCAGCATGACATGGCATTTTACTTCACAAAGTTAAATTTGTTTTGAGGAAAGGCAGAAGAGCAATAATGGATACCATCACTCACATAGACAGGTAAATCTGACAATCCTAACAGCTGAGTACCAGGACCCAGAGTATTTCTATTCTATTCAACTTTGTTTTTCTAATTTCAACACTTTTCACTACTAAAATCAAGATGATATTCTGAAGCCTTAGAATCAGAAACTTCATTAAAAAAATTTTGGCATAGGGAAACATCACTGATAACATCATCAAGTGGAGTACGAGACCCTGCATGTTTCTGTAAGACACACCTAGAAATATTATTGACCCAGACCAACAACAGCGTGGTTCTGCATTGGCTCATAAAACAGCTCTCCATTCCTAAAAAGGCAACTAAAAAAGCTACACTGTTTATATTGCATAACAGTGTCTATGTTGGGCAGGATATCAGCGTTGGTTTAGTTCTTATGTATTCTTCCATATAGCATAGCTATACTTATTACAAAGCAACAATTTCACAAGCATACCTATGTGAAGAAAAAGCATTTAAGGAAATACCAGGTTTTGTCAGTTTGCAAACAACCACAAAAGGCACACTGAAAAAATTACATTCCAGCGTATCTGTCATAAACACCTGTGTATAACAGATACTTAAGTCATAATACATTGGCATACTTAAAATACTCTTACCTGCTCAGTTATTGAGCTTAAATCATTAGTAGATGAAAAATCTTCTTCTTCATTTTCAAAGAATTCATAGTAGTTCTCCAGAAGTCCCGCCATTATTCTGCTAACTATTTCTTGTTCTTTCAGATCCTCCACATCTGTGTAAATGCTAAAGATTTCAACATTGTTTTAGTTTAAAAATCTGAATCCAACTGTCTCCCCTAAGAACTCCTGTGAATGACTTTTGTGACTAAGGGCTACACTTCACACCATTATCACTAACCCATTCTGAACACAGAACTTCAAGCATATTTTCACACTACTGCATTATAAAGCAGTCTACATTTTACTAGTTTATATTATAAAGTTATGAAGCGACAACTATTTACTCAATTAACTTTTCATGAGCAATATTTAAAATTCAAGCTTTTTCTCGCACAGAGGAAACCCCAGTACATGTTTGTACTTTAACAGCTTTCTCCCAGAACTGCTTTCTTGCTACAAATAGTAAACTTACACACTATCTCTAAAAAACTTGAACCCCAGTATTACAGTAACGCAACAATCAAATCAGTGGTTTCTAATGCCATAGCTCACAGACAAGCTGTTGTCTCGATCCAAGCAAAAATTGTAAGACAAAACTGGGGTGAGGGAGGAGACACACAAAGAAAGACATTACCAAAACTTACTTGCTGCTTTTACTCATGGACTAGGAAAGCCTTTAGACTATAGATGTACACTGTAAAATTCACATAAAAACACTGCATGAACTTTTATAACTAACTTACTGAAAAACATCTGGGCCAAAGACTGCAGCTAAAGAACTCGCCGACCAAATTTCTTCATGATGTGATGCTACGTTAGCTAAAAATTTACACAGAAACTTTAACAAACTGTAATTAACAGGTGGAAGCTGCTGCAAGAGGAACCTCAACTTTCTGCCAAATTCATCTTCATTATTATCATCTGAAAAATATAATAAAAAGTATTTTAATCACTGAAATAAAATATCTTTTTCATATTTGATATTGATCAACTCTGACCACAATTACTTATTTCTGAAGTACAACTAATTTGCTCAGACCACAGCGTAAAATCTCAGAATTTGACTAGCATTTGTTGGGCCACCTGGCACATACACAGATATCTATCTGCCTAACCAATCTGCCCTAAAATTCAGGTTCTAAACAACAGCCAGAGACCCGAAGTGAAAACATTCTTATCTGGAACTGAAGTCCTTTGACAGTAAACCATGGATACACACTTCTGAGAACATGGCCTAGCGAACTGGGGTCAAATTCACACTTCAATTAATAAAGTCATTTGCCTTTGAGGAATCACCACTAGGCTTGCATGGAACAAGCCTCAAAAGACATACACTGTTATACAACAAGATGTGGACTAAGCTGTTTTGAGAACTGAGCTTAACCTAATGATACGGAAGGCATGCTTAAGAGGGAACTACCAGAAGTAACATAGTGATTCAAAATTACTTCCACTTTCTGCCTTTCTGTAACCAATTCCTCTGCCTAAAATGCAGCTGATACCCTAATTCTGGAAACTACCAGAGATATGTCTATCAGACAGCCAAAATATCAAAAGCCAAAACCTGAGCAGAGGAAACTGAAACTCTAATTTCAGTATCAGGAAACTACATTTAAAAGTTTATTTGTTTTGACTTCCTTGGTACAGATAACTTCAAATCTTTCTGAAATCACTTTATTTCACACTTTACAAAGAGACAGTAAAGACAATAAGCTGCAAGTTTAAGTGAAGTTTCTCTGCATATTTAACAAAACAGCTCTTTTCCCAAAACAGCCCATAGGTAAATCCTTCCACGATCACCTATTCAAAGACAGAAAAAACCCAATTTTCACACTGTATTTTCCAAGTCATAGAAGGGAATACACTGTCACACCAAGTAAGTATACCTCAATCCCACTTCCAGTCCTGATAAGTAATATTGCAAATCAAGGGGTACAGCAGTATTAGCTGAGCAACCAGCAGAACTCTGCATTACTATCTTAACAATCCTTTTGTTATTTATCCTCTTTTTTCAGGAGGAAAAAAAACCAAACTATGGTTTACTATCTACTTCCATCCAAGGAACCAAGACCTTAACAACGCAAACCAAATAGCAGACATATCGCTAATGATATCCACTTCAGTTTCTCAAACAAACTAACAGAACTTCAGTCTTACCAAGCTTTTCTGGTCAGAAGCTTCCAAAAATTGTTACCAGCGCAAGACTATTGAGTGCCTCTCACATTGGCGTTCAACCCCTGCTCACGAGCTATCCAAACAAACCCATATTCAAAGTTTCAGGATAATCGGGCTATCAAGTGAGGAAAATGAAGCAGCTTCACACTGCTGCAGACAACCCTCCAGTTTAGCACTTGGCAAACGTAGCATAGCAGCATATGAAAACTCTGCTATGCTCACTCCTCCTACAAACCAGTTCCCACTCTCAACAAATGGGACTATCATGAGCATTATCAAGTTCTTATCAGGAACAAACTCAACAACAAAAAATTAAATCAAAAAATGTGCATCTTACAAAGCAAACCAAGCCCACTACTTGACGAGAAGTACGAACTGACACTGGAAAATGAGCAACACTCCTGCGAAGTGACTACAAGCAAAGCCCTCAGTTATGTCACAAGATGCAGAACTCCAACCCTTTGAGGACATTACTAATGTAGTGCTGCAAGACAAGAATTCTTACTAGTCAAGTTATGAATCAACTCCAACACCACTCAAGACAGCAGAGGCCAAAAGACACAGGAGAGCAGACACAGATAGACAAGTTGGGAATTGGTAAAGCATATGGGTGTCAATTTGAAAGGGCAAGGTTTTGCAGCATATGAAAAAACAACCTTAGAAACAATACGCTAATGACAGGGGTTCTTTGCCTCCTGCAAATGAATTTTAAACTAAAAAAAATACACAGTGGGAGAGCAAATATGACATGAGTAAAGGGCTTGAGATCTCTTCTTTGGTATACAAAAGCTCTAAGTGCCATGGAAGCACAGGCAGAGTAAGGGAAGTTCAGAGGAAATGAGAAAAGCAGACAAAAGCATTCCCTAGTACTTTTAAAGCATCAGTGGTGGGAAACTGTCAAACAACTTTGGTTCCAGCGGTTTCGACCTGTATTCACGCAAAAGAACATAGAATATTCAGAACTAATCAGCATTATATGTGGCAGCTTCACTATTTTCCTGCACGTGCCTTTGAACACCCAGACTGAGTTTCCTAAAAAAGGCCTATTTATTTGGGTTTTGTGCTAAGAAAACATATACTCGAATGCCTCCTGATAGACACATTATTACACAGAACACCAGACACCCTAGTGCCACTACAAATCTCAATTTAATACTGGCTTTTACTCTTAAAATAATAAAATAAAAACACTGAAATATAATTATTACCTTGAGAAAGTTGCATCAAATGCATGTGCAAACTGCCTGGGATAACTGGCTCTGGAAGTTCTTGAAGAAAAAATCTAAGAAGGCTAATAGCTGAGGGTACATCTGCTTCTTTAACCAGGTCCACATCTTCTCCGTTATCATATCGCTGCCGAAGCCACTCCACTGTCTCAGCATTCCCATTGACTTGAAAAAGTCCTTCTTGTTCCAGACCCCCTGAGTTGGAAAGAAGTCGCAGAAATAAGCTTTTAGATCTAGTACGGACAAATGTATTAGAAAATACTGATAATCA
Organism: Pterocles orientalis; assembly: GCA_011057875.1. NCBI lineage: Eukaryota > Metazoa > Chordata > Aves > Pterocliformes > Pteroclidae > Pterocles > Pterocles orientalis. The sequence goes on along the minus strand of WKFP01014840.1, from coordinate 1,691,566 downwards.
GATACACACAATTCACATACTGAATGAAAGGCTTTCTGGACAACAGTTCTGCAAAAATTCCAGCAGTCCTTTTCTCAGCAAACACATATGCTCAGCTAACAGTACAATAATAAGATAAATGCTAGCAGTACCTAAACTCCACCATTTCCTATGAAGTACCCTGCTGAGCTGACTCTATCAGTGTTAGCTAGAAAACAGTGATAATCAAACATAACAGAAGGAGCAAAGTGTGTTTGCCCAGAAAAAAAAAAAACCAACCAAATCATATCCAATTAAATAAGTAACTTCAGAAAACAAACACTCTTCAAAACCCACAATGTATTCTATAAGAATAACAGATAAATATATTCTTTAAAGTACAGCAAGATAATACATACCGTGTTCCTCAATATAGTCCACAACATGGCGGACTATGAATGGAACCTCATTGTCTGGTTGCCCTTCTTGCTGCAGCTCATCAAGTGGAATTCCAAATATTTTGTTAGCAAGAACAGAGTTGCAGTTACTCAAGGAAGGGGAGGAGCTCTTCCTCATATCTTTTTGCAGCCAAAAATCAAAGCTGTCTTTTCTGTCAAACAAGAGGAAGTAAAACCAAAAAAATCATACTTCAGTGAACACTGTTGAATGTATTGGTCTGCAACACAATATGTTTTAATTACCCAATGCAAATACTCTCCAGTCTCTCTCAATCAGTTCACTGATTTAATTAAAAGTTCTGTAATGACTCCAAATACAGCTAACTACACAAATTACTATTACCAAGGTGTTCTGTTCAATCCTCAATAGAGGACGGAGAAGAACATATATGGCAGAAAAGGAAATTTAGAAAATTCTAGCTACAACATCGTTACTTAAGTTCTAAGGTATTTTGGGAGAGCTAGATTACTCAATACATTTTCTGACAGTATTTATCAGTCAGGCTTAGAAAATCCAACACAAAAGCCTCCAGAGGAAATGAAACAAATGGATCGTACCAAAACAAACCCCCAAGCTTTAGTTACAGGAAATGATTAAGTATTTTGTGATACATAACTGCAGTGCAATCAACTTCCAATATATTTGGCATTTTCTGGTCTACACAATAAAGCTTTCAACACCTGCAACAAATTAAAAATTTCACTGAATGTAAGACCTCCAAAACTAGTTTCTAGATGCTCAGTTATACCATTCTTCCTATCATGCAGAAGCTCAAGCTTTACTTGCAAGTCTTTGCTTGATAAAGGATCTAGCTAGGTAAAAAAGGCATTATCAAAGTCAGCTTAAGTCACTGTTAGACTGTTATCCTGTCAAAACCAAAATATTCCTTCTAGCAAAGAAACAACTGTTTTTTCTAAATAAATAATTAAAAAAAACAAACATACTTGCTTAAATGCAAGGGGATGGCACACAGAACATGAAGAACATATTGTTAGTATCTTTTTTTAATAGCCCGAGTAAAGTAGTTTAAGAAACCTACCTCAGAGTACTTAAACAGCCGAGTTTGAAAAACGTTTTCTGCGCCAGCTGCCCTCACTGACCAAGCATTCTTTTGTCATTTATGGTTGTTTAAGATTATGGCAAAAGATCAGCCTGTAGTTCCTCATTGAAGAATAGCAGAACTCGATCAGTACTTCAGCAGTTAATCTGAAAATAAGGAAAATATTATTACACCATAAAGTTTTCAACAGCTTTAAACTCAGTCACAAGTCTAAACATCACATTTGAGGAATTCTCCTTGTCAAATCACCAGTTTATGCTTTCTTGTTCAGAACTAGAAAGACCACATTAGCATGGCTCACGGGAAAGCACGCAAAAAAGCAAATCCTATTTTTCACTTTGGCGTTAACCAAACTTAAAACAAATGTAAGCCTTAACAATTACGAGGTAATTCTCAAACTCATTCATTGTTCTTCCAAAGAATCACAAAGGGCTAAGCAGATTACACAGAAGTGTTTTATAGTACCTACCATACTAAAACATTTAATAGCTGTAAAATTTTTCGAAGTATCTCAGGCACTGGTTTAACACACCACCTTTCAACGACACGACCAAAAACAAAGTCCTAACTAAGGAACACAGAGAGTCAACCAGTTTTGAGTCGTCTTCTGCAGAGAGTTGATTACGTGTCCCAACCACCAGTTCAAAGTCCAAGAAATCATCAGGTTTGGATACAGGAAGCAACTTCCCTCAGCTCCTATTCCCTAGAACCACACATATTTTTCCAACTTTTGGAATCTTGATGATCTGGACATTTTTCATGTTCCCAACTCGCAAAATAGCCAAGAACCACAGCAGTAGCCTTCTTGGTTTTCTGTGGTACTAAAAATTTAAACTGCAGCTTCACAAAACAGTGGAGCTGATGGAACGTCCAGATACAGTCAAAGGGTCATCTCAGTCCCTTGATCTCACCCATTACCTGTTGTAATTAAACTTAAGCAACTCGAACTGAGCAAAACTCACTTGCGACATACACATACAAACACAACACGTATCACCAAAACTAGACAATAAAAAGGCTCTTCATGGCTTTAAAGTATGAGATCAATATGAGTTCAGCTGATGGACTTGAGAAAAGTACCTTCCCTCTCTTTGTTCCCCCACATTGGCTCTTGCTTCTGTTCCACATCAGAACAAATCATCTTCACTTTCAAAGTCCTTACACAACCTACTACTCTCATTTCAGCATCAAAATACCAGTCCATTCATCAGCCTATGACACCACGACTCCAGAGTCCTATCAACAGTTTGAATAAATAACATCTTCCTGCTCCCAGTCCTCCCTACACTGCAACCACGTCTTAAGGGAGCTGGCTATAAGCTCTATTATATAAGACTGCTTCATCCTCCTCCTCAAAATTTTCTTGCATTGAAGACTAGAAGAAAAAAATATTTCGGGCTTACAAGTGTATACACCTTTACCTGTCGATGTAAGCAATACTTGACCAACATTCTTTCCTGTTCTTTGTCATCTGTCTCTATCTATTGTCTTGTATTACACAGGTTGTAAATCTGTTACGTGTCTCTCACAAGTGGACCCTGGTCTGAGATCAGGACTTCAGGTGAGCTGACAACAGAATATAGAGGGTTATACTCCAGTCAGCAGGCTTTAATACTTTTTTTTTTTTTTAACCAATCACATTCAAATCTGTCACTGTGTACTGTTGGTTACTAAAAGATCCTGCCAGATTTCAGCAGTGAAGCAGTCACAACTCATGACTCTTATAATTTATGAAGACACTACCCAGACATTCTTCTTATTATTTTGGTATATTGACAGTCAATGTAATCTTTGTTTGCAAGCAGATTTTAATAAAACCAAATATATCATCCTATTTTTAAAACATGAAGATGGACACAGTATTTTCTCAAGTTCTACCAAAGTCAACCCATCCACAATGAACCAGAAAGACTCATGTTAGCCAACTGTGGGGTTTGTGGCAGCTGGAAAAAAAAGTCTTTGATGGATCTGCCAGAATGCTTCAGGCTGCCTTGCTAAAACAAACAAACAAACAAACAAACCTTCAAAACAAACATCACCTAATAAAAACAACAAATTAGAAGCAACCACTTCTTTATAATTCAGTACCAAATTAACAACATAGAGGTCCAGCTTTCTTAGCAAAAATAACTGTGCTTAGGTAGCTGACATAGAAGCACAGCCATTTTTACCAGGTGCTGCAGACAAATAAGCCACCTGAATATTAATTTAATTCAAGAGACATGAAAAAAAAAGGGGGGAAAAAAGAGATTTCTGTTTTAACTAGCTTGGCAATGTAACAATGAAGTTGAAACAGACCCATTGTCACATTTTTAGAGTAAAACCAGATTTACAACCCAAGCTTATACTTTAAACAAAGTTTTATATGACTTATCATCACCTGGAAGAATTAACGAAAGCCTAAGTTTCACCCTCTCAGATACACACATTCTTATATACACATACACTTCAATATATCATTATACACACCAATGTCTTGTCAGAGCATTTAAGTCTGTTGCCTCTTAGCACAGGCTTTGGTGTAACCTTCACAGGCTGGGATGCAACGCATCTGATATTTATCAAGTCTAGAAAAAGCTAGAAACTCTTTAAGAAGTTCTCGGACTTCCAGAGAGTTTTATCTCCTGTTATTTCCAACATTGTAAAACTGAAGGATAGGCTCAGAAACTGTTAACAATTAAATATCATATGTCCATTTTTTATATTGATCAACACTTGCTCTCCCTTGATTCAGAATGTACTCCACTTCAATGCAGACACATACGAAGCCCAGGACAAGGTATAACCTTATTATTATATATTTATAAGTATTCATATAATATTCTGGTTATTCTATAAATATTATAAATACTCTGGCTGCATCTTCCTCAATCTACCTCTCTGCCTTGTTACTACATTTACAAAGATCCCTAACCTGTAACAATGTTCTACAAAACTTAAGAACAGAAAACTAAAAGTACACCTTTTTGTGACCACATATTATACCACAATTTTACAATAGGCTGAAAAAAACACAGTATGTCCTTGCAATATCTTGAGCTCAAGCATCTTAAATTAGGTTAAAACATCAAGTTTCATTCTGTATTGTTTATTTCAGTGCTCTCATCTGTTAATTAAAAAAACAAAACCCACACACCACTCTTTGGCCTTTCTTTTTTTTTAAAAAAAAAAGGCAAGTACTTCATAGAATCTGCTGGGAAAACAGCACCATGGGTTTCTTTTTGCCATCATAATGGCACTCGCTTATCTTGGCAACTAAAGAAGCATTCACACCCACATATGAAATGCCACTAAAGTGAACACAGAATACATGGCTAACTCTTAATATTTGAGGAATACATATGAAAGTTTAGACTTAAATTTAGTTCAGCTTTCACATTACTGGCTGAACTGCAAATTTATGGGTGTCATTTTAAACTAAAGTCCTCAGGGCTCCACCACCTTTCCTTAAAGCAAACGAATGAAACAACAAGAAGTAAAATAAACAAAAAGGCTACAAACTGAAACCATGCCATAGGAATGAAAACATTAATTCTGCATGCCGAATTTCTGCAACAAGTCTCAACTATTTCAGCAATTCTTTTATTTGCTTGTTTTATCTAGCAAGAAATTCATATTGCCTGTGAAGCCAAAAACAAAGCTAACAGTGATGGCTGCTCTGCTCTATTTTTAGTATACTGTGGGAAAAGTAAAAATTAAATGTAAGATTTTTAGATAGGAAAAAGAAGCGTTATAAGGCAACAACATCACTTGCCCCTACTGCTCAGGAAATACGCCTCGAGTTTAGACTTTGGCTTTTTCAGCCTGCAATGCTGTTATCCTGTGAGCCACCCACGTGTCCACACGCAGGCGCCTAACAGAGCACCTACACATCCTCCGGCACAAAAAGGATCAATGCTCATTTTCTACAATACAAGGAGGTTTATTCACAAATAAAGTTACGCAAAAACATTAAGGTGTCTCAAAGTTTTAATTTCTTACTCTATATTTGATAAATAAAAAGAATGTATAATGTTACTTATATGACTTACTTATAACAAAAGTAACTTATAACTAGACAAAATCTGTGACCTCCTCTAGATGCAAATAATAAATATACTTTTAAAACCAAACAAAGAATTATTTTCTTAATTAAGTTCGAAATGTTCAAAGTTATAACAGATTTTAAGAATTTCAAAATTATGGCCTAAACTTATGACACTGATTCCAATGTGGAATCACAGAAACTTTCCTCACATCATGCAAGGCTTGCCTGGGAACCTTTGTGTACCAGCTCGCGGTAGTACAACATCTAGCCCCATCTGGCAACCGCTGTACTACACACTATTTAATTTATGGGTTTTTTTTAAATGGCAACCAGCACTCTTCTCTTTGCTCTTAAGTCTTATCGAGAAAAAGGAAACAGTTTTTTTTTAATGTAATATCCTGCACGTAACAACTGACACTAACTGATGATTTTTATGCCATTTATATACTCAAATTACTGTTAGCATTCCAAATGGATTAAATGCTTTTGGGCAGAAGAGCCCTTGCTCATCTGATTTTCAACTTTTGTTCAGCTAACAAGTAAAAATAAGAGTATTTTGCTCACTTGAATTAACCCAGTCAAAATTGAAAAGATGGCCAGGTTGGGGCAGGTGACACAGCTTAGAGGAAAATAAAAAAAACAAACAAACCACCCCAAGCTTTAAGTGAACAAACAGAACACTACCACAAAGTCTGAACATAGAAAAGGACAAAGCATACTTGTCTCAAGAACATAGTTAAAAGTGTGCAGAGCTGTGCAAGTGTTTGAATAGGAAGATATAGAATGTCCTCCATGTACAAAGAACAATTAATTTTAAAGCTACATTTAATTACTCATTAATATATTTGAGCAGTCAAAACAAAAATTATTTAAAGTTTTAAAACTGGCAAGACAAGCTTGAAAGACATTTTTAAAGCAACATTTCCTCTTTTTGACTGTCAGTGAAATCAGCTATTGAAAGGCATTTTGCTCAAAAGTCTGGATTGGCAAATCAGACAGTTGGGCTCTATTATTATTTCAAATTTAGCAAGCTGGTCTTTTTAAGAATCCATTGCCCATCCCTATAAGGGCATAATGTTTTAAAATAAGTACAGCCACAGAATTTAACTTGCAGTGTTAAGAAAACCATGTTAGAATAAATGTCTCTTCAAGCAGATGTCAGGTTCCTGCCCCGCTCTTCACTGACATGTTTGCTTTCTGGTTAAGTAGGAATCAAGAGGGAACAAGCTTACTGCAGTTTTGCACACAATCACCAAAAAAAAAAAATAAAAAATTGCAACACCGGCTCTTTAAATAATAAGCTCACTACTTGCATGTATGTGCCTTCACATGTGTACTCACACACGACCCCAACTAAATTAGCTGAAATTCCCCATCATCTGCCACTGGCACTTCTGAGATAGCCTCAGAAAATACTTAGATGACCAAATACTGGTTATACTAACAACACAAATAAAAGCACAAAAATACAACATCAGATTTAGCAGAATGCAATTGTAGCGCAATTTTTGTCTCCTGGAAATGCAGTAGCAAGCCTTCCAATTTACAAATTAGAACAATTCAAATTGACCCTTTGTGCCGTATCATACAAGACAGCAAAAAAACAACTCATGAAAGCTCCTCTGAAAAAGATATTACCAAAACTGACAGAATTTTGGATTTTATTCTTAACATTTACAAGCCAAGAAACCGTCTTGATATACTATTAATACTATTGTTTAGTACTTATTTTCCAGCCCTTAAAGTTTAATCTACAATTTCAGGTGATAGGACCTGATCCCACTTTCCCTGAAAAAGCCCATTATCAAATACAGATCTTCAGGAGAGGCATATCCTGTCTGCCTCTTCACAGGAGACAGAAAAGTAGACAGGCTTTAGTTAGACTAAATGCAAAATTTAGGGGAAAAAACTCTACAAAACCTCCAAATTTTAAGAAGCAAATGATTTGCCACTGTGTTGCAATAACCTTAGTAAAGTCTCAAATACAGTGACTGATTTAAGCAACATTCCGGAAAATTTTACATTTTAAAAGAGCAAGCTGAGAGATCAGCAAAATGTTAGCTGATTTTCAAGTGTTTTGATATGCAAAGATAACATTTTATAGTCACTTACTAGATAAAATCCAACGGCTTTTTAACAGCATTACAGCAACTCATAATTCTTCTACAACTATATTGTACCAAAAGGAATTAAACAAAACCACCAGCGATACCAGAAAAAAGTAGATATTTGCTCGCTGCTTCACACCCACCACTGAACGCTGCCAGATTTGCTCTCAGCTGCTGCTGCCAATGCACATGTGCAGAATTATAAAGAAACTTCCTGCTCGCACAGATCCCATCACATTCTTAACAACAGTAGTTAATAAATAAAAAGGCTTTTGTATCTTGTGTAACAGCTCATTATATTCATCCTACTTGCCTCCCCCCAAAGTAAAGCTGTACTCCACCAACCACACACATATAATTGCCACTACATCAGATAATACACAAGTTAAGTGTGATGGCATTATAAAAGTACAGTAAGGTAACCGGTACAGGAAGAAATTATCAGTGAAACTATGCAACTTGAGAGGTTCAAGTTATAACACCAAAGCAGCTTAACAATTGTCACTGCTGTTAAGACAGACTTTGGAAAGAAGTCAAGCTGCCTCAGAGACACCAAAAAAGCCAAGTATAAATATATCATGTACCTAATTTATTATACATAAGTTATCCTATTACATGCATTTATCATTAGCTTGTTTCTCCCCTCCCGAACAGGTAAGCAGAAACACACATTGGAACTGAACACATTAAAAAATGCAATCCATCGCCCGTTTGCTACAGAAACACTGCCTCTGTCATAACCATGACCACGTGCCACCAGAATAAAGGACAGTCTTAGCATCCCCACTGAAGGAGTAAGACATTTCAATGAAGAGTTCAATTCTGTAGCAATGGCTCTTGGAATTGCAGGGGAGAAGGGGGAAAAAGGGGGGGGGGGG